>CM035139.1:113521301-114121301 GCA_020205605.1 Panax ginseng
ACACACACACACACACTCATACATATTCTTTTTAAAATTTCTTGTCAAACTAAATAAAATACTAAACAAATCTCAACATTAAACTAAATATATATAAAGTAACTATGAATATTTATATATATATATATATATATATATATATGTAAATAAATATTCATATAAATATTTATAAATTTATCTCTAAATATTCATATAAATATTTATAAAAAAATATTCATATCTAAATTTTATAAATCTAAACATATCACATTATTTTTAAAATATTGTATTTAGATCCTAAATATAACGTTTATATTTAGAACCATTATTTTTAGACCTTGTCGGGGGTCAATTCATTGATCAATAGGGAATCAATTATATTTTAGGTCCGGTTTAGCCCGGTTGAACTAGTTTGGTCAAAACTCGGATTGAACTGGTTGACCACAAGTAAAACCGGTTAAGTTGACCAGATGAACTAATTTTTTTATTAGTTTTTAATATTTTTTGAACTATATTTTTTTAATATTAAAATTAATTACTTTTAATAATATTATAACTTAATTTTATTATCTTAATATTGGTTCAATAACGGTTCACTAATTGAGGGAATGACTCATCCCATAATTTTCTCATGTATATAACCGCTCTAAAACATTGTTTAGAACCTTAAAACGAACCAAATACCCAAACAGCTATTTACTTGAATATTTTTCTTTATTCTAGTGAAATAAAAGGGTGCTACGAAAGTTCATTATCACCACACTACACACGTATTATATACGTAATGAAAAATAACATTCACCGCCTCTTCCATCCCCATTCGTATTATAATATAGATAAATACATATCTTCTACGAATGATGAATAATAAATGATTTTGACCCTTCACTTTAAATGACTTTATTACCTTGATTATCCTTATCTACTTCTAAACAATGCTGAATTTTTTTTTTTAAAAATAAATAAATTACTGAACAAATAATATAAATCTAATACTAAGATATTTAGACACATTAAAATTATACAATATCATATACTTAATTAAGGAATATAGATATAATCCAGAGCATTTGATCATATCGTGGTCGTTCATTCAGATGTTGGATTTGTCAAAAGTCAATATCACTTCAAGGCCGTCGATTAAAAGATCAAACCAATAACATCCTTTGATTATCTAATAAGGATATAAATTTCCCCCCTCCAAATCCTTCTTTATTTTTAGTTGCCGCGTTTACACTACTTTTACCATTTCCCTCTCATTCTGTGTCTCTCTCGTGGCTGTCACATGGAACATTTGCTAAAATTAATTAATACATAAATTAATTAAGGCTTAAATATAAAATATGTTCTAAATAAAATAATATATATATATATATATATATATATATCATTTAATCAAAACAAAAAATACTAAAATTCAAAAAATAAAAAAAGCATAACATATTTACATCATTTAATCAAAATATTAAAATTCAAATTATTTTGTTAACTAATCAAAACAACTAATTAAATAAAATAAGTTATATAATATATTTACATCATTTAATCAAAATACTAAAATTCAAAACATAACATATTCAATTCAAATACTAAAAATACTAATTAAAAAAAAAACTAAAAATACTAATAAAAATACTAAAATACTAAAACAAATCAAATTAATAGTAAATTTACTTTTAATAACATTTTTTATGTAACTTACAATATCAATTATTTTTTTAATAAACTATAAAAATCGTATCAACTAGGGGTGTTAAAAAAATGATATATTCGGTTTTTAGGAAACCAACCAGGATTCAAATTGGCTTGCCTTCAGACAAAGCGTAAATCTGTTTTGATGCATCTGCAGACGAATCGATACATACCGGATTTTCGGTACCGATTTCGGTAGGGTGTTTAATTTGGTCGGTATATACCGAACCAAACCGGTTTACCGGTTTATTAAATAATATTAAAAAAAATAAAAATATCTCAGTGTTTCAAATTAGACTTCAGACTTCTTTATTCCCAAACACGCCAAAGTCTAAACCTCTCTCCCATCTCGAACATTCGAACCCAATCTTCTCCTCAGTCTCGAATAGAACCCACTACCCAGTCCATCCATCTCGAAGTCTCGAACATTTGTCTCTCCACCTCGACGACGGACGATCCATCCATTCTTCTCCCACCGGCCAACCTCCGACTCGTCAGTTGCCGCATCACATTCGTCTCTCTAACTCAAGATTCCAGAATCTAAATTTTTCTTAGGTAATTTTGAGTTTATTTTGAGATTTAGTTAATTGATTTATCTCTATTTATGTCGATTTGTCTATATATGGCATATGGGTGTTACACCGTTACTTGTTACTTTGTTAGGGCTTTTTTTTGCTGGTGGTTTGTTTATTTTGGTGGTCTATATATGGCATATGGATTTTGGTTTGTTAATTGAAGGTTGGGTGTTACACTGTCATTTGCAGCTTGGGTTCTAAAGTTTGAATGCAATCGGCCGATACTACAGAAAGTTATTTACAAGTGCAGTTGCAGAAACTTTTAGCAAATATAGTAGTTGAAAGCATTTTAACAATCTTCCGCATTTTGTTAGGGTTTTACGGTTCCTCATCATAATTTTTATTTTTTATTACATCCGTGTTCTTTTAATTCTCACCTTTTACCAATAAACAAATCCCATTTTTTACAGTTTCTGATTGATTTATTCATTTGCTTACCCACCCATTCGGTAGGGTGTATTGATGTTATGTCTTATTTTGGAGAAGTTGTTTTATCATCTAGTGTAAAATGTATTGATACTATGGTTAAGACTTAACAGGCTCACTGGTCACTGCCTTGCAAGTTGCAGCATGACCACTTTATATTTAATCATTCAATGTCAATCTTATGAATCTTAAGTTCAGCTTATAAATCTTTTTCTTTCCATTTGGGCTCTGTATCTATAAAAAACAAATTATGCTTAGTTATGGTTTCTCATTATTTTGAATTACTTTGATTTAATCATTCAATGTCAATCTTATGTAGTCTCTGCTCTGATATGGTGGTTGTTATTGTGGTTCTTTTTATTTCAAATTATAATTGTGTTCTAATAGGTTTTTTAAATTTATAATATGGTCCTTGTTTTGCAAATCACTATTGCCCTGATCGAGTTCAAATATTTGCAATTACTATAGGGTTTCAGGAAAGTGGATCCTGATTGATGGGAATTTGCGAACGATGAGTTTCTAGGAGGCCAAAAGCATCTCTTGAAGACTATCAAAAGGAGGAGGAATGTCTCACAATGAATACAACAAAAAGGAGGAGTGTCTTGTGTTGAGTTGGGACATTATGGCATTGAAGGAGAGCTCGAAGAACTTAGAAGGGATCGGAATATGCTAATGGCGGAAATTGTATAACTTTCGGAACAACAACGGCGGACTCCAATAATCTAATCTTAGCAATGAATAATAGAATTCAAAGCACGGAGACTAAGCAACAAAACATAATGAGTTTTGTCGCCAAGGCTTTTAGTAATCCTACATTAATCCGACAATACATGGACAAATATGTGCAGAAGATAGATCCAAAATAGATTGAGATGGGAAGAAAAAGAAGGCTGACTATGAGGCCGAGTGTGGAGAATTTACAAGATCAGACACTAGATAATTCAAGTCAACAAGAAGAAAATCTGGAAATATCGTAAGCGTAAATAGAGTCATTTTGTCGTGAATGACATTGGACAATGAGTCAAGCAATGATAAAAATGCACCAAATGTCTTAACAAGCAGTGGAGATTTGGATGCTTTTAAAACTTCTATTGTATAATCTGCTCCTTTTAACCCCTAGTTCATAGTTTTTTTCCTCACTTCGACACTTATCATTGCTTAAATAAGACCTTATTTACATCATATAGCTGATAATAACTTCCAACTATTCTTCTGCAGGGAATGATGTTCTTATATCCGAGCAGTTTCTTGAAACCATAATCAAAGGTACTTATGAGTTATATCATTATGCTATCATGTTTGCTAAACATGCATATTTCATTACTCATTTTTATGGCTCTTTTCTATCTGGCTTAATTGAGTAAGGAGATCATGTTTTTATAACTAAAAAAGGTCAGAAAAAATCCAATGGTTAAATTCTTTGTAGCATGGACATTGAAGCCAGTGTCACTGCCAAGCAATACGATCCTGCAGTGAGGCAAACTCAAGTCTAACCGAAATGACATGAACTATGGTTACAATTATATTTATGAGCGTCAAATTGGAACAATAATGTTGGCATTCCTCCATACAACACCAATTCCTTGTCGATTTTGAAATCCTGTAAGGTTTGACTACTGTTATTTTCTTGTATGAAGCATGTTGTCCCTTGGATGTGGCAATTGCATGCAAGGTAATCGGCACATCTTCAGATAATTCTGTAGTAATGCTTGTCTTGTACCATGTTCCATTTTGAAAATCTAAATTAAGATATAAAATGCAAACAGTAGAAGCCAGAAATGCAAAATAATTATGAAGAGTGATTTCCCTGCTTAAGAAACGAAATTAAAGAGTGAATGCTTTTCAGGTATTAGACCTAAGTCCTTAAGAGTCAGAAGTGCTTGGATTATATCCATAGAAGTGGGAAATATTTATATGCACAAGGATGAGGTTAGCATTTTCTTAAGCACAACTACATATATATATGTTTTGGTGGTTCATCAATCACTATTACTTAGAGTTGGGACCAATTTTGTTGGTTACTAATGGGCTAAGAATATTTTTAAAGTCTAACACAATGAGTGAGGCTACCTAATGTTTATGACAAGATAGGTTTGGTTTGCTCCTTTGGATGACATTGTTATTAATTACTAAATATGTGTTTCTTCTCTTGAGAGCTTGATACAATGTATTTGGGCCAGGTCCTTGCAACTTAAGGTTGGTAGGCTTAATATGGTATAAGGACTGACTCTATGATGTCATAAGCTAAACTTTTTTGTGTGTGGTTATTCTACTGTTTTTATTTCTTTCTGAATTGTAATAGGTTCTCCCAAGGAGTAGTGTAATTCTTCTCGGTGTTTCACTGATTGTAGCAGAATAATCTTTTACTTCATTTATCACTAAACATTTCTAATCAAACTAATTCATGTGAAGGTTGTTTGGCATCCAATAATCTCTCCATGGAGGAGCAATGTCATCAGATGAAGCTAAATGCTTGAAAGTTGGCATGGATGCATATCTAACGAAGCCGGTTGACCATAAGTTGATGGTTTCCACCATTCTATCATTGACAAGAAGAACTACTTAATTCTTATTTCTTCAAGCACTGTAAATTAGGAAGCTCAATTGCTCATGCTAGTTATTCTTGGGGTGAATATTTATTCTACTATATAAACTGTAATATATGCTAGTTTTGACAAACTATAGTGTCAATTTTAGGTTTTATATTATGTTTTGACTTTGTTTTGGTTTTCACATACTAATTTTTTTTTTCCATGTGCTATTCTCTTACTTCTAAAGTATTATGAAATAGGAGCCAAGCCTTGACATTGTAGATTGTTTTACAGGTGGATCTTCTAGTTATGCTATTTTTGGTGACCTAAATTTGTTAGAGAAATTGATCATGAAGACAGATGCTCGATATATTTTCGTGGTGGAGTAGGTATGCTTGTTCATTTTTGTTTGTGATGGCTTTGCTACTGATGCTTCAATATAATTTTGGACAACTGTCTCTTGTAGCATGCAATATTCTAGCGCCTGACTAAAGATCACATATTTATCATAGCAAAAGGATACCCTGATATTGTCACAAGGTAGCGTACAAGTTTAAACAGTTCAGGTGAACAATAAAGCTAGTATTGATTTGTTTCTATATCTTGTCTTAAAAGTATATTATTTATTAATTTCTAATTAAGTTAATAGACCTGTTCATGGATTATAAATAATATAATAGCAATCAATAAGAATTCATGTGTAATTAAATCTATGATGTCTGTGATTACAACTAGCATCTTTGGGGCATATACTATATGGAAATTTGTCGTCTCAAGAAAAGTTTTTCCACATTGACTAATAGCCTCAACTTTTTCATAATTGTTGTCCTTTCTATATAGAAATCTAAACATTGTTATTTAAGATTGTGTGATGGTATTTAAGATTGTGTGATGCTTGTGGTTGCTGAATGTGACTGAATTCTGACTTGAGGTTAACATATAATAATAATCTACAAGTCTTGTAACAGAAAATATGTTTACCACTATGCTTACTGAAATTAATTCATGAAATGGCCGATTAAGATTTTAATTTTATCTTGTAATAGAGCAATCATATAGTCACACTGAAGGTTCTTTTTCTATTTGGATTTGTAGCAAATGATATTGTGGTTGCCTATTTGTCTTTTTCTACTTATAAGCAATACGGTGTACATTAGTACCACGTAGCAACTCTATTGTCTTTGTGTATTGATTTTGGCATTAAGTGCTTCTAGTGACCTATTTGCTTCATTTTCTTGACTTGCTATTATTTTTAAACATGTGCAGGAAGACTGCTTCTACGACTTGCCTTATAATACTGGGTATCAAATTTTTGTGCTACGTTTACGAAAGATAAGGGACAAAATTATGAAGTGTACTCTCTCTATATATGTAGATATATACTTTGATTGAAGAACTATGGTAGCTTTAGATGGTTAATTGTAAAGATAATGAATGATTATGTAGTGGATGATTTTATTAAGTTAATAATATTTTAGTTTTTTGTAATTTTGCCATTATTTGCTATGGGGACATTGAGCCAGCCGTGTATACAAAAAGAATGTCATTTTGATTTCGCAACAATATAATTCGTTACCAAAGCATTGAACAAGTTTTAATATAGCAATAATTTTTTATACATTTAGTAACAAATTTTTGTTGCTAATGGCATTAGAAATAATATTTAGCAACGAAAAATTAACCTAATAACAATGGAGAGGATATTGTTGCTAATACTAAAATAAAAGGCAATATTTTTTATCGTTGCAAATCATATCAACTTTCGTTGCACATATAAAGAAACGGTAACATATAATGTCATTGCTAATCGATGACTTTCATTGCTATTGAAAAATAACCAGCAACAAATATTTTCGTTGCTCATTCAGCATAATGTCGTTGCCAAATAATATAACCAGCAACGAAAATCATTGCTAAAAAGTTTACATTCCGCAACGAAAGCAAGTTTAGGCAATAATTTTTATAATTTACTGCAACAAAAAAGGTCATTGCAAAATGGTGTCAATTGTAACGAAACTGCATGGTCGTTGTAAAAAAAAAGTTCATTTCGTTGCCAATTAGCAGGCTTTTGCAACGAAATGGGGTTTTTAGCAACAAAATTTTAATTATTCTGCAACAATACATTATGTTGCTAAATGATCGATGTCTCTGTACGAAAGCCAAATTTCGTTGCAAAATGTATTACTTTTGGCAACGAAAAAAATACGTTCGTTGCAGAACAATTAACAATGCTCATTCTTGCAAGAACGAAAGACGAACGACAAAGAAAGTCGCTACAAAAACCCTTTTGCAATGAAATTTGGCACCTTTAGCAACAAAAATCGGTTGTTGCTGAAGCCCCATTTTTTTGTAGTGTGTTGCAGTTCTGGCAATAACTCCGAAAATATTTGTTTCAAATGCATGCGATTAGCTTTAATCTCAGACCTCCTGTCGAGGCACTCATACCAAAGACCCGGAGCTAACACCGGGAAGACAGGCACACTTACAGATGACCTTGCGGAATTCAAACACTTGCAGCAGTCCAATCTCAGATGTAACCTTGAGCAACGTCTGCTATCAGCCCAAACCGGAGATAACCTCGGTGAGAGGCAAAATCGTCATCTTACTACCTCAACCCCCGCGCGCCGTCTCAAAACTTCATACATACATACATACATACAACAATGTCCCACAAGAGCCAATGAGTTCCAATCCCGAGTGACTATTACGCGTGGCAGCACACCGGATAGAATTTGAAGCTTGAAGACCATGGGCATGGTCCCCTCTTCCTGACTTCGTACAACCTTTAATCCCATGTCATTGCGTAACTCTCAACAAAAGCAGTCCGACGAAGGTCTTGTATACCTCATTTGGGTAATCGGATTGAAGTTCTGCAAGTTCAAGCGGACATCACAGTGCACGAGTGCACGTACTTCAAGATGACGGGGCCCGCAGAGCCTAGGGGCGCCTCGGCGACCTGCAAGTGCATCATATTCCGCCAAGCGGTACACTGCCCACCAAATTTATAAATATAGAGCTTGGGGTGGCCATTTTAAAAAGGAAAAGGCGAGGAAGCTGTTGATCGATTTCGCAATCAATGGATACGTGCAAGTATACACGGTCAACAAGTAATAAAGTGATAAGAAAACTAAATTAATCAATTAAAACTAGATTACTCTAAAATTAATTCAAATAAATAAAGATTAAGACTCGACGAATGACTTCAGATAAATAAAGGTTAAGACTACAATATCCCCAATTTATGTACTACAAACCAATTATCCAACTAATCCAATTATTATGCCTAATGAATTGTTAACATGAATTCTAAGTGTTAAAAGCTCTTTGCTAAGTGATCAGTTAACTTTTATTCAATTAAATCAATCTTGCGATATTCCTATGCAAAATAATTAAATTAAACCCATTAAGTTCCAATTCCCAATTTGTTACATGCAGTGAACATATATTCCTATTCAATTCACGACCCTAATTATCCGTCTCATGCAAATAATCAAGCATACATGTTATCATGTCCAGTTCTAACCCTAAATTTCATCTTCTGAATCCTTCTAGAGTAACACGGTAATTACTGGCCAAATAATTAATCAATATGCACAAGACATGCCTGCATAGTGTTTGCATAGTAAATTTTTTTTATATAAAATAGAATACTTTAATAAAGTTATTCATTTTATTAGATTATAAATAGAATGTATTATATTTTATTTAAAAGATTTTGTTTTATTAGATTATTTTATAGTAAACCAATGGATCGTCTGCTTAAAAGTAAATCAATCTGACCGCTTTAGGAATTAGTTACTATTCACCCATTCTTCTATAAATAGAAGCTCATTCCTTCATTATTTCTTTTAATTCACCAAACTCTAGAGAGAGAAACGTAGAGAGAATTCTTCTTTTATAATCTTGAGCGTATTTTCTTTAGAGTTTAAGAAAGCTTTGAGCGTAGTGCAAGTTTTCAAGTATATCCCTGCCCTACCCGTCGGAGTACTCTTCTTTATAAGGTAAGGGATATTATTTGTTGTACTCATAAGGGGTATTATTTCTTTCAGATTCATGAAGAGAACTTCATTATTCCATTCTTTATTATTCTTTGGAATAACTTTTATACACACGACTACTACCTATACATGGTGAAATTCTTCTATTCCTTATTATTATGTTGGAATAACTTTTGCTGCATGCAAAAATCATCGCATACATGGTGAAATTCTTCTATTCTTCTATTCTTTATTATTCTCGCTCGTAATATCCCGTCTCCGTATGCTTACTCAAGACCTCGGTTCCATTATTTATTATTCATTGGAATATCTTGTCTGTGCAGATTACGCATGACTGGTTCCATTATTTATTATTCTGTTAGAATAACCTATCTGCAAGTGATCTATCGCATGCATACGGTGAATTTCATTGTTATTCCATTCTTTATTATTCTGCTGGAATATCACATGCCCTGCATGCGGATTACGCATGACTGGTTCCATTCTTTATTATTACATTTGGGAATAACTTTGTTTGTGCGATCTATCGCATTTTGCATGGTGAATCCTTTTGTTATTCCATTCTTTATTATTCTGTTGGGATAACCTGTCTATGTGGATTACAACATGCATGGTGAATGATCCTTTGTATTCATTCCTTATTAAATTGTGGAAATGATTTGTCTACGTGGATTACCGCATGGCGGGTAAAAATCCATTTGTAGTTTTATATATTCTATTATACTCATTTGATTAAAGTTTTGACTTTTATACTCCATGAAATTAGTGGAATATCCTTGATATTTGCGCTTCATCCAGTATCTTTTCATGAAAATATTCTTCTGAGCATTCTTGAATTTTACTCTACAAAGAAGTATCATGTTGACAATTTGGACGTTATTAGTTTCTGGACAAATTAATTCTTGAACTTGTTTTATTGAATTCTTATATCATTGTCATCATCCTCATGTTTATATTATGTTGAAAGTCATCTTTGGCTTACGTGTAGAGATGAACTTGGTATGATTATGACCAGGGATTATTCAGTATAATCATGACCGTAATGTAACGAATGATGTGATAAAAGTCCTCATTGGCCCGTAGTGCATTGATGGACAGTTATTGGTATGATTATAACTAGGGATTATTCGGTATAATCATGACCATTGATGAATACATGAATATCCTTGGCCCATAGTGCATGGATAATTTGTGGTCGTGATACTAATGAATATCCTTGGCCGTAGTTCAGGGATGATGTGGATTATTTATTAAGCTGAGTCTCAGCGATAAAAATGATGAAAAACCTTTTTAAATCATAAAAGATAGTAGATTTTATTCTCTACTTGACTCTTTTAATGGATTGCATGTTCCACTGCAGTTAAACTTGATGTCTATTGTATTTATCAGTTTAACATTGTTGAAGACTAATGATAATTTATTCTGCATTATCATAGTCATAATATTTCTTACTGGGCTAGTTGAGCTCACCTTTTCTTTCATTGTTCTCTTCAGGAAATGAGAACGTAGCCGGGACTAGTCGGGGAACGGAGTGACGGTCCAGATGATAGTATTAGTAGTCTTCAATATTCTGTTAAATAGTGTGACAATAAATGTATTGAGGACTTATTTTGAGTTTGAATATTGTCTAGAAGACAATATTTATATTAAAACTCACAGCTCATGTTGTATATTTAAGATTGTATTTGTATTGTGTACCATGTATTTGGCGACTCAAGATGAGTGATGTATACCAATTTTGGAGGCGTCACAATACTTATCTACTCAATTCCAGTCTCATCATTGACCAAAATAGACTTTTACTATCTAACAGCTGGAATCATGCAAATATAAACTAAACGCAACAAACACAGTAAACTAACTACTATTTTTGCAATTTTTCAAATTTTTTTTAAAGAGAAACTAAATGCAAAAACTAAATGTAAATAACCCGAAAACATAACGAACTACAATGTAAATAACTAACTATATGCAATATGAAACTAAAATGCCCCCAAACTTGAACTAGACATTGTCCTCAATGGCTGAAATAGGAAAAATTAAAGCAGAGGACTTCCCTGAAAGTATAACAATCTTCCTCCTTGTCCGCTAAGTTTGGAGAATAGGCTAGACACATGGAACAAATTGGGCACCACACTTAAATTTGACTTGAATAACCTGTAAACCATGATAGAAATAATTTTATTAAATTTTAAATAAATGCAAATTCAAAACTACTAATATAAAACCAAATAAAAACTAAAAATAAAAATTAAACTTGGGTTGCCTCCCACTAAGCGCTTGTTTTATAGTCTCAGCCTGACTTCTTCAATTCTCTATCCAATTCCCCTACGAAAATTGAGGAACCCTCCATCCATCAGAAGCAATGTCTCTTTTTGGAGGTTCCCATTAGTAATGACCCTATAATTAAAGTCACCAAACATGTTCTTTATAGATATGTTTCCCATTAAGAACGTCCAAAAACTAGGTGTTTTCTCCAGTATGTCGATGATCAGATTAGGGCATTGAAGCTTAATAAACACAATGAGATCTTCCTCTATCTTCTCCTTTTCATCCCACCATGACTCTACACCTGTATTAGCTCTTATTTCACAAAGAGCTTTGCCGACGACATGACTCCCAATTGGACATGGTTTTGCAAAACTGCCCAGATTCTTGAACTTTGGGGGAGGAGGCATATGGGACACTATCAAAATTAGCTCATCTTCGTTGGTACTCAAAGTTAGATCTTCGCCGATCTCCTTTTCTTGGTCCCCAAGTCTTTCCTCTCTTTCAACATCTATATCATTTGGCACATCCGGTTGCAGATTTGGTTCGGGCTCACCATCAGTCTCGGAATCCATGTCATAGAGCCAAGTGTATTGAGGACAAATGTTCAAGGCATTGATTAGTTGTTCCATTTGGTTCGTAAAATTTTGACTCAATATCTCTTGATTAATCCTCCTCTCCTCACATGAAGCTATGAACTTGGACAAAATTTCCTCCAAATTTGAATGCTCTTCCTGTTGTAGTGGAGGTGGACACGAGAAATCCGGTGGGTATGTTGGACTTGGAGCATAAAATTGATCTTGATGATTATGACTCCATGAAAAATTCGGGTGATACCCCCAATCCTGATAATAGTTGTTGGGATAGACATAATTATTGGGGTAATCACCACCATACGGTACCAGCTCGAAACTGGTGGTGCATTGATGACTCGGATGATTTTTAGCACAATAATCATAAGTAACCACCACACTTTGACGACGTTGTGCTGCAAAAGCGTCTAATCTCCTCGAAAGTGTCTCAATTTGTGCTGATAGTACAGAAAGTACTGTTGCGAGTCCATCAATCTCCGCTCCCCTTAGCTGAGTCATTCTCGTATACGACCATTGATAATTAACTTCCGCCATGGTACCTTAAAAGAAAGAAAAAAAAATAGAAAGAGAATTAAAGAAAATAATAAAAAAAACGTTTAAATTAAAACTACTTTGATAAAAATTAATATTGGCAAAATTATTAAACTAAGTCCCCAGCAACAACGCCAAAAACTTGTTTATCGATTTCGCAATCAATGAATACGTGCACGTATACACGGCCAACAAGTAATAAAGTGATAAGAAAAGTATCGTTCCCATGAGAAATTATTTAATAAAAATTACCAAGTACTAACTCTTAACCAAATCAATTTTATTTAAACAATTGCAAAGTGTGATTTTTCTAATTAAGAAAACTAAATTAATCAATTAAAACTAGATTACTCTAAAATTAATTCAAATAAATAAAGATTAAGACTCAATTTAATGACTTGAGATAAATAAAGGTTAAGACTACAATATCCCCAATTTATGTACTACAAACCAATTATTCAACTAATCCAATTATTATGCCTAATGAATTGTTAACAGGAATTCTAAGTGTTAAAAGCTCTTTCTCAAGTGATCAGTTAACTTTTATTCAATTAAATCAATCTTGTGATATTCCTATGCAAAATAATTAAATTAAACCCATTAAGTTCCAATTCCCAATTTGTTACATGCAGTGAACATATATTCCTATTCAATTCACGACCCTAATTATCCGTCTCATGCAAATAATCAAGCATACATGTTATCATGTCCAGTTCTAACCCTAAATTTTATCTTTGAATCCTTCTAGAGTAACACGGTAATTACTGGCCAAATAATTAATCAATACGCACAAGACATGATATACAATTCACCTTGACATAAATAATTGGAATAAATTAAATAATTAATTCATAGACATAAAAGGTTCAATTTGTAGTCTTAATAAAAGAGTTAGTTCATAACGAATAATAAAACCAACAATCTCATGAAAATCATCTTGAAAGAATTACACAATTAAAAATAATAAGAAGAAGAAACTCTTAAAGAAAATCTCCCAAGCTTCAATCTTCAATTGGAATTCTTCTCCACAAAATCTCTCTTGATTCCTGATTAGACTCCAGTTATGAATGAATATCCTATACTAAAGGAGTGTATCTCTAATCTAATCTATGTAATCTCCCTTATTCTATGCCTCCCATCATGTATTTATAGGTTACAAGTCCAATTTTTAGCTTAGGAGAAAACCCAATCCAATTTGGAGTTAAAAAAGTGTCAAAATTCGCCCCAAAATGCGTCCAAGCTTGACCAGTTCTTCCCAAAGGTGACCCAAGATCGCTTGTACTGTAAGTGCTCCCTGCGCCCTAACATTGAAAATGAACTATAAATGAGCGCCCAAAGGCTGGGACCTTTTTGAGAATTTTCGCTTTCCGACGCCCTTTGAAAAATGACCATAACTTCATCGTCTGAACTCCGATTTTAATGATTCAAGATGGTCCGGAAAGAGGAGACATAGATATACAACTTTGCTTCTTTGAGGTTTTCGAAATAAGGTCCGGAGAAATGCTAAAATGGGCCCTGAAGTGGATGCTACGTAAATGGCAAGCCGAAAATGCGAATCTAGCAACCCCAAACGTCGATCCAAGTAACTTTTGTCCCAAATCCTACAAAACAACATAAAACATGCATGAATAGACACAAATACTTAAAAATATCCAAAAGATTAAGCTCAAACGCATTCAATTCATGAGTATAAAACTCACTCAGCAAATACCCCCAAACTTAAACATTTGTTTGTCCTCAAGCAAAAACACAATAATCTATATGCCTACGAATCTAGCAGTAATGACAGAAACAAGTCTATTCAACCGGCCTTAGAAAAATCAAGTAAACATGATAATACATCATATTAAAATAAATCAGTAATTTCCCAATCAATCATCAAATCTTAGACTGTTATCACTGATATAGTGCGTGTGTGCTCCATATCATTAACTGATATAAAATCAAATTTAACACATAATAGATATCTTTGAAGGCATCATAAAGTGTAAACTCAAGAAATCTATAAATGAGCTAGATCCTACTAAAATCAAACAATTACCAATAACGAGGGTCAACATGGGATACTTATGCTTTATTTTTCAATTGTGGGGGCTTTTTGCACTTTTTCCCGTTTTATTCACTTTTTTTTTCATTTTTTTAAATTCCCATGACTATGCAATGTCTCATTCCATTAGCTCACATATAGCTATATTTTTACCGGCGGAAGCTGAGTGTTTATCCATCTAGAGTCATAGAAGATTGCATTGGCAGCCCACTGTAAGTCTTCTCACACTCTATAAAGCCTTTCTCTTCATCTTTGCACACACTATTCTTCACATTGAGAGTCGTGTTATTTGTGTATGCCCGGACTTCGGTCCGTGGTTTTCATTTCTATCTGTATATATATACTTATATATGTATATATTTATATATGGACTAACATTATCGAGTTATGCCTCGATTGAGCCTAGACTTATGTCTGGAGAGTTTACTTGCTTTTATATATATATACTTATATATATTAACTGTTGTCAGACTCTGTTTGATGAGCCTAGATTTTACATCCGGAGCGTTTACTGCTTTTATATATATATATATATATATATGTATATACTTATATATATGAACTATTGTCGAACTTTGTTCGACGAGCCTGGATTTTATATCCGGTGCGTTTACCGCTTATATATATATATATATTTATATTTATGTTAGGCCTGAAGTTTACTTCGTGGCCTTTTACTGCTTTATTTATATTTAGTCTCGCCTGGAGTTTACTTCGTGGCGGTTGATCATCTTTACTGCTTTCTTTACATTTAGTCCCTCTTGGAGTTTACTTCGTGGCGGTTGATCGCATTTACTGCTTTATTTACATTTCTGATCCCCCATGGAGTTTCTTCGTGGTGGTTGATCATGTCCATATATATATATATATATATATATATATATATTACTGCTTTTATATATTTGCATTTCCGATCCCCCATGGAGTTGCTTCGTGGTGGTTGATCATCTCTGTATATATATTTTTATAGCTTTTATATATATAACTACTTACTGCTTTTCATACAAATTGCGGCATTATGTGAGCCTAGGAATCATGTGATCAAAGATTCAGTCTACTGAATCAAGATTCGGTTCCCGTGATGGACATTTTTAGTTGTAAGCAGCTTATACATTATTTACGATGTCCGAATTTTCTTAGATGACTTTCATGCCCATGAGGAGTTCTACATCAACAGATAATATTTTTCGATGATGCTTCGATCTCAAAAATAAAAGCAAACAAAGTTTAACATTTAATAATAAAATGGAAGTATGAAAAGGTCTCAATTACTATTGAGCACAGGGTTTGAAAAACCTCTTTTACAAAACTTCATTGCTATATTCTGTTTAAAATTGAATTTTTCTACAAATTCAAACCCTTTGTATATAGGTGCAAACGAGGCTTCGCACTACTTCCAAATAATTGCACATTGATCCACACACACACACACACACACATTCATATAATAGTTTCTTGAAAAGTGGCGGTCACCATGGCAACATGGATGTCGGGGGCTGCCTAACACCTTCCCTCCGCATAATCAAGCCCCCGAAACCCAAATGAATCTCAGTTTCATAGACCCGTTTAGCAGTGTCACATCACTAGGTCAATGTGCAAACCTTTTCTAGGTTGCATTGGTGCAACCAGTTAAAAACACCAACTGGCGACTCTTACAGTCAAATCGTTGACATTATGCAAACCTTTTTCACTTATTTTTTCAAACAAATCTCACATAACATGAGAACACCAAAGAACAAGTAACGAAAAGGGACAAATAAAAATTCCGACGTCGACATACCTAAAATGCATTAAAACCATAAATATGAGATAATGTCATGGAATTTGAGCAAGTAAGTTCGAAATTGATAAAAAAAAACTAACTAGCTAACCATAACTTGTACACAATTGAACTAAGCGATCCTAAAATTATGAACTAAACTACAAATTGAATAACATAAAGCAAAAAATATTGTAATGGATACAAAAATTGGGTTGCCTCCCAATGAGCGCTTGTTTTTGAGTTTTAGTCCGACTACTCCATGTTCATGGCGCATCGGCAAGTGTGATTGCAGTGGCTTCGTTGTCAATGTCACCACCCCGACAATTCTTTAACCGATGCCCATTGACTTTGAATGTTTCAAGAGGATTTCTGCTGTACAGTTCAGCGGCGCCATGTGGGAAGATAGTCTTGATCGTAAATGGCCCCGACCATCAGGATTTGAGCTTTTCGGGAAACAATCTCAGCCGTGAGTTGAATAGTAACACATATTGTCCCGGTTCAAACTTTCTCTGCATAATTTTCTAATCGTGCCACTTCTTGACCTTTTCCTTATACAACTTTAAGTTCTCGTAGGTTTGCAGTTGAAATTCATCAAGTTCATTCAATTGTAGTAATCTCTTTTCTCCTACAACTATTTGATCAAGGTTTAGCTTTTGAATGGCCCAATATGCCTCATGTTGAAGTTCCACGGGGAGATGACACGCTTTCTCATAAACCAGTTGATACGAAGACATCCCAATTGGTGTCTTATATGCTGTCCTATAAGCCCATAAAGCGTCATCTAACTTTAGAGACCAGTCTTTTTTTTTCCGGATTCACCACTTTCTCTAAAATTCGCTTTACCTCTTTGTTGAAAACCTCAGCTTGGCCACTTTTTTAGGGATGATAAGTTGTTGTAACCCTGTGATTAACCCCGTACCTCTCCAAGAGAGCTGTAAAGGATTTATTGCAGAAGTGAATTCACTCATCACTTATGATTGCTCTCGGTGTGACAAACCTTGTGAAAATATTCTTTTGTAGAAACATCAGAACTACCTTAGCATCATTCGTAGAGAGGGCTATGGCTTCAACCTACTTTGATACGTAATCCATAGCTAGTAGAATGTACAGATTGTTGTTTAAAGGTGGAAAAGGTCCCATGAAGTCCATCCCCCATACATTAAAAACTTCAACTTCTATGATAGTATTGAGCGTCATCTCATTTTTTTTAAAATATTGCCCACCCTTTGGCATCTATCACAATTTTTCACGAACTGGTGGGCATCCTTGAACACAGTAGGCTAATAGAATCCTGCCTGAAGAATCTTAGCCGCAGTCCGCTCACTCCCATAGTGTCCCCCATATACAGATGCGTGACATTCATGTAAGGTATTCTTCACTTCACTGTAAGGCACACATCTACGAATCATTTTGTCTGCACACTGTTTGAAATGATAGGGCTCATCCCACATGTACCACTTGACATCATGTAGGAACTTCTTTTTCTGCTGACGTGTCAAATCAGGGGGAAGGATCTTGCTCACCAAATAATTAGCAAAATCCGCATACCATGGAAATTCAGTGTTTACTCCAAATAGCTGCTCATCCGGAAATGACTCATTGATCAAACACTTATCTGCCATGTCCTTATCTGGATTTTCCAGTCTCGTAAGATGATTCGCCACTTGATTTTCTGTCCCCTTCCTATCCTTTATTTCCAAATTAAATTCTTGAAGGAGTAGAGTCCATCTGATAAGCCTAGGCTTTGCATCCTTCTTTGAGATCAAATAACGAATGTTCGAGTGATCCATGTATACCACTACCTTTATTCTTATCAAATAAGCTCTGCATTTATCAAAGGCGTACACGACTGCAAGTAGCTCCTTCTCGGTGGTTGTATAATTCAATTGAGCATCCGTGAGGGTTTTACTCGTATAGTATATGGCATGGAATATCTTTTATCAATGTTGACCCAAAATAGCCTCTACCGCGTAATCGCTAGCATCACACATCAATTCAAATGGCATAGTCCAATCCGGTGCTACAATCACGGGAGCTATAGTTAATTTCTTTTTCAACTATTCAAACGCTGACATGCACTCTTCATCAAAGCTGAAAATTGCATCTTTCTCTAATAGACTACATAGTGGTTTTGCAATCTTAGAGAAATCCTTGATGAATCCGTGGTCGAAATCCGGCGTGGCCAAGAAAACTGCGAATTCCCTTAACTGAAGTCGGCGGTGGAAGATTCTCTATTGTGTCCAGCTTTGCCCTATCAACTTCCAAACCCTTTTCAGAGACTTTGTGCTCAAGAATAATTCCTTCTTCAACCATAAAGTGGCACTTCTCCCAATTAAGCACCAAGTTTGTTTCCACACAGCATTTTAAAACCATGACCAAGTTTTCAAGACAAATATCAAAAGTGTTCCCATAAACTGAGAAGTTGTCCATGAAAACTTCAACATTCCTCTCCACCATGTCTGAAAAGATGGCCATCATGCATCTTTGGAAATTCATCGGTGCAGTACACAACCCGAAGGACATTCTCCTGAAAGCAAAGGTGTCGTATGGGCACGTGCATGTGGTCTTTTCTTGATCCTCAGGAGCTATGACTATCTGGTTGTACCCCGAATATCCATCCAATAAGAAATAGTATTTATGCCCAGCCAAACGGTCCAACATCTGATCAATAAAAGGAAAAGGAAAGTGGTCCTTCCGGGTTACCTTATTAAGTTTCCTATAATCCACACAAACCCTCAATTCGGTCACTGTCCTCATCGGAATCAGTTAATTATCGTTATTCGTTACAACTGTCATTCCACCCTTCTTCGGGACACACTGAACTGGACTTACCCATGTACTGTCTGAAATTGGGTATATTATCCTAGCATCCAACTACTTTAAAATTTATTTCTTGACCACTTCTTTCATGATAGGATTTAATCTTCTCTGCTGTTCCACTGTTGGCTTTGAATCTTCTTCCAGGAGTATCTTGTGCATGTAAAAAGAAGGGCTTATTCCCTTGATGTCGGCAATTGTCCATCCTATTACAGACTTGTACTCTCTAAGTATCCTCAACAACTTACTTTCCTGCAATTCGTTAAGCGTAGATACAATAATAATAGGTAAAGTATTTGAATTACCCAAATAAGCATACCTGAGGTGTTTAGGAAGAGGCTTAAGCTAAACAGTGGGTGGTTCTTCAAGTGAAGGTTTCATTCGTGTCGATGCTTTTTCTTCGGTGTGTAGTGGCTCGAATGGTACCTTGAACCTACTTACTTTAGGCAAATAATCCAGCACATGCAAGTAATCTATGAATTTTGGATCATCCAAGTCCTCATCTCCCAGTAGAGTGTTTTCCAACGGATCCCTGACCAAACCTCTAACCAAGTCTTCGTTAACCATCGTGTCGATCACATCCATTCGAAAACATTCTTCCTCATCTGTAGGGAACCTCATGACTTTGAACACATTGAATTTTACTTCTTGGTCTTGTACCTTCATTGTTAACTCCCCTTTCTGAACGTCAATGAGAGTTCTCCCAGACAAGAATGGCCTCCTTAAGATGATGGGGATATTCTTTCCCTCTTCATAATCCAAAATAATAAAATCTGCCGAAAATATGAACTTATCCACCTTAACTAAAATGTCTTCAATAATCCCTCTTGGATAAGTCACTGATCTATCAGCTAAGTGTAGTGATATGTTTGTAGGCTTCAGAGCTGGCAAACCCAACTGAGTATATACTGACAAAGGCATGAGGTTCACACTCGCCCCCAAATCACACAAACACTTGTTGAAGGCCATATTCCCAATTGTGAAAGGAATAGTAAAACTCCCCGGATCCTTCAACTTCAGAGGCAACTTTCTCTGTAATACTTCACTACATTCCTCTGTTAATGCCACAGTCTCGTAGTCCTCTAACTTCTTCTTCCTTGACAGAATACCCTTCATAAATTTAACGTAACTAGGCATCTATTCTAGGGCTTCTACGAAAGGAATGTTGATCTGAAACTTCTTAAAAACTTCTGAAAACATAGAGAACCGCTTATCCAATTTCTATTTCTGAACTCTCTACTGAAACGGTTGTGGAGGATAAATAACGGGCTCAACATCTGTCTGACTCTTGTCCACTTGCTTGTCCTCACCCTGTTTCTCTTCTACCAACTTGTCTTCACATTGTTTAACATCTTTCTTTGCTGAATTTTCTAAATTCTATCCCTCAAGATGTTTTCCACTTCTCAAAGTGATTACTTGACACTGTTTATGATTCCCCTTCGGATTCTTCTCTGTGTCACTAGGTAGAGTCCCTTGAGGCCTGTTATTCAATGCTAACGCAAGCTGTCCCATTTGATTTTCTAAGTTCTTGATTGCCACTGCTTGTGTTTTCATTGCTGCCTCGTTACCCGCTATGTACTTTAACAACAGCTCTTCTAAATCTGTCTTTTTCTCTTGATGCGGAGCTAGCTGTTGATGCTGATTTTGAAATCCAGGGGGATAACATGGTCGTGGAGCCTGCAGATTTTGATTATTACTCTATAAAAAATTTAGATGATTCCTATTCCCTGGATTATAGGCATTCTGATACGGATTCTACCTAATTCTATTATAGTTGCCTACAAACTGTACCGTTGCTGGGTTAATGGCACCATGTTCTGTAGGATTTTACCCCACACACAACTCACAAACATAAGCAACATGCTGAGTCTGTGTACTTGTAAGAGCATCCATCTTCTTCGACAATGCTGAAATCTGTGCCGCTAACGCTGTTACCCCATCTACTTCTAACACCCCAGCTACCTTAGGCTATGTCATTCTCACTGTGGGCCACTGGTAGTTGTTTGCCGCCATCATCTCTATCAGATTGTATGCTTCCTCATAACTCTTAGCCATAAAACCTCCACCCGATGCTACATCAATTCTAGTACGTAGATTACCATTCAATCCATTTTAGAAAGTGTTCATTTGTAGCCACTTGGGTAGTCCGTGATGTGGGCACTTCCTTAGCAGTTCTTTGTACCTTTCCTAAGAATCGTAAAAAGACTCCCCACGCTGCTGCTCAAACATAGTAATCTCATTCCTCATCTTCGCAGTCTTTGTCAATGGGAAAACTTAGCCAAAAAATTCTGAGCAAGGTCATCCCATGTAGTAATCGACCCTGGAGGTAGTGAGTATAACCAACTTTTTGCCTTGTCTCGCAGTGTGAACGGAAACAAGCGAAGCCTGACTGCATCATCCGACACCCCATTATATCTGAAGGTGTCACAAATTTCTAGAAAGCTAACTAAGTGCTCATTCGGATCGTCGTTGGCTAATCCCCCAAACTGGACTGAATTCTGTATCATTTGTATGGTCCCAAGATTGATCTCAAAGTTATTTGTAGCAATTAATTTAAGTTCGTAATGCTTTCTTGAATCTCGGTCCACCCAGGAGTAAAGATAATCCTCGGTAGCTTTCTCGATCCTCTACAACCATAGTTTCTTAATGTTTATCAAAGTTCTCCCTAGTGTCCTTAATCCACTTTCTGAGCCTCTGATACCTTTTCTCGATGCCGTCCTCGAAAGGAAGCAAGTCTCGCTTCTTAGACCGAGTTTGCATACACTAAGTCAGAGAACCTGAAACAAAAAAAGAACAAAACAAAAAGAAAATTTGTTTAACTAAAACTGAACTAATTAAACTGATATTGAAAGTAAAAAAAATCAAAACTAGTCCCCGGCAACGGCGCCAAAAACTTATTGGGTAAATTCTAGATACCCTCAACACGCAAGTGTACGTGGTCAACAAGTAATATAATGATGAATAAAGTATCGTTCCCACAAAGACAAGTATGAAATTTAATCTAACAATTACCAGTTTTATATTATTTCAATTTTATTAAACTATTCAAATTAATTATGGCAAATAATGAAAAACTAATACTAAAAATCAAAACAAGTCAACAAAACTAATAATCGTAATTTCAATCAGATAATGGAGAATTAAGCCTATAAATTCACTTTAAGTTTAACTCTGATTATCACACCTTCTTCCAGTTTAATTTACTATCTCAGTTCATTAATCAAGAACACTCAAGTAGAATTAACCATCTCTCGATGCACTAACACCGTTTTAACTTAAATCCACAAATTGATAGAATTAAGCCAAACACCCTAATTAACTAATTCACTATATCTCTATGTGAATTAAAATCAAATAAGGTTAAAATTCCAAGTTCTTTATTGATTACATGCGATGTTAGGTATATCTCTATCCTAAACATTCATCAAGAGTTCCATCAAACACAGAATTCAAGAACACATGCTATTGTGATTAGGTCTAAATTCATACATCCTCTCTCGAGTCCATACAAATCCACATAAAATTGGTGATCAAGCAATTCATAAATTAAGTATAAATCACAATAGATGAACTGAATAGATAATATTATTAAACTAAAATTAAAGTATGACAATCATCATTCAACACTAAAGATCCATTGCAAGCTTAAAAAGTAATTTAGTTTATCATAGATAAATTAAAAATAGAAAAGATAAAGAAATTCATCATCCCAATTACAGAAATTTGAATTGAAAGACTAAGAATAGTAATACACCACCTTTGTCGTCACTCTAATATGCAATTTTCATGAATCTTGATTCCTTGCTCTGCTCCTCCAATGTCTTCTCTAAAAATTAGGGCTCCAAATTTCTAATTGATTGTTTGTTAATTGAAGTCTTTGTTATTCCCCACATAAGTCATGTAAAACATTGATAAAGACGACCAAACATAGTCTCAATCCAAGCCAAAGTTGCCTTGTTCAAGCATCTGCAGTATTAGAATCGAATCAAGTCCATTTACGCTTGTAGACTAGCCTACGGGGTTTTAGTTTGTGATGTTCGCTCAAGGGTCTTGATCATGTTTGCCACGTACACCCCTGCCCCGGCGGGGGTTTTTCTCTTTAAAGGGCCCGTTCCGGCGGGGGTCAAACTTCAAGACTTGCTGATTTTTTCCTTTCGATGCCAAATCTCGCCACATTGCCACCATTATGCCACATAATGCAATCTAAACACAAAACATATCAAACCGTACAAAAATAGACAGAACAAACACCGTTTAACTCCAAATAGGAACCTGATTCGTAGGTATAAAACCCACTCATCATAAATCTTGATAACTCATAATATTAACATCCCAAATTTTTCTAGAATTTTTAAAGTACTTAAAAAGAACGAAAATTCCCTTGTAAGAAAATGACCAGGATCTGTCCTTTCCTTTTCTTCACAAGTTGGACTATTTTGACTAAAATAGCCACCATGGCTTATAGAATCATCATTTTTGAGTGCTACCACTTGGGTTTAAAATCTAACTTATATCTAGCACCCCTCTTTGATGGATTACAAAAAGAGGTGTAGATCTTAAATGGTAGTTGATCAAAGTGGAAGAAAGTGAGGGTTTTCTAGCCTTTAACACTACAAGAAAAAGGCTTATGAAAGACCGCTTATCCGCGACTGCAAAAGGTTGAAAATATCTATCAACGACCGAATTCAGTCACTGATAGTGGTCGCATGTAATATGGTCGTTATCTGAACAACAAATACAACTTTTAGCGACCGACAGGTTCGCGACTGCTATATAGCGACCGAATCCGTCGCTAAGCTGAGTCACCGTGAGCTAGCTCGCATTGGTGACGTGGTCCACGTGTCCATGATGAAGCGACCATGTAATTGATCGGTACGCTAATAGCTTTGGGGTTCATAAACCAGTGGTGATAAATATTAGCGACCGTATGTGGTTGCTGATTTCTTTGTTTTTTTAAATGGTTGTTTGGTGGATTTCCCAAATAAACTATACATATTTGTACCTAATATATATCCCAACACACAACAGTATCTATATACATTCCTAAAAATCCATCGAGATCCATCAATCGATCCTTATATAATTAAAAACCAACACAATATATATATATATATGTATATATAAACATCCACGCACGTATAAACATAAACAAAACCATCCGACTAAAACTGTATATGTGTAGGTTAAACAATTTACAGTTACACGATCACCAAATGTCCTACATATACCATTGGAATATATCATAACATCAATTAGACATGCTAACATTATAGACATAATCAAAAACTATCGACTAAAACGGACTTGGTTTCTTCATTCTTAATTACTTTCGTAAGTGTCATGTCTAAAGTGTTCTAAAATACACATGCAAAACTAAACATAAAGCTAAAAAATAACAAGATTACCTCGACTTCATCCTACTGTTGTGATGCTCTCCCCACTGCATAATTAAGCTAACTCCCCAGAACTCGGAGACTGCAAATGCTCGCCAAGTGCAAGAAGAAGATTATATGATCTTAATAGTCGGTCGTCGTCGATAATTAAAAACCAACACAATATATATATATATATATATATATGTATATATAAACATCCATGCACGTATAAACATAAACAAAACCATCCGACTAAAACTGAATATGTATAGGTTAAACAATTTACAGTTACACGATCACCAAATGTCCTACATAAACCATTGGAATATATCATAACATCAATTAGACATGCTAACATTATAGACATAATCAAAACTGTTGACTAAAACGGACTTGGTTTCTTCATTCTTAATTACTTTCGTAAGTGTCATGTCTAAAGTGTTCTAAAATACACATGCAAAACTAAACATAAAGCTAAAAAATAACAAGATTACCTCGACTTCATCCTACTGTTGTGATGCTCTCCCCACTGTATAATTAAGCTAACTCCTCAGAACTCGGAGACTGCAAATGCCCGCCAAGTGCAAGAAGAAGATTATATGATCTTGATAGTCGGTCGTCGTCGATAAAGTTTTTCCCAAATACTCATTCAGAAGTGTAAGCTAGTTGTGACCATCCTGTCCATGAAATCGAGAGACATCCTAGGTTTTAAAGCCCTGGGCCTTTCAGTATTTACTCTTATTTTTACAAAATCACCTGCCATAGAGTGAAGGGTTGCCAACTGGGATACTTTTTACTCATAATCTTATTTGACTTAAGGTCTGCATGTAGTAAATGTGCAGTAGAGATTATACCCAAGGTATCATTGATCAGAAGGATTATATATCAACACAGAAATTTTGAATTTCCTGAGAAATCATACTTATTGGGAAATAAGAGAATAAAAGGAGAGTTGCAGGAAATTCAACAGTTACTAATAAGTGGTTCAACATACTGTACTTCCTCTTGAATTCCTGAACAAAGTGGTTCACCATTAAACCACTTTTTTCAGGAATTCAAGAGGAAGTAAAGTATGGATGGGAAAAAACTTATTGCCATTCTATACTGTTGAATTTCCTACAACTCTATTTGTCTCTCATATTTCCCAATAAGTCTGATTTTGCAAGAAAAAAATAAGTTAGTTGTTGATTAATTAGCTGATCAATGATACCTAGGGTACAATCTGTATTGCACATTTAGTACATGTAGACCTTGAGTCAAATAAAGCTATGAGTAAAAAATATCTTCAATTGGCAGCCCTTCACTCTATGGCAGTTGATTTTGCAAAAATAGGAGTAATAACTGAAGCCCTAGGGCTTTAAAACTGAGGATATTTCCGGATATCATAGAGAGATGGGTCAAACCAACTTTTACACTTCTCAAGGAGTATTGGGGGGAAACTTTATCGCACTATATATAGTCTTGAATCTATAGTGTATGAGAAGTCGCAATCTGTTTGTTCAAAAAAATAATATCATCAAGACATTTATATAAAATACTGAAAGATATATATGTTAATATATATACTAAAATGACAATGATTTAATTAAAAAAAATAGAATGACAATGATTTAATTAAAATAAATAAAAGAGAGAACATACTCTATCAATAACTCAACTGCAGCATCCTTAAGACCAAATTTTTTTGAATGCATGTTTGGTAACCAAATATCCGCATTTTCTTGGAAAATAGTTTATATCACAATCTCTATCATGAAAGTATACTATGGTTATGTGATTAACCATCCTTGTCTTGAATTTGAATCCACAAAGTAGTAACCTCAAAATATACAACAAATTGGAGAAAAGATGAAAGTGTGCACTAGCTTACTGAAGATAACTTGTCACAATTAGATGAAAATTAACTTCATGTTATATTATGTTAAAACAATACCTTAATCATCGTCCAAGAGTAATGATTATTGGGAGAAGAGTCAAGGACTTCCTTGTACGTAGGATTCGACATAACAGCTGCATGCAACTAATACTTCAATTAACTGGTTCCACAGCATAAATAAAAAAGTATGGGCCGTATACAGATAACAGTTAAGAGCCCACTTGAGTTTCTAAAAAAGGTTATATGAGAGTAGAATTCAGCTATTAGAGCAGGATAAATTTGCCTATTTGTAAAATTGATAAGACATTCCCAGCCCACATGTTTGATTTTTTCAAATAAATCAGGAAAATTGTTAAACGAAGTATTCATTCTAGGAGTAAAATTGTGTCTTCAATTCCTATATTTGACCTGTGCAGAAAGAGTGAGAAAATGTGGTGCAAATGAATCAGGGTGTACCTCAGAAAGAAATGGTAACTTCTTTCTTTTTGAAGTGTAAACTTTGTCCATTTTGAAAAAACATAGATATAATAAATAGATAAGGATGCAGATAGATAAAGGGCAAACATAGAGAGATGGAGGACATATACAGTAAAAATGTATACTGGCCATTTATAGAAGTAGTAGATAAGTGATAGTTTGAGTATTAATGCATATAGAAGTAGGTACTTATTGATCAGACGTAGACATATAGGACATATATGGCATAGGTATGTCTGAAGTATAAGTGTGTGAAGATAAAAGAGTGTTACTAAAGATACTGTCTAATCCATTAAATGTATTCAAAAAGCAAAAAGTCTTTTTAATTAAAAAGTCAAAGGAGGGAGATACTTGTCCAACCAACTCAAAATATGTTTCTTTGGCCTTATAGGTTTTGCAAAACAGAGAGAAGTTGAGCATGTCTTATTATAAAAGGAAAAAAACTCATAAATACTGCAAGGTTTATCAAATACATATTGATATAAAGTGTACATATATTCATGACAAAATCCAATACAGACATAAAAACAAATTAACCCGCATAAAATTTTAGAGAAGAAACAAAAAATAGCCCAATGCAATGGTTCAAACCTAGAAATTTTAACCCATCACAGTAATCATAAATATATTCTAACACAACAATTTTAGAGTAAGAATAGAAGATGAGTCATGGTTTGAATTATTATAAAAATAACTCAACATGAAATGACTCAACACAAACTTAGCCTCAACATAGCAACCAAAGATAAAGAATATGAAAGAGATATTGTGACAACCTGAAAAATTAGATTGTCCAGAAATTAAGTTTAAAGAATTAGTTATTAGTAAAATGAATTTTTATTAATAAAATTATGTGTTATATGTTTATTAATCGTTCTAGGACCTAGGATGATTACAAAATGGGAGGATTCTCTTAATCGAGCTAGACTGAACGAGTAAGAATTTTCAAGACGAAAATATAATTTTTTCGGGAACAATAATATTTTTGAGAAAAAGACAAAATAAGTATTATTCACCCGACGAAACCAAAGGGTTAGGGTTTGAATAACCTAGGCCTTTCTGAGAGATTGGTATGTTGGAATGACATTCTGTTTAAAGATTTGATGGTAATATGCCGTTAAAAGTTATGTTAGCCGATAAACGTTTTTTTCAAAAAAATGTACAGAAATCGAACGAAATAAAAACAACGAAAAGTACGGTTATGTACTTTTTATTCATTTAACTAAGTTTTAGGAAAACGTGAAATAAAACAGTATTCATTAAAAAAGGAAGAGGAAAAGCTAGCCCGAGAGCAAGCTTTGTCCAATGTAAGAAGATTAAAGAAGAAATGTAATCCAAAACCTAACTTTATTCTAAATTTTCTTTAAGTTTTTATATGGAAATCATATAGCTTAATGGAAATAGAAGTAAAGGATGTTAAGAATGATTTTCATATGGTTGAAATCATAAGAAAATGAAGAAATAAGAATTAGAAATTTAGTTATAAAAATTTCTTAAAAGCTTTCATAGGAACTATGATTTGCTTAATAAATTTGAACGATTTGAATGAATCATATGAACGATTCAGTAAAATAAGTAAGGAGTGGAGATTTATAGCACCAAATTCTAAGAAAAAGTTAAATCGTTATCAAAATATTGTTTAAAAATGAAGAACGAACGAAGAACGCGAAGAACACGCAAAGAACGCGAAGAACGTTGTTGATGGACAAATTAAAACCCATTGTAATTAGAGCTTGTTGTTGATGGACAAGTTTAAAACCATCGCGTATAAGTTAGTTACTTATTGCTTGGTTAGGATCTAGAGAAATGTTCATGAAGAACGAATTAAAACTAGCTAAATAACGAAGTTATGGCAAAATTTCTTAAAAGATGAAATGAAGATAAGAAGTAAGTTAAGGAACCCGAATAGTTAGGGTTTTATATGAATATTGAAAAATTTAGAAAACGTGATTCGTGGACTCAAGAAAGAACGAATTCCGAGTTCAAATGGTCGAATTACGGACGAACAAACGAAGAACGTTAATAACGTAAAGTTAACGAACAATGAAATTTAAGTCAATGGAAAGCCTCGTTAATGGATTCATAATGAAATCTTGTCCAGGGTAATCTGAAAATGTAATGAAAGTAAGAAAATGTCTTTGGAATGACCTCGTTCCGAGTTATAACGAAGAAGTTATGAGATTTCAAAATAGGTGTCTCAAACATGTTTAAAGACTTAGAAAATTTTCTGAGTTTTAAGGGAGGCGCCGCTGTGACTCCCCCAAATCTGGGTACTTCATTCCCACATTATTTGGTGCTCAATATCCAAAACAAACACGTTCAACTACCCGTAATCAAGGATAAAGACATAAGTTAAATAACTTAAACAATAATCCTCCCCATTAAAGGGTTACATCAACTTAAAACAAATCCCAGGTAATCTAACCTTAAGGTATTACATAAAACTGCGGAATACATCATATAATAAAATAATTTCATAACATAAATTATGTTAAATAAAATCAAATAAGTCTTCATCATTTGGACATATTTCCCTTTCCCTTGGTAGAAGACGGCTCATCAACTTTCTCAACTTTAGCTGCAGTGTTATATGCAAGAGTGAGCAAACAAATGCTCATAAATATAGTGATGAAAATAATAACATCATAGAACAAACAATGATTACTGAATAATGAAGAACTCGACCTTTGAATCAAGATTAGAAGGTTAGATCGAATTATATATTTGAGGGTCTCAAGACCACGAACTATATCCCAGGTTATTAAGTATTTCTACTTCAACCTTTAACAGTCATTAGACTATATAGACCTTTCTTCTCGTACTTAGGGGGATCAGCCCTTCGTGCCATGTATTGTGCATAAACATCTTAACGCTAATGCGTAAAGAATCCTCTATAATAGGGTTGTTCATCTTAGTTTGACTTAGGATTCCGTACTAAAGAAAGTTTAGTTTGAATTAGCTTTAACAATGGTTCTAGAATTTTAGAATGCTTATCAACTATGAACTAGTCAAATAAAAGTTCACTAGCCATTCAAGGTTCGATACAACAAAATGATATTGAACTACAATGATTGAATCAAGGATTGACTCACAATAATATACAATTGAATAAAACATTGTATATTCAATGTACTGTCTTCAAAAGATTTAGAAAGTCTCGTTCGAAATAATGAACATTTTAAGCTTTGATTTAACAAGAAACAATGGTTAGAAACTCGCTCAACATGAATAGGCAACTTGAGCCATCATAATCAAACAATATCAAGTTCAAGATTAGGAAACTTGCTTAGATAAAAGTAGGACTTAGAAACTTGCATAATAATAAATAAGATAAGACAATGAAGTTGCTCTATGTAAAGAAATAAGGTTTAGGAACTTGCCTCGTGCGTAAGCTACACAATTATAACACACGTTCGCCATATACCCTACATATACCATTAAAATTGCAATACTGATTAGTTAAACTAACATTAACCCTATAAGTTTAATTCCCATTCATGTTCATATTGTTATCCTAATCCATATTCTGATCTCTGACATCACTTATAGGTCTCGACATAAAGTAGCGATTCTTACACTGTTTCTTGTCCTTGACACCGGCAGAATGCTTATGGTGCGTGAAACAACAAGAATATTGCGATCGACTTCCAAAGACCGATGCGAACCAAAACTCCAATTCCTCTAATTTCCGCAACAACATGAACAAATCCATACACTATAAACCTTACCAAACCACATAACATATACACTTAATCATTATAACACCTAAAACAACATAAACAACCAAATTTAAGGGATTAAATTCATGTTTTTGCTATTTTCTTCATTTTTCAACATATTTAGTATAATCATTCACCAAATCTTCGTTTCTTAACCAAATTAGACCATACAAATTGCATTCTTTTCATATTTCAACATACTAGCATATTTGACAACCAATTCACAGATTACTAAACAGATTAAACACCAATTTTGATTCCAAAATCATACATGTCATAAGTATATATCACCAAAAACTCAAGAACAACAATAATATCTATTTACAATAGGATTTCATGAATTTTAACCTCTGAAATTTGTTTCTAAATGATAACCCATAGATTATATATACTAACCAATACATACAATCCAATTCCTCACCAATTCTATATTAAGACTCCAATTTAAAAGAATACTCAAGAAACAAAACTAAGAACATGAAGTTACGTTTTATACCTTTGATTCATGATTAATCTTAACACAAATGATAGAGAATTGCTTACTAAAGCTCCCCCTTACCCCTTGATACTCCAATTCTCAAAGAATTTCCTTCTCCAACTCTCAAGTTCTCTGTATTTTCTCTATACGTCTTGGAACAAAAGTACACATAATATATAAAATTGATAAAATGTGTGTTATCAGTTAAGTCAAGCAAAGGTCATCGACTGTTATATTAACCAAAAGCCACAAGGCCATGTTTGGTTGGCTTAAAATATCCCCCTCTTTAATTTATTTTTATAATACTTATATATTATGGTTCAATTGTCACACCCCTGAATTAAATTAATTTAATTAAATCACAAATCAAATTAACATTTGTCTTATAATTATAATTTCTATTATAAATTATAATTTTACTTAACAAATTATTACATCTCTAATCTAGTTATTAAATTAAATTAGAGCATCACCACTACACAACATTATAATTATTAAACAAATTATTTAATTTAATTATTTCATTAAATTAAATCTTTAATCCCTAAAATTATTATACATTAATTTAATTAACATATCTCCTAATTAAATTATTATATAATCACTACATCGAATATTTATTTATCTCAATAAATAAATCAACTCAAATATTTATTTAATTCGATAAATATTTAAAATTAATTACAAATTTCAGTTAAATTGACATTTCATTGCTTGTAAAAAGGGATGAGGCGTAGTAATGCCATCAGGAGCCAATCTTGCTAACTGGCGCCTTGCCTTGCATTTTAACAAAGGAAGTGCCACTTGCATGCCAATAAGAGAATTTTCTCCGATTGAAGATTTTTATTGTCCAAATTTTTGGATGGTACTTAAGGGGCAAGCATGAATGAATGTTCCTGAAAAGAAATATTTACAATGATAAGTAAAACCTTGAGTTTGACGATTGAATATTGAATAATAAAACGACGAACGTATAGTACGTAACCAATATCTGGGGATTGTATTTGCGTTAAAACAAACGTGTTGGATTGTATGATTGTAATTCCTTAGACATTGAGTGAAGAGGGTGAGTTATAACATTTCGATGTTATAATATTATAATAAGAATTAACGTTGTGAACATAACGTACTTGCGATGAACAATCGGTCTTAGCATACAACGAATAGTATAACTTAAGTAATGTAAATCTAGAAATGTTATAAGTAGAAGATGAGAATGTAAATCTATCGTAAAAGATTATTTTAAGGTTTCTGCCATCTCCGTATGCTATATTACCGAAGGAATGAAAGAAAAGTTGGTCGCTTAAACTTAGATTATAAGAACGCAAGTCATAGGAATTAAAGTTAAGTTTGAACCAATGCGTAAGTCAAATATATTACTAATTGGTGTATGTGCTATTTTCTTATGTGATATATAGGGATCACAGTAAACAGTTCAACATAAACTATAAGTTGTAGCTGTGCTTAAGGCAAGTTTCTAACTTCATTCATATTCTAAATGAATGTTAGTTTCTTAAACTATCTCAGATGTTGAACTTGAGAAATTTTATCTATGTGCAAATGTGTGATATTTGTACAAGGTGGTAGAATGTATGAGGCCTTGTGCCATAATTTTAACACTTCGGTGTTTCTGTGAAATGAACTGTTCTGTGATTGAATTGTTCAATGTTAAGAAGTTTTGTTATTCATGAACCGTTATTATTAAATCTGTGCTAATGATTCTAGCAAGACAAAATGTTAATGAAAGGATAGAAAAATGAAAGTATTTCAAAATGAATGTGACTAATGTTTTAAAATAATAGGAATCAGATTTATTCCTGTTATTCGAGCTGATTCATAACCATTATTCGGTTATTGAACATTGTAAAAGAATATATGATTCTTGCTTAATTATTATTCAAATGCTATGACTTGCTGAATAATTGAATGCTCACACTTGTTTTAAATAAAAATATTTTCAACGATTGATGTTAGACTGAACTTAAGAATCCCGTAAAGATCAAGCTAACTGGTATCCAGACGAAATGCCATTCATTACATTAGTGAGCGTGAATATCAAGCCAAGACTTTTAATGTAGAATAGTCTAATTAAACTATAGATTAATTTAATGAACTATGATGTATCTTTGGTAGCGGATTAAAGTCACTCTTGTAAGATGTAAAGAATAATGTAATTGTCATTATTTATAATGAACGAGTTTTTAAGGTAATTGAACCTAAAATTTGAAGAGATATGTCATTATTCTTAATGATGGATGTTTGGAATGAAATGTAATCGTAACATACAGAATTTAGATGTGGAAATAGACTAGATTTCGGGGCGTTATAGTTGGTATCAGAGCTGATAGGCTATAAACCTCAGGTATGAGTACCTGAGACTATAATCGTAGAGAGAAGGATAAAAAAATCATTGTGTAAAAAGATTAGGAAGAAGATCACCATGTGATCACATTAAATCGTGAATTATAGATTTTTTGTTAAACGTTAGATGATTTATGGCTAACGCTATAAATGAATGGTACTATGAGGTAGTACGGGAAGAACAACTCAGAAGAGTTATAAAGGATAGAAAATGAATTAAAGAAAATTCGTATTAAGTAAAGAGAAAGTTAGAAGTTATAAGATTTCGATTTAGGACTCATGTAATAGTTGAGTTGTTTGAACCTTTGTTATGGGCAGGGGTTTGTACTTGGTGTAACAACCACTTAGTCTATCACAGTGATAATCATTGGAATAATAATGTCGCGCTGTCAATATGTACATGAGGGAAGGTGAATCTTTTCTCATGTATATATTTGATTGGTAGAGAATGACAAGATAGGTGCGAGTTCTTAAAACTCATACTTATAAAAAGTTTGTGACTCATAATTATATCCTATGTTTCTAAGCTCTAAGCGTATGGAAAGTCCTTGATTTGTTCTTGGATTACATATTGAGAAGAGAAGTTCTTAAACACATATGGTTGTGGAAAGTTCCTAAGCACATAAAGTGTGGTAAGTTGATGGACAATACTAAGGTGTAATAATGCTTAGACTGAAAACAAGTTATTTTTAGTTTACTTAACATTGAAGGTGCTAGAGAAGATTAAGAATTTTCGCAAGTAAGACAATTAAGGAAGATGGAGAAAAATGATTTTCCAAGTCATCTAGCTATGCTAGATTTCGAAGTTTATTGAAATCGTGCTTATGTGTGCGTTTTTGAAAAGAAAAAGAATTGGTTCAAATTTTGCGAACCAATGGATTTTAAAAGAACTATTCTTTGTATGTCTATGCTAATTGTTTTGGCTAGAAAAAAATTATTTAAAATATCAAAATGAATTTTATATCATCAATGCATTTGATGAAGAGATGGTAAAAAGATGGAGTTATTAATGCAATTGAACCTAGTGTTGAATGTGATATTTGGATCAACAACCCGCTATTGTATGATGTAGAATGACAAAGTCATAAACTGACGAAGTCCTCAACGTATTGTGAAATAGTGCGGTATCATGACGTCATTAAACGTTTTGAGTTATGTTGAAAGAATTTAAAGAAGCAGTCGATGTCAATTGATTTGACTAGAAAAATGTTTTGATTGATATTCAATTTATTGGTATGGTTTAAGCTATTTGATTTGGCTGGACAAATGGTATGTCATGTTAAATAAAATCTAGCTTTCTTTGAGAAGTTGTGTCAAACCAAATTATTTTGGTGCGGAATCTAATGAATAAGTCTGAGGTGAACAAACCCCGGGATTTGGGGTTATACGATAAGTTGATCACCTACGTATGGAAGAGGTAGTTTACATGTAGTTTACTTTCTTTGTGATTGTAAATGTACTAGTAAAGAATGGTTGCAGTGAAATACTGTTAAATCAAGTTTAGAGTTCATGGTCTATATGACCCCTCAGCAAGAATGTGAAATGTTTTAAATGAATCTTTATACTCCTATTTATTCGTTCTACTTCATAATTTTTGATAAATTATGAAGATTAGGGAATGTTTGAAAGATAAGAACTTCTTTGAAGAGAAGTTGAGGAAAAGGGTATGTTAAAATTTCGAGGACAAAATTCTGTGAAGAAGGGGTGAATGTGATATCTCGAAAGATTGAAAGCATAGTTAAACGTGATGTTTAACTAATGATGATTATGTCAATAGATGATCCTTAGGAAAATATTGTTTATAAGAAATAAAAGAAGTAAGATTAAACCTTTGTGAAAGGTTGTAAGAATAAAGCATCCGGGTATGAGTGTGGTTTTAGAAATTCCGAGGGCAGAATTTTTATAAGGAGGAAAGAATGTGAGAACCCGAAAAATCGAATTGTCCAGAAATTAAGTTTAAAAAATTAGTTATTAGTAAAATAGATTTTTATTAATAATATTATGTGCTATGTGTTTATTAATCGTTCTAGGACCTAGGATGATTACAAAACGGGAGGATTCTGGCTATGAGCTAGACTGAACGAGTAAGAATTTTCAAGACGACAATAAAAATTTTCCGGGAACAAAAATATTTTTGAGAAAAGATGAAATAGGCACTATTCACCCAAAGAAACATAAGGGTTAGGGTTTGAATAACCTAGGCCTTTCTAAGAGATTGGTATGTCGGAATGACATTCCGTTTGAAGATTTGACGATAATATGCCATGAAAAGTTATGTTAGCCGATAAAAGTTTTCTCAAAAACATGCAAAAATCAGACGGAATTAAAACAACGAAAAGTAATATTATGTAATTTTCATTCGTTTAACTAAGTTTTGGGAAAACGTGAACAAAAACACTATTCATCGAAAAATGTTTTTCAATTTTTGGAATTTCTGAAGAATGCGTAAAAGTAAATTTGTAGAGGAAAGACGAAATATTCAAAAATATTTGGATTCCGAGAATCACAATTTTTTGAACTTTTGGACGAATCCCGAAAGACGGGACAATGAAGTTTCCAGGAGAAGTTTCGTGAATAGTAAGGAGGTTTGGCTAAATGACCAAAATAACCCTAACCTTGAAAATCTATATAAACAAGCTTAAGCTCATTTCTTTGGTTAGAACATTTCAACCAACACTTGAGAGAGAGAGGGAGAAATTTTGGATGGGGAAGAAAAAGAAAATGAAGAGGAAAAGCTAGCCCGAGAGCAAGCTTTGTCCAATGGAAGAAGATTAAAGAAGAAAGGTAATCTAAAACCTAACTCTAATCTAATTTTTTTTAAGTTTTTATATGAAAATCATATAACTTAATGAAAATAGCAGTAAAAGATGTTAAGAATGATTTTCATATGGTTGAAATCATAAGAAAATAAAGAAATAAGAATTAGAAATTTAGTTATAAAAATTTCTTAAAAGCTTTCATAGGAACCATGATTTGCATGATAAATTTGAACGAATCATATGAACAATTTAGTGAAATAAGTATGGATTGGTGATTTATAACACCAAATTCCAAGAAAAAGTGAAATCATAATCAAAATATCTATTAAAAATGAAGAACGAACGAAGAACACAAAGAACACGTGAAGAACGTTGTTGATGGACAAATTAAAAACCATCATAATTAGATATTATTGTTGATGGACATATTTAAAACCATCGCGTATAATTTAGTTGCTTATTTCTTGGTTAGGATCTAGAGAAGCGTTTATGAAGAACAGATTGAAATTAGCTAATAACGAAGTTATGGAAAAATTTTGTAAAAGACGAAATGAAGATAGGAAGTAAGTTAAGGAACCTAAATAGTTAATGTTTATAAGAATGTTGAAAAACGTATAAAACATGTGTATTGGACTCGAGAACAAACGATTTCTGAGTTCAAATGGTCGAATTACGAACGAACGAAGAACATTAATAACGTAAAGTTAACAAACGATGAAATTTAAGTCAATGAAAAACCTCGTTAACATATTCATAATGAAATTATGTCCAGGGGAATCTGAGAATGTAATGAAAGTAAGAAAATGTCTTTGAAACAACCTCGTTCTGAGTTATAACGAAGAAGTTATGAGATTTCAAAATAGGCGTCTCAAACATCTTCAAAACTTATAAATTTGTTTGAGTTTTAAGGGAGGCGCTGCAACGCCGCCACATCACCCAACAAAGGGGATGAGGCGCTGCAGGGTTAGACCGAGAGCCAAGTACTGCTAACTGGCATCGCATCACCGATTTTAAGAAAGGAAGTGGCGCCGCATCGCCCTTAAGAGAATTTTCTCCGACTGGAGATTTTTATTGTCCAACTTTTTGGATGGTAATTTAGGGGCAATCATGAATGCAATGTTCATGAAAAGAAATATCTACATTGATGAGTAAAACCTTGAGTTTGATGATTAAACTTTGAATAAAGGTTATAAAATGATGAACGTAAAGTAACCGATATCCGAGGATCGTATTCGTGTTAAAACGAACGTGTAGAATTTATATGATTGTAATTCCTTAGAAGTTGAGTGAAGAGGGTGACTTATAAAATTTCAATGTTATAATATCGTAATAAGAGTTAAGTGTAAATCGTATAAATGATGTGAACACAACGTAGTTGCAATGAACAATCGGTCTTAGTATACAACGAATAGTATAACTTAAACATCATGAGAGGACGATGAACGTGATCCTTGTGAATCGTATTCGCGTCAGGCGAACGTTCTAAGCATACATTGGTTGTATGACTTAGACGTTGACGAAGGTATTAAGTAAGGTATAAAATTATCAAGAAAGCCATAACGAATGGTAATAAGATTAATGAAAGTCTGAGTGCGAGTCAGATAGAGAATGTTAGAATGAAATGTAAGCGTTAAACACTTTAACCAACGTGAGGGTCTTGAGTGTAAGACCCCAACTTTTTAATAAATAAAATTGAATTTTCTCTATTCATTACCTTGAAATAATAAGGAGTTAATTTGATATAACGCTTTGGTTATGGGTGAAATGTGCAAATTTTGTAAAATAAGAAAGTGGTTATAAAATATTCATTTTTGTCGGGGAATATTCGTTTGGTCATGGAATATTCTTGTTGTCGGGGAATATTCGTATGATGACGTAGCTATTTGTGGGCCCCATAACAGAATAACTGTCGGATGAAGAAAATGACAAGTTTGAGTTTTTATAAATAACGACGTAATTATTACCGTTAACACTGTTGGATTACATGGTGGTTAAAATACAGTAATACGCGTAGTTGCATAGTAGCACACGATATTGCACAGTATTTTTGAATTATTGATTCTTACGTAAGAAGGCACTACTTAACAATTATTACAGTAATTAATGTTCAATATTTTATTTTATTGATTCAATAATTGTTACGTTGATATTTTATATTATTGTTGTTTCAATAATTGTCACTGCACATTATTTCCCATTATTAGATCAATAATTCATATTATTTGAATAATATTATTAGATAGCATTACTGGCAATTTCAAAGGAAGTTCTGTCAAGGAAAGAGGTTTGGTCACCTAATTACGCGCCAGTAAGGAGAAATCCTTATCGGAAAGCCCCCTCTTTCCTGAGAAAGACCTGGTTGTCATAATTGCGATTCTGTAATATTATATGTGAATAATTAATTATTGATTTATATGATAAGGAAATATTTATTTTATGTGGACATAAATGATGGATAGAAAAATATTTATTTTGTGTGGATATAAATGAAGGAATTAATCTTTGAGGCATTTTATCGATATTTTGTCCGGAATGGAGGTATTAAAATCGTCCAGTATGTGGATTTGGGCATTTTCATTTGGAATTTGAAAAACTTAAATCTACAAAGTTGTAGAGAATTCGATTTTCTATGGAATGGACACAAAATTCGTATTTTTCTGATAAAAGGGCTATTTATTATGAATTATTGAAGTTTTTGATTATTGCTTAAATGGTAAAACATTTTGGAAATTTCTAGAATTGGTGGGCCCCACTTTTGGTTTGGTGAGAAATGTTCTGAAATTTTATTTCAAAAGTGGCGGGCGTGAATAGTAACAGGTAAATCCATCAAGTAACAGGTTAGTCTGCTTTGGTGTTCTGGCATTTTCCTATAAATAGGTGCTTAGGTTAGAATTGAAAATTACACCAGAAACATAAGCTTTCTCTCTCTATATTATCGAGCGTATTTTTGTGAGTATTTAGATACTTTGAGAGTTGTTATTCAGTACAAATTTCCTTCAATATTTCATCCGATATTCTGGTCGGAAGTACTATTCTTTTGAGGTAAGGGATGTTATTTTCTTCGTAAATGATATTATTTTCTTTCAATATTATTATGCTGAAATATTGGTATGAATATTATTGTGGAATTTCTACCAATTTGTGTCGGGGTTATTATTCACGTATACGGCACTATTCATGTATACGACACTATTCACGAATACGACACTATTCACCGAAAAATGAAATTTTCTCTTCTTTATCCCAGATGTCTATTATGGTTACTATCTTTGATTGTATCCATATTTTGATCTTCATTCCTGAATTTTACTCCATTATGGTTTATTATAGAGTATTTTTAAACTTGAATTATCTAAAGTACGAATCTCTAATCTTTGTCCTTTTATCTCACTGGATTCGTTCTCTAAAATGTTTTTCATCATCCTCAGTCTTTAATGGTGATACTTGATGAATATCTTTGGCCTGTAGTGCAAAAATGAATGATTATCTGATGAATATCTTTGGCCCGTAGTGCAAAGATGAATAGGTGTTGAGATGAACATGACCAACTAGTGATACAAATGAATATCTTTGGCCCATAGTGCAAAGATGAATATTTGATGCAAGATGTATATTGATTGATGTTACAGGGATAAAATATTGATGATGGACTTTTAAATTCATAAATGATAGTAGATTTCATTCTCTACTTAACTCTTCTAATGAATTGTTATTTTCGCTGCGAATATTGATCTAAAACTGGTTGTCCATTATATTTTATCTGATTTGTTGAAGGCTAACGAAAAATTGTTGTTTTTTTATCTTAGTCATAATATTCTTTACTGGGCTAGTTGAGCTTACCCTTTTCCTTTTTGTTCCATTTTTCTTCTCAGGAAGCGAGAATATAGCGGAAAGTAGTCGGGGTGTGGAATGATGGTTCTAAACAGTTGTTTAACAGTCCTCACTATTTTGTAAAATAGTGTATCAATAATTGTAATGAGGACTTTATCTGAGTGTGGATATTGTCTAGAAGACAATATTTGTATTTAAACTCACAGTTTATGTGTTGTCGTATTTTGTGCGAAAATTGTATTAATGAAGTTGTAGTTGTTTCTGTACCATGTATTTGGCGACTCAGAATGGGTGGTGTATACCTATTTTGGGGGCGTCAAAGTTGGTATCAGAGCTTAGGGATATGGTCTCTAGCGGAGATCAGGGAATAGAACTAGGAGGGGAGAGATGAGTAAATCCTTCGCTAGTGTGTCTTATCTAAGCTTATTTGTTGGTCGGTCAGATTATAGGGGTATTGTGTGGTATGTCATTTTCTTTAATTAACCCTTGGTTTGTGACAGTATTTGAGAATGGCAGCTGAGAACGTTAACAATGGAGTGTATGAGACCGTGAAGACACCTTTAATCACCAACCAGGAGAACGTGTAGCGTCCCCAAATCTAGGTCCCAAATCACCACGGATCTGGTATACTATTTCTATAACTATTGCGGAAGATATAAACATAAATTGTTTATACAATAAACTTTACACACTATTTCCCAAGGTCGAGTAACCTTAACTTATACACAATTCATTATCCTATTTGACATACAAAGATATTATCATACTATACTGTTATAAATTAAGTTGTACACATAAACTTAAAGCTGGAACTGTCTTTAACCTTTCCTTGTATCCAACGTATTCGCCTTAATCTGCAATGTTTATCATGATATAGCATGGGTGAGCAATAAGGTTGCCTAGCAAGTATAAATTTATTTAAAGATATATCATGATTGAAAGAATTGAATAATAAGATGGTTATAATTCAACAATATAGTTGTGAATTAGCATGAACAAACTTGCATAGCTGAAGAACATTTAATATGAACATATCAATTATATCTGGACCGAATGGTAATGAAGGTTATCGACCTTTTCATACACAGATTAATACATGCGATATATACAGAGTACAATTTAACAATTCTTAGACATGACAATCATCGTGATGATTAACCATAAGTATATTTGAATGAAACAACTCGAGATCGAGTTAAGAAAAACTTATTGTTAGGTCAATTCATTGTTACTTAATTTTTAAGCTTGATCTCAAGACCTAATATATAAATAATATCGATGTACAAATTAGAATAATATCATCACAATATAATACTATTATATATATATATATATATATATATATATATATATATATATATATATAGAATAGCCTCAACATATAACACATAACCCTATCAGTCTACAACACACATAAGATATAATATCAGGTCTAACTATTTTATTCTGACTTGAGCCCGATAAAATTCTAACATCCCGACGGTCTAGTCGAATAAATCTCGAGTCTAAAATCACTAAGACTCGGTCTAAACTGGTTCATAGATATCTTAGATAATTTATTATCAGTCAAAATATTTTTCATAAGCTCGTAAAAATTTTCAAATAATTATTACCATTTATCATGATTTTTCAATCATTAATATCGTATTTATATTATATAAATACCACATTATTCTATTATCATTAATATTTATTTAATATTAAATATTAATGAAAATCATATTATAATATTATAATATATTTATAACATATCAAAGTATTTTTAATACTTTAAAATTATATTTATATGATTTTTAAACAGATTAAATCCATTATCCGATAATTGCTATTAATATTAAAATATTAATATTTTCATGAAAATATCAAAAGTTATATTTTATAACTTAAAATATTTTTATAACACTTAAATCACTTTTATATGATTTTGAAATCATTAATTCTATTTTTCAATAATTTATTTAATATATTTATTAAATAAATAAATTACCATTAATATTAATTTATTAATGAAATTCATCACAAAATATCAAAAGTTATTAAAAATAACTTAAAATATTTTCTAACACCATAATATAATGTTTCATGATTTTTTAAGTATTAAAATCATTTTTAACTAATTTATTTAATATTATAATTAAATAAATTTAAAACCATTATATTCTAAAAATATTAAATATTTATGAAATATACTCTAAATAATTAAAAAATAATTTTAGGGCTTTATATAATTTTTAGGAATTTATTTTGTATTTTTAATAATTAAAAATCATTTTTCTCTATTTATTTAATAAGATAATTATTTTTCGCAATTAAGTGTCACTAAAAGGGCCCTATAGCGACATAACAGTCGCTCTAGGTGTTCTTGGCCAAAAACCCAGAAATCATGTCAGAGGCCGAGGGGCTTGGTTTAACCATCATTAATTTCTTAATCATAAGGTTTATGGGCATTTTAAAGCATCAAGGACGTTGTAGTTTTGATGTAACCTTACAAGCATCAACAAGGTTCATGTCAATCCAACATCATAATCGAGAGATATAGGCTCTCAAATTTCATGTCAGAGTTATTCTTCATTTCTGGGTTTTCTAGAAATGAAGAACAGTTCGAGGGGTTACTTTCCAGGTCTTGGATCTATGCGTTGCAGGTTTGCTTAGTGTGTTGTAAAGGTTAATACTTATAGTAAACATGTAAAAGAGCAATCCTCTAACATAATATCAGTGTATTATCAACACAATCACAAGATTCAAGCCGGTCAAACATTGTCAGAGAAAACGGGTTTTGAAGATCTGGGTTTTCCAGATTTGTTCTTCAGGCAGATTGGTCAACCTAGTTTGGTCACTATTATTTTCGATCCTGTTCATGCCCTAGTTAATCTAAATGCATGACTGTGTAGTACTTATATCATACTACAACACCAAAACAATAATTTGGTCAACATATCAAACACATGCAAGATCAGAGGCCTTGAAAGTGCTTGTCAGACTTTTCTAGGTAATCTGGGTTACCCAGAAGCTCACTTTCGTGATCGGTCAACGCTGTTTGACTGATCATAACTTGAAATCTAGACACGATCCAACCCGGATTCAAGTTGCAGAATAAAGACCACATGGCATACTGTAGTTACATAACATAAAACACCATAAACATCTAACACAAAAGAATCTAGAGGCTCTGACATTTGCTTGTCAGACGACTCATGAAGGTTCAAGAACAGTTTCTAAAAACTTGATTATTGTACATCTACATGATATGGATCCAAGTTTTAGCAGCCCAGATCATTAAATGACACCCTTTAACATAACTTTAAACAACAAATCATACCTCTTTCTAACTTTGATCTTAAATTTGATCCTTGTGATCTGTTCTTGGAAAGCTAAATAATGATATTAGCTTATCTTCTCACTCATTCTCACTCCCCATCTCGAAAATTATAGAGAGATAAGGTCTTGGATAGTTTGCTAAGTAAAGTAAGATAGTTTTCTTACCTTTTTGACTTTTATTTTGATTTAATGTATGCTGATAAAATGTGGTTGAGATTGCTGATTTGTATGGATTTTTAGTCACATGGCTAGGGCTAGGGTTGGTGAACAACCAAAGATATAGCAAGATTTGCAAGCTACCTTATTAAAGAAATAAAAAGGGCACTTTGGACATTTGATTTCTCAATTTAATGGCAAAATTGTAACATATGCATACCCTTAGGCTTAAAACCTAAGGTTCTCAAAAATCAATTTTCTAGGATTTCCAACTTAGGCTAAAATTTGAAATTTAAGCTTTCTAAAAAATGTAATTTAGGTTTTTCTAATTACATTAGGTTTTCTAATCACATTGAACTTGAAAATTAAGTTTAAAATTTACAAATTAATAATAAGCTTGCTAAATTAGCGATTAGGGTTCCTAATTTAGCAATTAAGATTTCTAATTAGAAATTAGAGTTTCTAATTTATGAATTAGGGTTTTCTAACTAATTTGTTAGGTTTTACCCTAATTAAGTCAGCAATTAATTACACTTAAGCATTTGAATCCCAAAATTAGGGTTTTAATATACCGAATTAGGGTTTTAAATTCCCAGAACTGAACTTAGGGTTTCAAGAACCGATTTCTAGGGTTTCTTATCAGTCATTAGGGTTTTCTAATTGAACGTCGATATTCGACAATAATCTTAGGGTTTGACACTGATAAAATTTATCTGGTCAACCGTTGACCCTTAACCACATACTATACATATATAATACCATATTCACAAAACATAAACACATATACACTTAATCCTGACTAATTCACCAAAATCCTTCACAAAATTTTGAAATCCTCAAAATTCCCTCCCAAAAATGTCAAATCCATACATTTATTTTCTGTCTAGGTTTTAATATTGAAATTTAAATCAATCAATTGTGATTTTAAAAATTTTCTAAATTCTTGGGTTGTCACAAAACGTGCAACAGGAAGACAATATTCCTCATGTAAACAACACTACCGAACAAACGATGAATGATGGGATGTTTATAAGCTTTTAGCAGTTCATGCAAAATCAGACGAGGGAGACTCGTGTACAAAATACTGGTGGAAATGCTAGCAACGTGCGGTTTGTCACAGCCAAGCAGTTCAAGGAGTTGGGACCACCAGAGTTCTGGGGAAAGCTGGATCCGATTAAGGCGAAAACATTGGTCAAGCAAATTACCAAGATATTCGATGTCTTGGGATGCACGAAAGAACAGAAGTTTCTTGTGACGCCCCCAAATCCGGGTATCTTCCAACCCGACAGATGGTGCTACACGGTACTACCATTCACACATTCATTCAACTGAAAAGTCTCAAAAGAACGAATATGTCTTATATATATTCAAAATAATATTACATTTCCCCAGGTTCTTTATAACCCATTAATTCATTCTTGTCATAATATTCAATATATTACAAACATTCACCTATACTATTACATAAGTAATCTAAGGGTTCGTCTTTGCTTTGACCTTATCCTTGCCGGAGCCTTCGGTTCGCTCGATCTTAGCTCTGTTCATATGGTTCAAGCAAGAGTGAGCATGACTAGCTCAGCAAGTACTACATTTCTAATAAACAACATGCTTGAACATAGAACTCATATATCTTCAATAACTGAACAATAGTTACGAAGTACTATCGATAATTCAAAATAGCACTTCTTTTCATTCAAAATGTTTTACAACAACAATATTCAGTAAAACATCAATTCCGGTCCAAGATCTTGAGCATTTCATAAGTTCTTTTGAAAAGGATATCTCGACACTAAGTCCGTAAGTCCGACATTACTTACGAGCACGTCTAGGTGATCAGCCTATAGTACTCTATGTTGATCAACACTACATTCATTAAACATGTATACGTTTAAGTTGTGGCAACCTCACGTGCCTGTCGTTAAACGACAAAAACATTTTAGCATACTCAGTCTTCGTTTGAAAACCACACCAATATAACTCAGTAAACATTAATCATGCTTGATAGATTCATAATATAAGTCTATCCGAAAGAATTGGCTTTGAGTTCATCATTCAAGACTTCATGCAAAAGAATACATGAATTACAAAGCTTGTCCAGACTGAACTGGAACAAGGGTCAGAATACTTGCCTTTAGCGTCTGCTTACTGATTATCACACGTACACTTTAAGTTTCTAAGTCTCTACAATACATGATCATATAACGTACCACATTAGGTCACATATAATCAAGTATGTATACTACTATATCTTACCCTTTATCTCAATCTAAATCCTGACTTAGATTTATTATTAATGGTTCTGGCTTTTCATTACGTCGTTTTCATTATGTTCACATTCAATTGATTATTAACCTTTAGTCAACATTCATTAAGTGTTTAACAATGCCTTAACAATGTTATGTTTACACCTTAGTTTATTACTAATGAGTTATCTTTCATTATATATTTGTAAACATTCTTGTCTGTCAAAACCCTAGGACCTGGCTAGATTGCTGCTACGATATAGACCTTTCAACTCATGACTGCGACCACGGGTTAGCGATGCGACATATCGGACTTGAATTGTGTGGCGCCACACATAACTCTTCTTCTCTCTCCGCGGAGCAATTTAGCAGTATGTCAAGACACTGTGTCGGCGCTGCTGTGCCACTATTTAGCCTTGGGTTGGCGCCGCGACGCCAACTCTGTGCCTCAGACAATTTGTAGATTTTGAAATTTTACGAAACTCCCGGACGCATAACTTCTTCGTTATAAGTCCGAATTGGCTCGTTCAAAAGTCTACGGTTCACAAATTACATACTCTATGCGTTCATGCAAGAATTTTATCTATTTGACTTCGTTTGCTAAAATTTTACCTATTAGTTCATTTCTAACGAAAACGATAAACGTTCGTGAAGGTTCAACCCTCGTTTCTTCGTTCTAAGTCGGAATTCGGTCATTTTTGAGTCCGCAACTCTATAATGCCAAATATGACTTGTCTCCATCGAAAACCAACGTTTTCGACTTCAAACACAAAATGCGACTTCCATTCCGAGAATTTCACGAATTCGACGATTATCGCCTAATCGTGTGAATTCCGGCGAAACCTCATTACTAATCATTCTAAATGGATTTTAATCAACATATAAACATTTTAAGTTACTTATTACACCAACTTATTATCAATGTAAGTTTTGACTTATTCTCATAAGTTAATGACTTAATCAACTTATAAACTATAAATTTCTTTGCTTATGACCTACTATGGACTTAAGTTCATCAATCAATGTTTTCATACCATATTGAATCATACTAACATCATATGACAAACATATGATAAGTTCTTCACAATTTTATCAACTTATTCAAGTTCAAGTTGCTTATTCAACTTATTCGGCTTAAGTTCATTCATTACTTACTCCTTTTGTTCTTAGCATACACTCATACTTCTCTTATCACCCTACAATGATAGAGATGAATATATATATTAGACAAGAGTCTTACCCTAGAAGCACTTGTACTTCTCTTCCTTGAAGATTTATCAAAGGATGTTTGACTTATTCTTGATTTATGTGAGCTTATTCTCTCTAACACTTAAGCACTTAACTTGAGAGGAGTTGAGAGGAATTTTAATCAAGCAATCAAATGAATTGAGAGCTCTCTATTTATAGAGCTCTCAAAGTTAGGGCATAATGGTCTTTTAGGCCTTGCACCTCCTTAATTCCACCTCCTTAATCCACCTCCTTACTATTCATAGCTTATCAACCAAGTCTACTTGCTAGCCACTTCTATTACTTGGCCATCAAAACACTTGCTCACCACTTAAAGTTCTTGCCCATAAAGTCTAACCATATCACACTTGGTTTGCTCCATGGATCATGGCTTAACCCATTGGGCTTATTTAGTTAATCTAGCTAATTCTTATTGGGCTTACATTACATTAGTTTGGACTCATGATTAATAAACCCTTGAGCTTGCATATCACCTACTATTGGACTTCTACCAATATTCTAATAATCCTACAAGTCCATTCCATTTAATTAAGAACCTTAACAAATATACACCACATATAATTCTCGTATGCTAGCTCGTATATTTATTCATAATATACGCTATTCCATTCTTCATACTTAACAGTATAATATGTCGTATTATACTTACATCCAATACCTCGCACAATGCCTACGTATTATACAATTAATACGTTCTTTTCTTAATGCTTAATATTCCTAACGTTCCCAAATTAAGTCCGCATGCGAAATATTACGTTTTCCATACTTAGATTATTATTACATAATCAATCTCACCTTGATATTATAACGTTATGTATTTCTCGGAAGTTCAAAAATAATTCCCGAGCAAAAATTGGTGAATAGTATTTTTCGGAAAATTTCTCGGAAAGCTTTTATTTTCGTCTTAGAAATTCAAACACTTTAATTCATTCACGTAGTTAAAATACTATGACATTCCGACGTTTCTAGGTTATAGAACATCATTCATCTTATCAACACGTTTTAATAATAAATAATATTATTTTATTCATTATTAAAAGTATTTACAAAATGTTCGATTTTTCGGGGCGTTACAGTTCCATTCACCACCTTTATGTTCCATGGTGAGGCAGATTACTGGTGGGAATCTATGAAGCGTACCCAACCATCCGTACTCAATATGTCTTGGGAAATGTTCTAGAAACTGTTCAATGACAAGTACTTTTCTAAAAGTATTCGTCATATGAAGGAGGTAGAGTTTATTAGACTTGAACAAAACAACATGACTGTGTCCCAGTACGAGGCTAAGTTCGCGGAGTTATCCAGGTTTACACCTCATTTGGTAGAGAATGAGGAACATATGACGCGTATGTTTTTGAGAGGTTTGAAACCCGAAATATGTCAATACCTCATTTCTCACAAATTGTGTTTGTATTAAGATGTAGTAAATAGGGCTCAGCTATTGGAGCGAGATTATGAGTCAGCTCAACCAAAAGAGAATGACCAACAACACGATAATAATCGTACTGGTGGCAACGACCATCAGAACAATGATAACCATCGTGGAGAAAATTATCATGCCAAAAATGGTAACCACTTCTGTGGTAATCATGGCCAAGATAATAGAAGAAATGATTCAAGTGGAAATTTCAAGAAGAGAAGATTTAACGATGATGGGAAGACGTCGGCAACATCACCAGCACCAGCAACAAATTCTAGGGGAGGATAACGACCGCCAGTTAGATGCTACAGATGCGGAGAAGAGGGACACTTAAGTCCAAACTGTTCACAACCTTCCAAGGTATGTTTTAGTTATGGAAAAGACGGTCACATAGCTCGATTTTTTCCTGTAGCAAAATAGAGTCCATCTGGGACGGTGGCACCAAAGGCGGATACGGACAAAACAAAGTCGGTGGTTTTAGGAAGAGCGTTTTTCGTGACTTCTTAAAAAGTGAGTAACCCGAACGAAGTTATCACATGTTAGTTAATCATAAACTCTTGCAAAGTCTATACCCTGTTAGATACCGGTTCTACCCATTCTTTTATTTCTCTTACTTGTGCTCAACGTTTGAAATTGACCCTGAGGAATTAGAATTTGACTTATCTGTTGAGACTTCGTTAGGAGAATCTTTCATTACATCCACTGTTTATAAATCTTGCTTGATCTAAGTTGGCACCATCACATTATCTGTTGATCTTATCTCTTTAAAGATACTTACCTTTGACGTGATTTTAGGAATCGACCGGTTAACTATTCATCATGCTAAAATTGATTGTTTTCGTAAGGTTGTTATTTTTCATATTCCTAACCAACTTATTATGTGAATTCAAGCAACCAAACGACTAAAGTCAATCACTTTCATATCAAGCCTTAAAGCTATTTCGTTTATTGAAAAACGGATGTTAAGCTTTCTTAGCCCATGTCATGAATTTAAACAAGAATACGTCAGATTTGAATTTCTGTTGTTAGTGAATTTCTTGACATATTTCCGGAAGAAATTCTTGGCCTACCCCCAGAGTGTGATATTGAATTTTGTATCGACTTTGAACCCGATACAAAACCTATTTCCAAAACTCCATATCAAATGGCTCTTATTGAACTTCAGGAGTTAAAAACCCAACTACAAGAGTTGGTACCCGAGCCTCTATCTGGTGACTTCCTTTGTGGAATGCACCAAAACTAGACTCTCCGTAGGGGACCCTATATTTGTGTGGTGGTAAAACGATAGGTGCCATTGTGACGTGCTATCCAAGATTGGGATATGAGTCAAAATTGAGAGCAACCTAAGTCAGTAATCGAAGTACGTAGCTTTCTTGGCTTAGCTGATTATTATCGGAGACTCGTGGAAGGATTTTCTCGAATCGTTACTTCATTAACTCAGCTAACTCGGAAGAATACAAAATTCGTATGGAGCGAGGAATGCGAGATGAGTTTCAAGGAACTCAAGATGAGACTCATTTCGGCACCTGTTCTGACCATACCATCCTGGAAAAAGCGAACGTGGTAGCTGACTCATTGAGTAGAAGATCGTATGCGATTACGAGTGCGGTGTTTTTAACACAAAGACCCATTTGGTACGACTTACAAAGGATGGAGATAGAGTTAAAGGCTCCAAGTACCCATGTGATGATACCAAACACACGAGTAGAACAACTTTAATTAATAAAATTAAAGTTGCTCAAGCTACAGACCTGGAGCTGATGAATATGCAGAAGAAGATGCAAGAAGTCGTTATTCTAAAATCAAGAATCCGCGATGTGAGGAAAGCTCAAACCTTTGATTTATTAGTCCATTTGAAATCCTCGATCGAGAAGGAACTATGGCCTATAGACTCGCTTTACCGTTAAGTATGTCGCGTGTTCATAACGTTTTCACTTATTGATAAATATGTGGACGATCCAAACTATATTATTGAGTTAGAACCAGATGAGATAGCTGAAGATTTAACATAAGAGGAGGTACCTGTCAAGATCTTGGATAGGAAAGAGCATATCCTACGAACAAAGGTTATACCACAAGTCAAAGTTTTGTGGAGGAACCATGCTATGGAGAAAATGAAAGAGAGGTACCATCACCTTTTCGAAACACTAGGCACATACGTCATTTTCGAGGATAAAATTTCATAAGGAGGGGAAGTTGTAAGACCCCAACTTTTTAATAAATAAAATTGAATTTTCTCTATTCATTTTCTTGAAATAATAAGGAGTTAATTTGATATAATGATTTGGTTATGGGTGAAATGTGAAAATTTTACAAAATAAGAAAGTGGTTATAAAATATTCATTCTTGTCAGGGAATATTCGTTTGGTCGTGGAATATTCTTGTTGTCGGGGAATATTCGTACGACGGCGCAACCATTTGTGGGCCCCATAATAGAATAACTGTCGAATGAAGAAAACGACAACTTTGAGTTTTTATAAATAATGGCGTAATTATTACCGTTAACACTGTTGGATTACCTGGTGGTTAAAATACAGTAATACGCGTGGTTGCACAGTAGCACACGGTATTGCATAATATTTTTGAATTATTGATTCTTACGTAAGAAGACACTACTTAATAATTGTTACAGTAATTAATGTTCAATATTTTATTTTATTGATTCAATAATTGTTACGTTGATATTTTATATTATTGTTGTTTCAATAATTGTCACTGCACATTATTTCCTATTATCAGATCAATAATTCATATTATTTGAATAATATTATTAGATAGCATTATTGGCAATGTCAAAGGAAGTTCAGTCTAGGAAAGGGATTTGGTCACCTAATTGCTCGCCAGTAAGGAGAAATCCTTATCGGAAAGCCCCCTCTTTCCTGGGAACGACCTGGTTGTCATAATTGTGATTCTGTAATATTATTTGTGAATAATTAATTATTGATTTTTATGATAAGAAAATATTTATTTTATGTGGACATAAATGATGGATAGGAAAATATTTATTTTGTGTGGATATAAATGAAGGAATTAATGCTGAGGTGTTTTATCAGTATTTTGTCAGAATGGAGGTATTAAAAATCGTCCGTATGTGGATTTCAGGCATTTTTCGTTTGAAATTTGGAAAAACTTCAATCTACAAATTGTAGAGAATTCAATTTCTTATGGAATGAACATAAAATTCGTATTTTTCTGATAAAAGGGCTATTTATTATGAATTATTGAAGTTTCTGATTATTGCTTAAATGGTAAAACATTTTGGAAATTTCTAGAATTGGTGGGCCCACTTTTGGTTGGTGAGAAATGTGCTAAAATTTTATTTCAAAAGTGGTGGGCATGAATAGTAACAGGTAAAGCCATCAAGTAGCAGGTTAGTCTGCTTTGGCGTTCTGGCATTTTCCTATAAATAGGTGCTTAGGTTAGAATTGAGAATCACACCAGAAACATAAGTTTTCTCTCGCTATATTATCGAGCGTATTTTTGTGAGTATTTAGATACTTTGAGAGTTGCTATTCAGTGCAAGTTTCCTTCAACATTTCATCCGATATTCCGGTCAGAAGTACTGTTCTTTTGAGGTAAGGGATGTTATTTTCTTCGTAAATGATATTATTTCTTTCAATATTATTATGCTGAAATATTGGTATGAATATTATTGTGGAATTTCTACCTTTTTATGTCAGGGTTAATATTCACGTATACGACACTATTCACGAATACGACACTATTCACCGAAAAATGAAATTTTCTCTTCTTTATCCCAGATGTCTATTGGTTACTATCTTTAATTGTATCCATATTTTGATCTTCATTCTTGAATTTTACTCCATTATGGTTTATTATGGAGAATTTTAAAACTTGAATTATCTAAAGTATGAATCTCTAATCTTTGTCCTTTTATCTCACTGGATTCGTTCTCTAAAATATTTTTCATCATCCTCAGTCTTTAATGGTGATACTTGATGAATATCTTTGGCCTGTAGTGCAAAGATGAATGATTACCTGATGAATATCTTTGGCCCGTAGTGCAAAGATGAATAGGTGTTGAGATGAACATGACCAACTGGTGATACAAATGAATATCTTTGGCCCATAGTGAAAAGATGAATATTTGATGCAAGATGTATATTGATTGATGTTACAGGGATAAAATAGTGATGATGGACTTTTAAATTCATAAATGATAATAGATTTCATTCTCTACTTAACTCTTCTAATGAATTGTTATTTTCGCTGCGAATATTGATCTAAAACTGGTTGTCCATTATATTTTATCTGATTTGTTGAAGGCTAATGAAAAATTGTTGTTTTTTTTATCTTAGTTATAATATTCTTTACTGGGCTAGTTGAGCTCACCCTTTTCCTTTTTGTTCCATTTTTCTTCTCAGGAAGCGAGAATATAGCGGAAAGTAGTCGGGGTGTGGAATGATGGTTCTAAACAGTTGTTTAGCAGTCCTCACTATTTTGTAAAATAGTGTATCAATAATTGTAATGAGGACTTTATCTGAGTGTGGATATTGTCTAGAAGACAATATTTGTATTTAAACTCACAGTTTATGTGTTGTCGTATTTTGTGCGACAATTGTATTAATGAAGTTGTAGTTGTTTCTGTACCATGTATTTGGCGACTCAGAATGGGTAGTGTATACCTATTTTGGGGGCGTCACATTGAGTGTACACGAATATTAAATGGGCATAACCTATATACAATGTATGGTTTGAACGTAAGAGAATGAAGAGTAATAAATAACGTAAACGTTGAACAAGCCGAGTTAGCGATATTAACTAATTAACGTTCCTAGTCAAATGGACCGAACGTTGTAAGATATGAAGATAAGGTAACGTAAAATGAGTAAACACTATGAATGCATAGTATTAACATTGAATGATCACTCTTAGCATAATAAAGACACTATGAATTAGACGATGAGAAATAAATCCTGAGGTATGACATTTAGTTGTCAGAAAGCCATAAGGAATTGGAAATTAACTTAACAAACATTATAATTTTAATGGTTCAGATAAGTTAAGTTTAAGTTGTGGTACAATCGTTGTGACGCCCCCAAAATAGGTATACATCACCCATTCTGAGTCGCTAAATACATGGTACAAAACTTAAATACAAACTTCATTTATACAATACGACAAAACGTAGCTGAGAGTTTTAATACGAATATTGTCTCGTAGGCAATATCCAAACTCAAATGGAGTCCTCATTACAATTATTATCACACTATTTCATAGAATAGTGAGGACTACTATAGCCGCCATCTTGGAACATCACTCCATTCCCCGACTAGTCCCAACTATATTCTTATTTCCTGAAGAGAACAATGAAAGAAAAGGGTGAGCTCAACTAGTCCAGTAAAGAATATTAGGACTAAGATAATGCAGAATAAATTATCATTAGCTTTCAACAGTGTTAAACTGATAGAATATAGTTGACAACAAGTTTAACTATTGCGGAATAAACAATCCATTAGAAGAGTCAAGCAGAGCATGATATCTACTATCTTCTATGATTTAAAAGTTTATCATAAATATTTTATCGATGTTACTGTTGGTCGGAAAACCGATCACTAAACACGCGCAAGTATACGCGGTCTAACAAGTAATATAGTGATAAGTAGAATGTCTTACCCACGAGGAACTATCACTAATATTTAACAAGTACCAACTTTGTATTGCTAAAGTCTTATTGGAACAACAATGAATGAAAGTGTGATTAATCTAAGCATAACTAATTATCAAAGCAAGTAAATGGATAACGAATGGTAATCGAAGGAATTACAAGTTAAGGTTATAACTTCACCCCGCTCAGGCATTCTGTCGTACACCTGGCGTGCTATGCTTCATAAAACTAGCTACCCTTCTCTCTCTGGTCTTAATGGTCATGACAATCTATCGACCGAGAACACACAAGTGCTCATACACCTCTGTCGAGGTATGCACAAACATATCCTTTCCAGATCCACCCGTTAGGGAATAGAACAGAAAAGAACGCCCAAGCTAGATACAATCCTACATATGTATATGCGAGTTGATTATAACGAGGATTTAAGCATAAGTTCTCATTTAGGTCGCACGTGGCGCACAAATATATATCTATTCTACGCACAAATTATGCAGTCAAAACCCACAATCACATGCCAATATATTCAGGTGTAAATCTACAATCCTTCTGTCGATATCATGTAAATTACGAAAATCATCACTAATGTCTTAGCGAGAATCATTAAGCATAAATATATCAAACAAAATCGTATGGTGCCAACCAAAGAGATAAGACAGTCAATTTAAATAACAAATGGTTCCATTATAACCTTAGAGCAAATATTCAGTTCATAGCTATTGAACAAAATACAAGTAGCAATAAAGATAACATTTATGGATTACAAAATCAGAGACAATAAATAGATAAGAAGAAACTTTGTCAAAGCCCTTCAATCTCTAAGCATTTCGCTCCAATTAAGCTTTCCAATCCGTGTTGCTCACTGCTCGTGTCGCTTCAAGGAAACCCATACTTCTCCCTAATATAGCTAATCTATATTTACAAACATTTATCTAAGAAAAAGAAAGAGAAATTACAGAAGAAAAACTAATCTACGCTAATTATTGTCTCAGATCTACTGAGTATCTGATATGCAAAGCTTCCCTTTCCTTTTATATCATTCCCGCTTCTTTTTTCTAGGTCAGGATAAGCCCTCTCTTTTCTGGCACCAGAGGGTGGCCCAGGCCCCAGCCACTAAAATGTCTTAGCTAGCGCCATAACGCCACTTTAATATAAAGGACACGGAGCTCGCGTTGCAGTCCGAGCCAAAGAAGCCTCTGTGGCGTCGCGGCGCGAGGGTGACATCAGCAAGGGACATGAAGATGGCACCGCGGCGTGAGCACAAAGCTTGGCTTTGGCGCCGCGGTGCGGGTATGAGAAAAATGACCTTTTTGCACCTGAATGCTAGAAAAGCACTGTAAAGCTCTGCAATACATCAGTTAAGCGTAATAACACTATATTTATATAAAAATATATAAAAATTATGAATTCAGGCAATTATTTAAGTCATAAAGTATTCGATTCGCGAGTATAAATTCCACTCATCAAATACCCCCAAACTTAAGTCTTTGCTTGTCCTCGAGTAAACTATCTAACACAAACAATAACAGTAGTAAATTAACACGCGGAAGGAAGATAAAACTATAAACTAGCATAGTGGCTATGAATCTCAATCAAAGCTCATCCCAAAGAACAAGGCAAACACAGACATGAGTAAGGGTTCATACTATTTCAAGCATAAGACTGTATTCGATCCATTCTATGTGTGTGTGTGAAGACCAACCGTACTAACTAGTCATAGCTTGAATAAGATCGCACAGTCGATTGTTAATACTAATATGCACACTCCGTAACTTAAACATTCAACAAGCATTAAGAATAAGACACACGTGCAGTAAAGGATCAAATGACTCTAGCATGAAGACAAGAAAAATTGACTTTTACGCTTCTTAATTACCTTAGGCTAATCGTAACTACCCATTAATGAGCTTTTGATCAATGACTCCCAAGCCGCATTTACTTTAGGGCGAGGGTGTAGAACACCCCTAAGAATCTAGTAACTCGAGCGTGAAGGCCACACAATCAACATAAGCCCAAATTAGACTTTACAAAAATCGAAGATTATAAGGCGAGTGCATTTTATGCTCCATCTCAATATCGGTCCTACGTTTATGGGCGAGTGCGTTTTACGCTCCATCTTGTCCCACCGCAAGACTTTCGATATTCAATCTTCATTATCACTTTATTCTTTTTTTTATATATATCTAAACATACACGAGTCTAAGATCCAAAACTGTAAAAACGTCTAAGTCTTTTATTACCTTGTACAAATGAAAGTTTATAAGATTGAACAAATTCTCAAAGCCATAAACACACGAACTAAATTTAAAAAAATTACTAGTTAACACAGTTGGTCGGTGCTTGCTAGAAGAACGGATAAATAACAGTCTCAACTTATCAACTGATAAATCCCTAGTACATACATGCTTGACACGACTCTACGAGAGACATACTCATTTGGCGCTAGTCATAGCCATAATCAAAAATCAATAATGATAAATATAACACCCTTGCTAAATAACAACTCAAAATAGGGTGAAAAGGCCATTCATATGGCACAAGCATCTAAATCTGTATAAGCCCCAAAAAGATGGCTATAAACCACAATCATGCTAATAATAATCAAAGCATTAATAAATAAAACCAAAACTAGTTCATGGCATCCATAATGATAAAAATCCAAGAATAATCCCGCAGTTCAAAACGACTGCACCACAATACTGATAATAAAAACATAATAAAATACTAAAGTTTGGCAACCTAACATGGCAGTAGAGAAATAAACAGATAATAGCCAAAAACACCCCCAAACTTAAAGTGAGCAATGCCCTCATTGCTTAACATAACATAATCGATATAAGAGGGCTTCCACGAGATCGCCACACTCATCAATGACATCGCCTTCATCCTCATCACCAGCGTCCCGATCAAATTTTGGTGGTGGTGATGATGGAGGGTATGGTGGGAAGACAGGAGGCTCTGGGAACTGGTATGGCGTAAACTTAGCGCTCTCACCACAATAGTCAGTGTAGATGCTCTGCATAGTGTTCACCAGCTCAGCCTGGTATTGCATCGCAATTTCTTGCCTCTGTACCACAGCTGCGATGTGCCTCTGCTGCCTGCGAGCCTCGGCGTCGTGCTTTTGATGTAACAGGGTGAGAGACGTCATGATGTCGGCCAAGAGTCCCCAGGTAGCTAAATTTGGGCTCATGGTTGGTTGGTGCTGAGAGGGCTCTCGCTCTGCAGAGGAGGTGGTCTTTGTGGGCCTGCACCCTCGCCTCGACATGAGACTATGCCCCGTCCCACACATTGAAGCGTTTGATCATCTGATGGTCGATGACAATCATAGGCGGCGAAGCTATCTCTTCTAGTCCCTATTGAATACCTGCCTGCTTGCACAATCGTGTGTTCACGGATGGATGAAGAAGTCCTAAAGCGACGGTACTCTTGACTGCCTTAATTATCGAGTCATGGATGAGAACTCCAATATCCACGTTTAGACCCGTGACAATGGAAAATAACAGAATTGCCCTATCTTTAGTCACGTCACTCAAGTGACGGGTCAGGATCATGCTGGCACAAATAAAGCTGAACCACGCCTTCTCATAGTGACTTAGTGCCGAAGACAAGAAGCTGGTCTTTTCACCCGTATAGTCATTTTTCTTCCATGTCATTCCGGGCTTGCAGAGCCTTCTGATGATATCCTCAAGGTCATAACTGTGGAGTCCCGGCTGCATATAATCATTACCCGCATAGTTGGGTGTCGCGAATAGTGCATTGATGGCTTGACTATCAAATGCCACGGACTGCCCCTGACTTGAACCACAGCAGGACCATCTGGACTGGTATTTGCGTAGAACTCCCGAACTATAGATACAACAGCTGATATGGGTGGTTTTATGAACTTCATCCATTGACATTTAAGTATCATGTTTGTGAGTTAACCATCCTTTTTATCAGGCCTCAACCCCCGTTTAAGAATCAATTTTTGCGAGCCAAAAGAGTCTTTGTACCATTTCCAGGTTTCTTCGCTCACAAACTTGGCTTTGTCCCAGGCCTGTGGTGTTGCAGATGAGGATCCTCTAACGCTTAGGCATTGTCTCTTTGGTGCCATGTCAAAATTCACAGTTGGGTTGGCTTAAACTCAGTACCTAAGTAGTGCCAAAATTGTGTAGAAGCAACCCTCTAAGCAAACACAGTGAATCCCCAATGCAATCCTAGAATATAAGCCAAAATAGTTCAACTTCTCTCTCAGGAAAACAATCGAACACCTTGTGTGCGCTCTGAAAACCAACTTTTGACAATCCCTTGCTTGACAGTGATCTCGCCCAATTTTCGTCAGTGGAAATCACCCAAACAAAAAGAAGACAAGGACAATCCTAACAATTTGATCAAGTTACTTTCTAATTAAACGAAATCTAAACAAAAATACCTTGAGTGGGAAAAATCCTAAGTGAGAAATTGTGTGGGCTTGAACCCTGACAAATTGATGGAAGCCTCGGTTTGTGAAGGTGGATTTTGTTGGAGAAAAAGAGCTGTTGGGAGGCTTGCTACCGAGAGGTGTCGAGAGATATGGGTGAATGGGGTTTATTTTTGGACTAAAAACTGCTCTTAATGACCAAATTCTTCTTTGCTTGGCATACCCATGCCACACCCATTCTTCTCTCTTTGGTATTTGCTGGCCGAAAGTTTAAAAGATGGTCGGAATTTTCTAGTGGCGCTATGGCGCGGCCTACCCTTTGTTGGTTGGCACTACGGCGCAAGTTAGCAGTAGGCAATGCAAGTTCATGGCGCCGCTATGTGACATGGCTATTGATATATGGGGCTGTAGTGCGGAATGAGAATTTTTGGGAAATAATAATGGCGTCGCGGTGCGAGATGCAATGCACTAGTTGGTGCCGTGGCGCGAGTTCCAATTTTTGAGTTTTTCTGTCTGTTATCTGCACATGCCAAGACGAGAATAAAAACTATACTGCAAAGGCAAACATCTATTATTAAAAACCTCAAAAACACATCTGTAGCTCTGAGATTAATATACAATACATCATAAAAAAAAACATGCTGCCTGCAGATGATAGAGACAAAAACATTAATGCAGAATCTGACAGCTATGTTATCAACTAAAGCGAATAGACACAAAGTAAACTAGACATAAGTAAAGAAAATAGATAAAATTTATTCCGAGATGGGGGTGCCATCCCACCAAGCGCTTGTTTTAAAGTCGTCGGCTTTACTATACCGATGTCGTTCAATCCGGCTCATAAGAGAAAATGACCATTTCATGTCGCCTTTTCGTCAATTCTTCTAAATTTTTGGTCGACATGGATGATTGGTCATTCTTCTGTCCTTCATCCATCCAGTCATCCTTTGGCACAAAGAATCTTTTGCCACTGGAATTATCCACTAATTCGCCTTTGTCATCAAGTTAAAAGCGTTCTTTGTGCTCTATTGGGCTCTCTAGGGTTTCCACAGTTGTGAGCGTGGTGTCTGATTATAGATCAGTATAGACTATACAACCACTGTGTATCCTTTTGTCTCCAACTTCAGACTCCACTAGTTGGTCAGTTTGCACTATGATGTCTCCCTCAACAACTGTACAAGACTCATCACATTTTCCTTGCGTATCCACCGTGCAATACTCTATCGCTTCATTGTCGAGATCAATTAAGACCAGTACATTGACTTGCGGTGGATTTGTGATGGCATTGACAAGTTGCCCCAATTGGTTCTCAAGGCTGTGCAATGCGGCTTCTTGGCTTTCCATCCGAACCTCATTTCTTTCGAAAGATGGTGAGAAGCTCCTCAAGCCTGTTCTCTTCTTCACGTGTTGAGGACTCAGAAAAGTTCTCATTTGGCTGAGATGTCAACTCATAGTACGGCGGAGATTGATATTCAAACTGAGAGGCATGATTCAGAGCATGATATTGCTCTTGACTGTAGTCCCAAGAGTTTGGATAACCCTAGCAGTTTCGATGATAGGAGATCGGTTCAAAATCAGCTCATTCTTGACCGTAGGCATTCTGAGTGGACTGACACCCAAGATTGTCAGAAAACCTCAAGGCATTTGCAATTTGAACTTGCAATTTCTCGAGTCCTTCTTCCGAGCTTGGTTGCGTAGTCCCCTCATAAGGCCATTGATAACATTGATCGTCCATAATCTATAACTTAAAAACAAAAAGAAAGGAAGATCAAACAAATAAAAGAAATATATATAAATACGTTCAAAGTAACACTAAATTGATTTAAATCAATATTGGACAATATTAGAATAATAGTTCCTCGGCAACATCGCCAAAAACTTATTGGCCAGAAAATCGATCACTAAACACGTGCAAGTATATGCGGTCTAACAAGTAATACAGTGATAAGTAGAATGTCGTACCCACGAGGAACTATCACTAATATTTACCAAGTACCAACTTTGTATCGCTAAAGTCTTATTCGAATAACAATGAATGAAAGTGTGATTAATCTAAGCATAACTAATTATCAAAGCAAGTAAATGGATAACGAATGGTAATCGAAGGAATTACAAGCTAAGGTTACAACTTCACCCCACTCAGGCATTCTGTCGAACACCTGGCGTGTTATGCTTCATCAAACTAGCTACCCTTCTCTCTCTGGTCTAAATGGTCACGACAATCTGTCGACCGAGAACACACAAGTGCTCATACACCTTTGTCAAGGTATGCACAAACATATCCTTTCCAGATCCACTCTTTAGGGAATAGAACAGAAAAGAATGCCCAAGCTAGATACAATCCTACATATGTCTATGCGAGTTGATCATAACGAGGATTTAAGCATAAGTTCTCATTTAGGTCGCACGTGGCGCACATATATGTATCTATTCTATGCACAAATTATGCAGTCGAAACCCACAATCACATGCCAATATATTCAGGTGTAAATCTACAATCCTTCTGTCGATATCATGTAAATTACCAAAATCATCACTAATATCTTAGCGAGAATCATTAAGCATAAATATATCGAACCATATCGTATGGTGCCAACCAAAGAGATAAGACAGTCAATTTAAATAACAAATGGTTCCATTATAACCTTAGAGCAAATATTCAGTTCATAGCTATTGAACAAAATACAAGTAGCAATAAAGATAACATTTATGGATTATAAAATCAGAGACAATAAATAGATAAGAAGAAACTCTGTCAAAGCCCTTCAATCTCTAAGCATTTCGCTCCAATCATGCTTTCCAATCCGTGTTGCTCACTGCTCGTGTCGCTCCAAGGAAACCCATACTTATCCCTAATCTAGCTAATCTATATTTACAAACATTTATCTAAAAGAAAGAAAGAGAAATTACAGAAGAAAAACTAATCTACGCTAATTATTGTCTCAGATCTACTGAGTATCTGATATGTAGAGCTTCCCTTTCCTTTAATATCATTCCAGCTTCTTTTTGCTAGGTTAGAACAAGCCCTCTCTGCCTATGCACCGTAGGTGGCGCTGTGACGTGGGCCACTAAGCTGCAGTTGGCGCTGCAGCTCCACTTTAATATAAAGGACATGGAGCTCATGTGCAATGCAACACGAGCCAAAGAAGCCTCAATGGCATCATGCGCCGAGGGTGACATCGCAAGGACAGGAAGGTGCGCCCAACGCGAGAGCAAAAAAACTTGGCTTTAAGCGTCATGGCGCGCGGGTATGAGAAAAATGACCGTTTTGCAACTGAATGCTAGAAAAGCACTGTAAAGCTCTACAATACATCAGTTAAGCGCAATAACACTATATTTATATAAAACTATGTAAAAACTACGAATTCAGGCAATTATTTAAGTCATAAAGTATCTGATTCGCGGGTATAAATCCCACTCATCAGTAACTCAACAAAATAAATAATCCACATCATCAAATTATCCATGCACTATGGGCCAAGGATATTCGTTAGTATCACATCCATTAATTATCTATGCACTACGGGCCAAGAATATTCATTATTATCACATCCACGAATTATCCATGCACTACAGGCCAAAGATATTCGTTAGTATCACCAGTGGTCATGATCATGCCAACAACTGTCCATCAATGCACTATGGGTCAATGAGGACTTTTACCACATCATCTGTAACATTACAGGTCATGATTATACTGATACATAATTCCTAATCATAATCATACTAATCAACAGTACATCTATGCACTATGGGCCAAAGATGACTTTTATCACAATATAAGCATTGTTGGGCTTCGGCACAGAAACGCACAGCGAAAATTAAAATTTTAAAGCAATTTCCGAAACCCTAAAATAGGATCCATGCGAAAATCAATTAATTCAGAGGTTTAGAGATTATACCAGATATAAACAAAAAACGAGAATCAAACCGATCAAGCTTCAATCTCCAACGCAATACAAACCGATTAAGCCTTCTCACTAGATCCACATTTAACGCCGCACAAACCGTCGAACGATTTTGCAATAAGAAGGACTTATGTACTAGCCACCAAAAGGAATGGATTTTTGAAATCTGCTTTTCTCTAGTCTCTCTCTAAGAGCTATGCTAGGTTTTTCAATTATAATATGTTACCCTAAGTAGTCGCTATATATCATATATATAGTAGTTAAAAGGAATTAATCAAATCAAAACCTAATTTTATAAAATCCTAATATATATATATATATATATATCTCTTAATTAAGTCTTACTTAATTAATATACATATATACAAATTATCCTTTTAATTTAAATTGTGATTTAAATACTATTAATCATATTAATATATTTAAATCCTTAAAATTTAAATTAATTCCCTTTAAATAACGTTCTATGTGTGTGACCTATAGGTTATTATTACGTTGGCAATAATTTTAAAATCATATTATAAAATTATAAACGTTGTGAGCGGCGCATCTAGTAATGCATCATCGCTACCCAAGTAATAATAAGATCGATGATTCGATGCAACCTTTTTGTGACCAATGTTTCAATGTAATTTAATCCTTTTAACCTTAATATCCTAGATTAAACTCGAGTCATGGAATGTGTCATACTCTTCATAATTTAATCTGAGTTTTCTTGATCAATGAGTAGACTATATGAAACAAATCACTATTTGAGCATGGCCATGCATTTCATAGTCCTACTCAATCAAGAGGCCTATGGATATCACCCATAATATATAGGATGGTTAAATTCCATCTAGATCACTCATATTTCTCACACGATTAATGATGAACCCAATAATCACCTTTATAGTCCACCCTATTAAAGGTGACATTTGATGATATCAAAGTACATAAATTCTCGTGTAGTAATATAGCGATTTCGTGTCGGAGGACCATTACATCATTGTCACTATGAGAATTGCTAATGACACTTCGCATAATGCTCCATATAGAATTCTCATGGTGGGTCCGTCCGAAGACATCGTTCTCAACATGTACCTATGCATTGACTTAATATCTCATATATTTATGACCAATGAGATTTGGTCATCAATCGATCTACATACTTAGTCTCAATGCATCATTGTTGTCCCATCAACAATGATACTCGACTAGGGACATTTAAGAACACTGATACTAATGGTAATATATAATCTCATGTTCAAGTCACATACTTGAAACTATATAATTTGTATCACTATTCTAAGGAATTTTATTATGTTAACAATTATATTACGTAGTAAATAAAATAATAATAAAATCATATATTTATTCAATCAAATATAATATCAAAATGTTAAGCAATTATATCAAATAATTGGCCTCTAGGGCATAAACTCTAACAAGCATGAGGATGATGACAATGATATAAGCATCAATCAAATAAAATAAAGGATAAATATTAAAGATTTTTAATTTATTCTGAGTTTAAAAATGTCCAAATTGTCAACATGATAACTGCTTTGTGGAATAAAATTCAAGAATAATATTCATGTATCAAAAATAATTTGGATAGAAAAGAAATCATTTTCTGTCATGAATAGTACCACAAGTGAATAATACCCGAGTTAATAGTACCTCATGAATATTACTTCGTAAATAGTACCTCGTGAATAGTACACTGACATGAAAAGATCAAAATTTAACAAGAATGTTCAGAAAAATATTCTTGTGAAACGTTACTAGCTGAAGCGCAAATTTCATGGATATTCTACTAATTTCAAGGAGTATAGAAGCAATACTTAACAAAATGAGTGTAGAATTAGGAATATGAAACGAAATAATATTACTTACATAATATAGAGTATTGAAGAAAATATTATTTCTTACGGATATTGAACAAAAATAATATCCCTTACCATAAAAGGAGAGTATTTCTGACTAGTATGGCGGGGATATTCTTGAAGAAAACTTGCACTATTTTCTACACTCAAAGCTTCCTTAACTCTAAATAAATACGCTCAATATTGTAGAAGAAGATTTCTCTAATTCTGGTATGATTTCCAATTCTAAACTAAGCATCCTATTTATAGGAGAATGGCAGGGTACTATTTAGAAATTTTTTCACGGACCAACAGTTGCAGAATCACAAATGAAAACTTCAGACGTCCAATTTTTAAAATAATAATATAATAGTCAGGTAAAACAAAACTTATAATATATATATATATATATATATATATATATAACTTATATATATAAAACAAAACTGAGATAACTTTCTACAGATAATTTTGAAAAATGGGTAAGTGGGGGTCCGTATAATAAGCCAAATTTACAACAAATACTTCATAAAAAACCCTCTATTTATCTCAATTCACTTGGCTTCCCAAAACACATTTTTAATAACTTTTATTCATCATTAATATTATAATTCGCAATATTAACAACTAGATCATTCCTAGGAAAGAAGGGCCTTTCCGATAAGGACTTCTCCTTATTGGCGCACAATTAGGTGACCAAACCCCTCATCGACAGAACTTTCTAGACATCGTCAATAATGCAAATAATAATATGAATAACTTTATCGTCCTAATTATTGATTTAATAATATAAAATATTATGCAAAAGATAATGTGACAATAATTGAATCAATAATGTGAAATACTATGCAGCAATTACTATGGCAATAATTGAATAAAACTGAGTGACTTCTCACGTAAGCATCAATAATCAAAGATATTATACAATACCATGTGCTACTGTGCATCCACGCGTATTACAGTACTTTTACCATCGAGTATTTCAACAGTTAACGATAAAAGTTTTGTCGTTATGTTTTTATAAAAAGTTATTTCTGTTATTTTCTAACTCTGACAGTAATTTCGTTGTGGGTTCCACCAATGAATGTGCCGTTGTACGAATATTCCATGATAAAATGAATATTCCCCGACCAAACGAATATTTTATGACAACTTGCTAACTTTGAAAAATTTGTAAATATTACCCACAACTATAACATTATATCAAATCCACACCTTATTACTTAAAATGATATTTAGAGAAAATTAAATCTTTATTCATAAAAGTTAGGGTCTTACAACCTCCCATTCTTATGAAATTTCATCCTCGAAATTAGTGTACGTACATGGTATGTCGAAGAGGTGAGGATACCTTGATTTTATTTTAGATTCTAACTCCCACATCATTTCTTCAACATCGTGGTTTCTCCACAAAACTTTGACTTGAGGTATAACCTTGGAGCGTAGAATATGTTCCTTCTTATCTAAGATTTTAACAGTACCTCTTCATACGTTAAATCTTTCGCTATCTCGTCTTGGTTCTAACTCAATAATGTGGTTCGGGTCTTCCACATATTTACGTAACATAGATATGTGAAAAATGTTATGAACACGAGACATACTTGGCGGTAAGGCGAGTCTATAGGCCACAGTTCCTACTCAATCAAGGATTTTAAATGGGCCAATGAATCGAGGATTGAGCTTTCCTCTCTTTACAAATCTCGTAACTCCTTTCCATGGAGCAACATGTAACAACACATGATCTCCAACATTGAATTCCATGTCCCTTCGATGAAGATCAGTATAACTCTTTTGTCGATCTTGTGAAGTTTTTATACGTTATTGGATCATTTGAATCTTTTCTGTTGTCATGCATACCAATTCTGGTCCCAACAATGTTGCTTCACCCACCTCATCCCAGCATACTGAAGAATGACACTTGCGTCCATACAACGCCTCGAATGGAGCCATGCCTATGCTTGCTTGATAACTGTTATTGTAATAGAATTCCACTAATGGCAAGAACTTGTCCCAAGGTCCTTTGAAGTCAAGGACATAGAGTCTTAATAGATCCTCAAGAGTTTGAGTAGTCCTCTCTGACTGTCCGTCCGTCTAAGGATGATATGCCGAACTGAACTGTAAATTCGTGCCCATAGCATTCTGCAAACTAACCCAAAACCGTAAAGTGAATCTTGGGTCTCGATCAGAAACTATGGATATTGGCATACCATGCAATCTTACAGTCTTATATATGTATAAACGAACAAGACGTTCAAGTGAATAAGTTTCTCGTATAGGTAAGAAATGAGCACACTTGGATAATCTATCGACAATGACCCAAATTACATTTATGCCTTGAGAAACCTTGGGAAGACCAGTAATGAAATCCAATGTGCTCCCACTTCTATTCTGGAATTTCAAGTGGTTGCAATAGACCTTTTTGGCACTTGATGCTCCGCCTTGACTCGTTGACAAGATAAACACCTTAAGATAAACTCCACTATCTCTCTCTTCATATTGCTCCAACAAAATGTATGTCGAAGATCATGATACATTTTAGTACTCCCAGAATGGATTGCAAACGGTGTGTTGTGCACCGCCATCATGATTTTATACTTCAAATCAAAGTCGTTAGGAACACAAATTCTGGAGTTGACTTTAATTATTCCTTCTTCATCGATTCTTGTTTACAGAATAGCACTTTCTTGTACTTTCTTCCTCATACGCATCAGCTCCAGGTCTGTAGCTTGATCAACTCTAACTTTATCGATTAAAGTCAGTTCTACTCATATATTTGATATCATCACATGGGTCCCTGAAGTATTTAACTCTATCTCCATCCTTTGTAAGTCATACAAAATGGGACTTTGCGTTGACAATATCGCACTTGTACCTGTATATGATCTTTTACTCAATGCGTTAGCTACCATGTTCGCTTTTCCAGGATGGTATTGAATGGTATGATCGTAATCTTTTAACAGCTCGAGCCAACATCGTTTCCGCATGTTGAGTTCCTTTTGGGTGAAGAAATATTTGAGGCTTTTATGATCCGTATAGATCTCCACCTTCTCCCCATACAGGTAATGCCTCTAGATTTTAAGCGCAAAAACGATAGCTGCCAACTCTAGATCATGAGTAGGATAATTCCTCTCATACTCTTTAAGTTATCGTGAGGCATAGGCTATGACTTTCCCATGTTTGATGAGAACACATCCTAAACCTTTGCCTGAAGCATCGTTGTAGATGACAAATCCCTCTGAACCAGATGGTATTGTCAGAACAGGTGCTGAAATGAGTCTCCTCTTGAGTTCTTGAAAACTCTTCTCACATTCCTCGCTCCAACCGAATTTTGTATCTTTTCGAGTCAACTGAGTTAACAAAGTGGCTATTTAAGAAAACCCTTCCACGAATCTCCGATAATAACCAACTAAGCTAAAAAATCTACGTACTTTAGTTACTGACTTAGGTTGCTCCCAGCTTTGAATTGTTTCAATCTTCGTCGGGTCAATAGATATTCTGTGATTTGATATCACGTGCCTAAGGAATGCTACTTCCTCAAGTGAGAACTTTCATTTCTTTAACTTGGCATATAACTTGTTTTCACGAAGCTTTTAGAGTATTAGCCTCAAGTGTTGCTCATGATCTTCACGGCTTTTGGAGTATATGAGGATGTCATCAATAAAGACAACCACAAAATGATCCAAATATTCCTTGAATACTCTGGCTCATCATATCCATGAAGGCAAAGAGGAGCATTAGTCAATCCAAAAGACATGACTAGGAATTCGTAATGCCCGTACCGAGTTCTGAAAGTAGTCTTCGGAATGTCATCAGTTTTAATCTTTAAGTGATGATATCCGGAACGAAGATCGATCTTTGAAAAGAATTTGGCACCTTGCAATTGGTCAAATAGGTCATCAATGCGAGGCAACAGGTACCTATTTTTGACGGTGACATGATTCAACTCCAGATAGTCAATGCAAAGTCGCATACTCCCATCTTTTTTCTTTACTAATGGAATAGGAGCACCCCAAGGAGACGTATTAGGATGAATGAACCCTATGTCTAACAATTCCTGTAGTTGAGTTTTTAACTCCTGAAGTTCAATAGGAGCCATTCGATATGGGGTTTTGGAAATGGGTTTTGTACCGGGTTTAAGGTTGATACAAAATTTGATTTCACGCTCTGGGGGTAGGCCAAGAAGTTCTTTAGGGAATACGTCAGGAAATTTATTAATAATAGAAATATCATTCAAATCTGATGTATTTTTGTTTAAATCCGTGGCATGGGCTAAGAAATCTTGACATCCATTTTTCAATAAACGAATGGCTTTATGGCTTGATATGACAATGATTGACTTTAGTGGTTTGGTTGCTTGAATTCACCTAATAGTTGGTTAGGAATATGAAAGCTAACAACCTTACGAAAACAATCAATTTTAGCATGATGAGTAGTTAACCAAGCAATCCCTAAAATCACATCAAATACAAGTATTTTCAAAGAGATAAGATCGACAGGTAACGTGAGGGTGCCGATTTGAATCAAACAAAACTTATAAATAGTTGATGTAATGAAGGTTTCTCCTAACGGAGTTTCAACAGATAAGTCAAAGTCTAATTTCTCCAGAGTTAAATTTAAACGTTGAGCGCAAGTAGGAGAAATAAAAGAATGGGTATAACTAGTATCAAATAAGGTATAAACTTCGCAACAGTTTATGATTAGCTTACCCAAGAAAACTTCGTTCGGGTTCCTCACTTTTTGGGAGGTCACGACAAATGCTCTCCCTTGAACTACCAGCTTTGACTTGTCTGGGAAGGCCTTCGGTGTCTCCATCCCAGCTGGACTTAACTTCACTACATGACAAAATTGGGCTAGGTGACCTTCTCTTCTGCATTTATAACACGCTTTGGATTGCTGCATATAGTTTGGACTGATGTGTCCCTCCCCTCTGCATTTGTAGCATACGACTGGTGGTTGTTCTCCTTCCTTGAAAATGGGTGTTGGTGTTGTTGTCTTTCCATCATTATTGAACCTTCTCTTCTTGAAATTTCCACTTGACTCATTTCTTATATTATCTTAGCCAGGGTTACCACCGAAGTGGTTACCATTTCTGGCATGTTGATTTCCTCCACGTTTGTTGTCACCGCTTCGATGATCGCTACCACCGTATTATCGCTTTACCTACCGCTATCTCTTGGTTGGGTTGACTCATTATCGCGCTCCAATAACTGAGCCCTATTCACAACATCTGAATACAAGAAAAGTTTGTGAGAAATGAGGTATTGATGTATTTCGGGTTTCAAACCTCTTAGAAACATTCGCGTTATACGCTCCTCATTATCTACCAAATGGGATGCAAACTGGGATAACTCAGCAAATTTAGCCTCGTACTGCGATACAGTCTTATTATTTTGCTCCAACTTGATGAATTCTACCTCCTTCATGTCACAAATACTTTCGGGAAAGTACTTGTCGTTAAACAATTCTTGGAACTTCTCCCAAGACATCTTTAGTGTGGTAGTCTGAGTACGTTTTACAGATTCCCACCAATGATCTGCCTCTCCTCTCAACATGAAGGTGGCAAAGGGAACCTTTTGCTCCTTAGAGCATCCCAAGACATAAAATATCTTGGTGATCTACTTAATCCACGTCTCTGCCTGAAGTGGTTCTGGCTTTCCCAAAAACTCCAGTGGTCCCAGCTCCTTGAATTGCTTAGCGGTGACCAACCGTGAGTTGCCAATGTTTTCACTTGCATTTTGCACAGGAGACTCTCTCGCTTGATGTTGCATAAATTACAAAAAGCCTCTGAACATCCCATCATTCATCATTTGGTTGGTGTTATTATTTACCTTAGGATTATTGCCTTCCTGATGCACATTATCCTAGTTATTGATCTTTGGTGACTCAACAGTCTCATGTGCTCTATTTCTTATCTCAACATTTTCAGATGTCATTTTCAAACACTGCCACAAAACAAGGGTTAATTGACATGCCACATATTATCCCTATATTCTGACCGACCAATTAAATAACAATTAAGCTTAGGTAGATCATACTAGCGAAGGATTTACCCGTCTCTCCCCTCCTAGTTCTAGCCTCAAATCTCAGCCAGGGATCAAATCCCTAAGCTTTGATACCAACTGTGATGCCCCCAAAATAGGTATACATCACCCATTCTGAGTTGCCAAATACATGGTACAGAACTTAAATACAAACTTCATTTATACAATACGACAAAACGTAGCTGAGAGTTTTAACACGAATATTATCTCGTAGACAATATCCAAACTCAAATGAAGTCCTCATTACAATTATTGTCACACTATTTCATAGAATAGTGAGGACTACTAAACCACCATCTTGAACCATCACTCTATTCCCCTACTAGTCCCAGCTATATTCTCATTTCCTGAAGAGAACAATGAAAGAAAAGGGTGAGCTCAACTAGTCCAGTAAAGAATATTATGACTAAGATAATGCAGAATAAATTATCGTTAGCCTTCAACAGTGTTAAACTGATAGAATACAATAGACAACAAGTTTAACTACAGCGGAATAAATAATCCATTAGAAGAGTCAAGCAGAGCATGATATCTACTATCTTCTATGATTTAAAAGTTCATCATCAATATTTTATCACTGTAACAAAACTCAATAAATAATCCATATCATCGAATTATCCTTGCACTACGGGCCAAGGATATTCGTTAGTATCATATTCATGAATTATCCATGCACTATGGGATAATTATATTAATTATTATCACATCCATGAATTATTCATACACTACGGGCCAACGATATTCTTTATTATCATCAGTGGTCATGATCATGCCAACAATTGTCCATTAATACACTATGGGCCAATGAGGACTTTTACCACATCATCTGTAACATTACAGGTTATGATTATACCGATACATAATTCTTGGTCATAATCATACCAATCAATAGTCCATCTATGCACTACATGCCAAAGATAACTTTTGTCACAATATAAGCATGAGGATGATGACAATGATATAAGCATCAATCAAACGAAATCAATGATAAATATTAAAGATTTTTAATTTATTCTGAGTTTAAAAATGTCTAAATTGTCAACATGATAACTGCTTTGTGGAGTAAAATTCAAGAATAATATTCATGTATTAAAAATAATTTGGACAGAAAAGAAATTAATTTTGTCGTCAATAGTACCTCGGGTGAATAGTACCCTGTGAATAGTACACATGCATGAAAAGATCAAAATTTAACAAGAATGTTCAAAAAATATTCTTGTGAAACGATACTAGCTGAAGCGCAAATTTCAAGGATATTATACTAATTTCAAAAAGTATAGAAGCAATACTTAACAAAATGAGTGTATAATTAGGAATATGAAACGAAATAATATTACTTACATTGTTGGGTCGTATCTAATTACGCACAATCAAGCAAGTGCACGTGGTCAACAAGTAATACAGTGATAAGTCAAGTATCATTCCCACAGAGATTAAGTATGAAATTAAACCTCATAATTACCAGCTTTATATTAATCAAAATTTTATTAAACTATCCAATTCAATGATTATAACTATTAAAAACTAAATATATCAAAAATATTAAAAATACCAAACAATCAACAAACTTAAAAACTGTAATTTCAAGTAAATATTGGAGAATTAGGCTTACAACTTCTCTTTAAGTATCACTCCGATTATTACACCTTATTTCTGTTTAATTCACTATCCCAATTTATTAATCAAGAACACTTAAGTAGAACTAGTCATCACTCGATGCACTAATACTATATTAACTTAAATCCACAAATTAGATAGAATTAAGCTAAACACCTTAATCAACTAATTCACTATATCTCTATATGAATTACAATCAAATAAGGTTTAAGTTCAAGTTCTCTATCCGATTACATGCGATGTTAAGAATATCTCTACCATAACATTCATCAAGATTCCATTCAAACACAGAATTCAAGAACACATGCTATAGTGACTAAGTCTAGATTCATACATCATGTCTCTAATCCATACAAATCCATATAGAATTGGTGATCAAGCAATTCATGAATTAAAGCACAAATCACAATAGATAATCTGAATGATAGATTATTAAACTGAAATTCAAGGCTACATAATCATCATTCAACCATCAAGATCCGTCATAAGCCTAACAAGTAAATTAGTTCATCACAAATGAAATAAAAACTAAAATCATCATCCCAATTATAATAATTGAATTAAAGAAGTAGAATGAATACAAAACCACCCTTCTCCTTATCTTCAATCTGCAATTTTCATGACTCAGACCTTCAATCCTTCCTCCAATGCTTTTTTTCCAAATTAGGGCTTCAATTTACTAATTGATTGTCTTTTATTAATCTCTCCGTTGTTTCTTGTTATCTCCAGCATATGACACGTATTCAAATCATAACTTGATGCCAAATACAGTTCCAAACCATGCAAACTTCCTTCCTTCACACCACTGCAGCATTACAACTAAAACAGGAGTCTTGGACTTTTTCCATACCCCCGCCTCGATGGGGGTTTTTCCTCTCTTGGTGCCTGCTTCCCATGGGTGCTTCTATTTTTCCTCAAGACTTCGCCTTTGCTCGGGGTTTTGTATGTATAATTTCTGCCCCGACGAGGGTCCATTCTGCAGCAGTCCAGTTTTTACTCCTTTACTTGCCAAGTTTCGCCAGGAAACCACCTTTTAAGCTGCACACGCTACGCCACCACACCTATGCATAAAATAACACTAAACAAGTAAAACGAATCACAAAAATAACGAATTAATACAGTTTAAGCTCAAAATAGAGGCTGATTCGTAGGTATAAAACCCACTCATCAAACTCCCCCAAACTTAAACCCGTGCTAGTCCTCGAGAAAAAAATAAAACAAAAATGCTATGCAATGCAATGCAATGAAATGGAATGCAACTAGTCTATATGCCTACAAATCCAGCAGTAGTGATAGAAACAAGTCTATTCAACCAACCTTAGAGAAATCAAGTAAACATGACAGTACTTCATATCAAAACCAATCAGTAAATTCTTATCAATCATCAAATCTTAAACTGTTATTACTGGTATAGTACGTGTGTGCTCAACACCTATGCGCATTGATACAAATTTAAATTTAATACATAATAGGTCTCTTTGAAGGCATCATACAGTGTAAACTCAAGAATTTCAAAAACAGTCAAAATCCAACTACAATCAAACAATTACCAATATCAAGGGTCCAAATGGGGTATTTATGCTTTATTTTTCATTTACAAGGGCTTTTTGCTCTTATTTCCTATTTTATTCATATTTTTTATATATACACATGGCTATGCAATGTCTTATTCCCTTAGGCTTTTCAATTCTACCTTAATGAGATTTTGACCAACGACTCCCAGACCATTAAAACCTTAGGGCGCTAGGTGTAAAAATAATCCCCTCAGGCTTACTTACTCAAGTAACAAAGGCCACAAAACTAGGCAAGTATACCACGATGTTTATTTTTAGCTTATATACCACAAATTTTCTCCCAAACTTAGGTTCTTGCCTAATTTTTGCTTTCACTGCCTATCCTTGTCATTCTTTCATTCAAACTAGCATTATATTTTAGAGGTCCATTATGTATCAATTTGAACTAAATCAATCAACATAGTTGTTATTACTGTGCTAACCTTATTATACCAATTTCAAACAAGAAAAGATTCATTTTATAACAGAAAATCACGTCAAAGTTCTAATAGTCGGTACTATACTTGTCTACTCAATCTCAGTCTCATCATTGGCCAAAATAGACTGTACTATCTAACAGTTGGACTCATGCAAGACAACACAGTACTTAACTATTTTTTTTTAAAATATGGAATAAACATAACAGAATTAAAAACTAATAAAAACTATTTATAATACTACACTACTATGCAAACTATTATGCAATTACACTACATGAATGCAACATATCATGAACCTAAAACTAAATATGACAACTTATGCAAAACAAACTAACTAAATTAAACATGCAAAAACTCTAAATTAAACTAACTCCCCCAAACTTAATAATTACAATGTCCTCATTATAAAAATAAAGCATTAAGAGTACGAGGACTTCCCTGTAATCATTTAAGCTTGAGCTGGTGGTGGCTATGGCTCATCATTGTCTGAATCGGAAGGTGGGAATTGTGGCATTGGGGCAGGCTGCTGGTATGGAAACTGAGCATTTGGATTTAAACTTTGGAGCGTCGCGTTCAAGGAGGTGAAGAACATATTTATGGCCTCGAACATGTGGTCCTGCCTGGCCTCCAGTCTTCTCATCTTCCTGTTGGCTTCTTTGTTGTGCCCATCAACTTGTCTTTGGAGGTTGCAAAATTGAGAGCTAAATATATATCTTCCGGTCTGCTGCATCTCCTCAGTCTCTTGTTCTCTCGTAATCTCATCCGCCTGGAACTCGTCGTCAGAGGTGTCCTCAGCATCAGCCTCCTCCTCAGAGGCTGGTGGAAATATAAACCCGACTCCTCGTGGATGCGATTCCCCCTCGGGTCACACTGTGTAACGAGAAATCATCCTTGTGTCCAAAAGTCAAGCTGTCACCGGGTAGGCTCATCACTGACCACCTAACTCCAAATTCACCTGCATTTCACATATGAGGGATGGGTGTGGTAAGCTGTCGGAAAATGGCCCTCACAAGCATCTTCGTATCAAGAAGTTGATGATGGCGCCCACGTCGATGAGGAAGTCTTACACAATCGCATACAACCACAATACCTTCTCTTTTGTCACTTCAATAGTATGTGTGGTCGGGAATAATTTGGTGCACAAGAATGCATACCATATTTTTCCATAACGGCTCAGGTCCTCGCTAAGGAAGATGGTGCCCCCTTTTTGTCCTTTTACCCATGTGGTGCCCGGCTTTGTTATTTCTGTTAAAATCCCCTCATAGTCGGGATTGATGTAACAATCCAAGATTTTATTTGTAATTTAAAATATTTATTAAATTAAATAAATATTTTATTGATGAATTTGTTGTTATGTAATTTAAAATATTTCTTAAATTTCTATTTATATGGTTGTTATTAGTAGATATGCGTGAATTAAATTTATTAGATAACACTCTAATTTAATTTAATAGATTGAGGGTGGTTAAGGATTTCACGAATTGTTATGTTGCTAGTTTAATTTAATAATTATAGTGATATGTTAATTTATTAAATAAAATTATAATAAGATTATAATTTTGTGATATGTGGATTAAGTGGGAAAATTGGTTTAGTATGTTGTAATTGGTTATTTAACTAATGTTGAATATGGAGGTATAAATATGAGATTTTAAACTATAGTGTAAGTGGTTTATTAAAATAAAATTAAAGTAATTTTTAATTCATTTAACCAAACAAGGCTTAAAATATTAAGTCTTTATTTTAAAGAGTTTTTGCCAAACAAAGCCTTATGGCTTTTGGATTTTTAAAATTTTGAATTTTAATATAAATAAATTAAATCAAAATAATAAATATAAAATATATTGTTTTTTTAACTGATATATAATTAGTATTATAATAAGTATACGACAGTTACATACGTTGGGTGCGTCTCCTTTATGTTATGTAAAAGGTTTAGTTTTGGCTTATACTAAGGAAGGAAGAAGGAGGTTTACAGTGAGAAGTTGAGAGAGTTTGAGAGAGACTTGAGAGATTCTTGTGTTTTTGAGGAGTTATCAGTGGATAGCAAGGATTTTCAAGCATAAGAAGGTATTACTCATAACCTTAATGTTATATATTTATATATATGTATATATATGAATTTTACAGCATATAACCTCGAGTTCTGTGAATTCATCTTTTTGAATTGTTGATATAGAACTGATTACTTGTTATTGTATATGTTTGTGATGATTAGAACTACTATTTAGATAAGAATTTTTATGCTAATTACGTTTAAAAGAAAGAAAGTAATTATAGTATATGTATTTTATATATGGCTTGTAAAATTACCAATTTTAGTGATCAATTTGTATGTTAAACTGTAAATTGAGTTTTGATTATGCTAGTTCGTTAAGAAACGAAGAGAACATAGTTTTAACGAAGTGATTCGGTGTAGAATTGTAATCACAGTGATGCTTTTTGTAAAAGATGTCAAAAATGGAGTTTTCATATAAAAATATGGAATTTGAGAAATTAAACTAGTTTAAGTTGTTGTTAAATTGTTCTAATTGGTTGAATAGGTTAGTAAACATGTTTGTAATAGTTTTATATCAATTTTTTGTGTTAAATTCACTGTTTGGTGGATGAAATTCGTGTTAGTTGGGCTAAAAATGGCTACCGCTCACCGCTTCATTCTAGTTCGTTTCAGGCACCAAATAAGAAATTGCTACGTACGCCAAGGCTTTAAATGGCACGCTTACTTTACGGTCCTGAGGCTTGTGTATGGCGCAGCTGCGCCATACCCTTATTTGGGACAGTGGCTTCTGCTACTGCTGCAAACTTGGGATATTGATATAACGTGGTCTAATGATAAGTTAATGTAATAAACATATAATAAGGAGGGTAAAACAAAATCGTGTTATGTCATTGATAATTTCAAAGTTATAAAGGATTAGTAAGTTACGAACACGTTATGAGTTAATGTGTTAATCCTAATGGTATGTGTAGGACATTGGAGTACGTGTGTTGTAATTGTATAGCTTACACAAGAGGCAAGTTCCCTAACCTTTGCTACTTTATTATTCAGTAAGGTTACTTTTCACTGTCATGTTATACTTATGCAAGTTCGCTGTCTCTAATCTCTTGTTGAGCAATTTATTGTTATGCAAGTTCTTTAACCCTCATTTATTGTTGAGCAAGTTAACTAATCTTTGTTTCTTTATTCCAAACAAGATTACTTTGGTTATTCAAAATCTGTAATTTTATTGTAAGAAATGTGTTTATTTAGGTACTAATAACTATTATTTGATCTCCATTCTCCAATATCATTATACTATCTTACATTATTGTACCGAACTCTAAGTTGCCTAGCGATTCTTTATCAATTTAACTAATCCTTAGTTGATGAATGTTTTAAACTCTAAATTGCCCTTGAAGTCAACCCAAACCAACTTCCTTTGAAGCATGATGTCGATGATAACATTTGTTCAATTTAGAAATCGTTAATACTCTAGCTCTTATTGATTCATCAATATACCTTGTTCATGAAAATATTAGAAGCAAACGCTTGAGTAGTTATTGGTCCCTATCTGATTCAACCAGTACTTGATTGATTAGTGTTCTAAAAATCTAGAATTCCTTTGAATTTAATTCCCAACCAAACTTGCTTTGGTTCGGAACCTGATAATCTAAGCTGAAATGAACAACCCTATATTAGGGATTATTTTAGAGCTACGCAAAAACATTAAAATATTTGCGCAATACATAATACAAAGGGCTGATCACCTAGAGTACGAGATGATAGTCCATATAGTCGTTTAGACTGTTAAAGGTTATAGTAGAAACACCTGTTAACCTAGGACATAAATGATGATTACAATCTTTTAGACTGTTAAAGGTTAAAGTAGAAATACTTGAAAAACCTAGAGTATAGTTCGTGGTCTTGTGACCCTCAGTGTATTCTTTGATGTTGATATCTACTGTTAACTTAAGTGTTCATTATCCTTTGAACTCATAGCTATTGAATTAAAGTTTATTGTTCCGGTAAGAATACTTTACCATTGAAAGCTCAGTTAATTGTCATTCATCAAACTTTATTGTATATTATCTTTCTTGTGAGCAATTGTTTGCTCATTCTTTTACAAAACAATGCAGATGAAGTTAAAAAGTTTGAAGAGCTTTTTACAAGCATGGTCAAGGACAAAGTGCTTGATTATACGACGATGTTTAATTTACCTTTTATTTATGAAGCTTGTGTGATAGATTTGATTGTGGTTATGTTTTAGTTTTCCGCTGATGATTGTAATAAAGGTTAGATGACCTGGGTTTTATCTTGAGATTTTGTAACCCTTAATGGGAGATTTATTATTTAATCTTTTGAGTTTAAGTGTATCCTTTGTTATGGGTAGTTAGTTATGATTTAATTAGGCAGTGAACACCAAATCTGTGGGATTGAAGTGCCTAGATTTAGGGGTGTCACAAGTTGGTATCAAAGCTTTAGGTTATGAACCTTAGGTGGGGAAACCTTAGGCTATAACCTTCAAGGAGATCAAAAATATAGAGGTGATAAACTCTTATCGAGTTCTAAGGAATGAATTCAAGGAAAATTCATTGAAGATAAAATGATAAAATACTTTATGTGCTTATGTGTTAATGACTTATGTGTTCGTGAGTACTAAGGAGTAGCGAGTATTATATATACCAAGTTGTGGGGTTGTTAAAACTTTGTTATCAGAATGACTGACGAAGGATGACAAGGATTAGGAGCCTGAGAAGTTTGTATAGTCTGAGTATGGTTGGTATTGGGAAAGCCATACCCGTTGATTTCTATTGTAGAACTTGGGTATGAGCTTGAGTTTGATCGTGAAGATAAATTTTAGAAGGTAAAGATGAAGTATGAGTAAGAGGAGTTAGGAAAGCCATAGAGCTAGCGTAAAAAGATGTCGCGACTCAAGACCTTACTGCACAACTTGCAGATGTAGAGCGGATATTACCTAGTCAAAATATTAAAGAGGATAGTTATTAGCTAGGAATGAGATTGCGCATGAATGATTAGGGAAAGAAGTAGCAAAGCGTGTGAGAGCTGAAGACGCATGGGTGAAGGCTTCTAAACACATAGATCGTGTTGAAGACAAGTTAAAGAAGGCCAGGGAATGATGGAACTTAGAATATAGTATTCTACTTTATGTATAGGTTGAGATTTATCTTTGTTATGTGATGGATCGTCAATGATTTGTATCATGGAACAAGAGCGTAATGAAGTTGTACAATGTGGAATGTTATTGTAGATTGCAAGAAAAATATTAAGATTATATATAAATCATGATAAAAAAAAACAATTTAATTGTAACATTCTAGAATTTTAATTGTTATATTAAATATTTATTGAATTATTTAAATATTTAATGGATGTGTTTATTGTTGAATAAATAATTGTTCAAATTTGAATTGATGTGGTTAATTATTTGTTAAATAAATAATTAAGGAAAATTAATTATTTTTCTAATTTAATTTAATTATTAAGTTAGAGAATTTTGATTAATTGAATTACTATTCTTTTATTGGAATTATAATTAAAAAGGATGTGTTAGTTGATTAAATAAAGTTATAATTATATAGAAAATTATAATTTTGTGATATTGATTTATGTGTTAAAGTGATTTGATAAATTATTTTTAGAATTAATTTAATTAAGTTAATGTGTGATAAATAACCTTTTATAAAGGAGTTATTAAAATAACTTAAAGGAGTTTTAATTCCATTTTGGCCAAACAAGGCCTAATGCCTATTAAGTCTTTAATTTATTTGAGTTTTACCAAACAAGGTGTAAGGTTAATGGGTTATTTTTTTTAGTTAGTAACCAAACAAGCCTTATGGCTTTTGATTTCAAAATTCACATAACTGATATCAGTTATGTTTATAATTATATTATATAATTAATATATATAATATCTATATACGTTATTTGTTAAGACGTATGTTTTAGGAGAGAGGTTAGAGAGAAGAAAGAAAACTCAGAGGAAGAAGAAGAAGAAGAAGAAGAAGAAGAAGAAGACGAAGAAGAAGAAGAAGAAGAAGAAGAGAGAAAGAAAGGCTAGAGATTGGGGAAGGAGAGGCTTGAGAGAGAAAAGAATAGTCATATCATCTTCTATCAAGGTATTCTCCAATTTCTTTTTAGTTTTAAAAGTCTAGTTTCTCTTCCCAAATTTCTCTCAGAGAATTTTGTGTAAGCATGAATTATTGTGTTATGTGGCTTTATATGACTTATTAGTGATGTTAAAACGATTTTCATAAATTATAATCTATGAATTGATGACATGTATGTAATTTGGGAAGAAAAATATTTTACAGTGAGTTTTGGTGATTACATATTGTCTAGTTAAAATAGAAATTATGGATTGAATAGTTGTTTTATTGATAAATTGGCTTTTCAATTTGTTATACATACTTTGATAAAATGCTTTGAATTAATGGTTTTGGTTGCAAAACAAAATTACAGTGGTTGTTTTCTTCAAAAATATCAAAAAAATGAGTTTTAGCCAAAAATAATGAAATTGGGTGTGTTAATTTTGTTGTTTATGTTGTTATATGAGTAGAAACATGTTAGGAATCCTTGAATTATATTTACATGAAGTTTTGTATGAATTATATGTAAATCAGTCTGTTAGAAATGAACTTGTAGGCCAAAATTGGCTTTTTCCTACACTATTGCATCAAGTTGCCAATGAAATGCGGCTTAGCATACATATGCTACCAACAATAGTAATTTCAAGATCAACAAATGACAAAGACCACGTCAAATTTCTACCTTGTAGCCTTATTCACCAAGGCTATAAATACATGCTCACGTCATCAGTTAAGCGAATAATGGTCTCGACAAAGGTACTTTTTGTACACACAAAATTTTAAGAAAAGTTATGTGATGATAAGTAGGATCAAGCAATGTTGATTTTAGTATTTCTATACTATAAATAAGTATTTTATTAGCAATTAACTTGTGTTATAACTCGATTATGTGATTAAAAATCTAATTTTAAATGATGAACGCACTTAGTTATGTTTGTAAGATGGTAATGACTAATTATGTCATGATGACATATGTTTATAGGATATTGTGATTCGTATTGACTTGGTTTAGCCTACGAGCAAGGCAAGTTCTCTAAATCTACTTTTGTAATTGGAATTAATTATTGTTCCTAATATAATAATGCAAGATTTCTAAATCTTTATCTTGTTGAACTATTTATTGTTTCAATTCGATTACCTTATGAATGATGCAAGCTTTCTAAACTTTGGTTTAATGTTGACAAGTTATTCTTGTATTTAACTTGTTGTTTAGCATGCACAACTATTTATACTAATGTTGAGCAATTTCATCGTTCAAACTGTTATGCATGCTTAGTACCCAATTCTAATTTAACCTTGACTTAATATTGTTCAAGCAAGGCATGTTATAATTATTCAAAATATATGCTATTAGATTATTCCTAAAGCATGATTTTGGTTTACCATGTTGATTCAATTACGATTATTCTGTAATATGATGTTATTAATTCAACTAGTCCTCTAGTTGATGATCGTTGAACTTCAAATTACCCTTGAAAGCTTATCCAAACCAAACTCTCTTTGGTGCGGACTTGTACTCCAAATACTGAGATGAACAACCCTATTATTATTAGGGGATAACTTACGCGTAGCGTTAAATGTTTGTGCACAATACATGGTACGAAAGGGTGGATCCCCTAAGTACGAGGAGTCCTTATAGTCTTATGACTGTTAAAGTTGGAGTTGAAAGATTACTCCGCAATTGTGGACATAGTTCATGGTCTTATGACCCTCAGTTATAGTTATTCTACATTTTGGATTTTAGTTTCTGATTATTGATGATAAAGTACTATTCATTGTTGATGAGCCTATTATTTGTAGTTAATATTACTATACTCCTGTTGATTTCATATTGTATCCAGTGAGCAATTGTTTTGCTCACTCTTGCATATTTTAAAACTCATTGCAGCTAAAGAAGAGAAGGTAGATGAACCTTCGTCTAGCAAAGGAAAGGGAAAAATGTGCAAGTGATGAAGACTTGTAATTTTACTTTGATTGAGATGTTAGATTTTTATTATGATGATCTTAGATTTTTATTATGATGATCTTAGACTTTTATTATGATGATCTTAGACTTGGTTTTAATGAAGTTTATTTAATTTTCGCATTTGAATGATTGTAATTAAAGGTTAGATAACCTGGGAGATTTTATTATGTAACCCTTTAATGGGAAATGTTTTATTTAGCCAGTTTTATTGTGATTGGGTAGTTAGATATGAATGTTTGATTAAGTGAACACCAGATCCTGTGGGAATGAAGTACCTGGATTTGGGGGTGTCACATTAATAGATGTAGATCCCGACTTTTGAAATAAATAGTGGGATATGATGAAGTAATCCTAGATTATTATTATTATCGAATAAAATAGGAGTGAGGCTATTTTGTTATGAGGAAAAGTAATAAATGAATAAAGTATTATTATTTATTAAGATAAATTTTGTGTTGTCTAAAAGTGATTGAGATAAGTTTGAAAATTTTAATGTGTGGTTAAATGATGATCTAATAGTTCAAGTTTTAAATAGTAAGATGCCGCCTAGAAGAAGACAACAACGTCAACAGAGCCCCGGGGAACATGCATACAATAGGGAAGCTAATGCAAATCTAGTGCCATAATTGGTGAATTTTCTGGTGGGAGCACTGGCAAATCAACTGAATTTCTGGCTATATAATCAAATCTCGATGTCCTAACCAAATTTGTTTACAACAGGGTTGGAAAGAATGATTGACATAGACGGGGAAGGTAATACGCTGACATACAATCAATAGCAGAAGGGAAAGAAGAGTAAAGATGATAAGGTGGGTGATAGCCGTACCGGTAACGCTTGGAAAAGAAAGTGGGACAATAATATTAACGCTGAAAGTCAGCAAGGGAAGGAAAAGAAGAAGGTGGAGGCGTGTAGCAACTGCGAAAAGAAACATGTAGGTGTTTATTTGAAGGGAAAAGGGTGTGCTTTAATTGTGGTTTGAAGGGCCACATTGCACCAAAATGTTTAAGACCGAGAAAGGGAGCCTGCTTCACGTGTGGATCAAAGGAGCACTTAGCTCGAGGTTGCCCAAAGAAAGCGGTAAGAAAAGCAAGTGGAAGCAAGGGGAGCAGTGGTAAGCTGGTTATTGTAGAGTCGGCGCCGCCGAATCGACCAACCGAATAATCAGCCAATATGACGGTCCAGGACGCAATGCATGGTATGGTTCCGATCAGTTATCTTTACGACTGCGTGTTATTTAATTTAAATGCCACTTGTTAATTTATGCCTGATGAATTTGTTTAGAAACTAGATTCTCTTCGGGAAGAGTTAGACTATTCCCTAAGTATAGAAAGTGTGAATAGTGATTCCTTTTAAGTTGATGTGTAGAAGTGTCGTATTGGTATTAAAGGCCAAGTGATGTCAATGAATTTATGTCTCTACCAGATAATACAAGAAACTTTGTGTTGTATAGCGACGTACCATACAATGTACTAGGCTGTGGGCTGAGGCAAGACGATAGGGTCATTGTATACGCACCGCGTTAGTTAAAATTTTATGAGAAAGGGTATCCGACTCACGATTTAGAGTTAGCGATAGTTGTGGTTACCCTAAGGACTTAGAGGTGTTATTTTGGGAAATAGTGTGATATATAAAAAGACCATAAGTGTTTAAAGTGTATTCTCGCACTGGGATATTTAAGCATGTGTTTAAAGTGATAGTTGAAGTTGTTCAAGGATTATGGCTGCAAAATCCTAAACGAATGTAGTTGCCGACGTCTTAAGGAAAAAGGTAGTAGTTATTTTTGTTAAATGTTCAAGGTGGGTTCATAATAGAAAGGAAAATTTTTTGGTAGGAGGTAAGATATATGAAAAATTCAGAGGAGAAGCTATTCAGATGGAAAATCGTACAACTTTGCTAGACAGAGTAAAAGAAGAGTAGCTTCCAGATGAAGGTGACAAATTCATAATCGATACTGAAGTATAGTTGAAAGTAGAAGGAAGAAACTAGGTTTCCCTAATACCAGGAATTGAAAATAAAGTTTTTCATAAAGTTTATATATTAAATCAACTAGGGAGCACGAAAATATAAATTGCCTTTGATAATACTATTAGTGGCAAGATATGGTGATAGATTCTATGGTATGTCAAAATTAGCATATTATCTATCGATCAGTGTGCGAAGTTATATGTTAACGAAATTGTTTCAAGGCACGGTGTTTCAGTATCAATTGTGTCAAACCAAGATTCACGATTCACATCAAATTTTTAGAAAGGTTTTCAAGAACGTGTGGAACGCAATTAGAAATAAGTATGTCATATCGTTTGCAAATCGATTGCCAAACTAAAAGGAAATCCAGACATCGGAGGGCGTGCTAAGCGCATGAGAAGTTTTCGATAATGTCATACGAGGAATCCGCATTGAGCAAGTTATGGGCAAGTTAAGAATAAATTAAAAGTAAGATATGCTAGGTGGTATTTCAATTGAGGACTCATATGGTAACTAAGTCGTACAAACCTTTGTATGGCCAGAGGTTTTGTGCATATACTTGGTTGATCACATTGATAATCATTGGAATATCGGCATCGCGCTATCAACGTATATGTGGTTGGAAGGTGATTCTTTTCTCATGTATATATTTGATAGTTAGAGGTTTTTAAGATTAAGTTAGATGATATTAAAATTAGGTTCGGTTCTTAAAAGTAAAGCATATGGTAAGTTCGTGACTCATAATCATATGGTATATTTTAAACCCCTCAGCGAATGGACGCCTATGGTCTGACTAGGATAAGTTCTTAAACTCATATGATTGTGGCAAGTTCCTGAATTTCCAAAGTGTGGTAAGTTTGATGAACTATATTGGGTATAAATAGGTTATAGTATAGGAAGCATTGATGAAGTTGAAAGATGGTTTTGAGGTAGCCCTACCCCTACAGTTAGAGCGCATTCGTAACGTTTTTCATGTTTCGATGATTTAATAATTCAAGCCCGACCGCAATCATGTGATCAAGTACGAACTATTATGGTTGTCCTACTAGGAAATTCCTATCCAGATAGTCGACAGAAAAGAACAAGTTCTCAAGAATAACGTAATACCTTCTGTGAATGTGCCACAATGTCGAAGAGGCTATGTGGGAACTCAAACTGAAATGCTAAAGAATTACCTTGAGTTATTTGTTTAATCTGTGTCTTCGATTCTGGGGACAAAATCTTTTTAAGGAGGGAAGAATGTGACAAACGAATTGTTTGAGTTGTGATTCTGGGGATATAATCCTTGTAAGGAGGGAAGGATGTAACAATCCAAGATTTTATTTATAATTTAAAATATTTATTAAATTAAATAAATATTTTATTGATGAAGTTGTTGTTATGTAATTTAAAATATTTCTTAAATTTCTATTTATGTGGTTGTTATTAGTAGATATGCGTGAATTAAATTTATTAGATAACACTCTAATTTAATTTAATAGATTGAGGGTGGTTAAGGATTTTACGAATTGCTATGTTGCTAGTTTAATTTAATAATTATAGTGATATGTTAATTTATTAAATAAAATTATAATGAGATTATAATTTTGTGATATTTGGATTATGTGGGAAAATTGGTTTAGTATGTTGTAATTGGTTATTTAACTAATGTTGAATATGGAGGTATAAATATGAGATTTTAAACTATAGTGTAAGTGGTTTATTAAAATAAAATTAAAGTAATTTTTAATTCATTTAACCAAACAAGGCTTAAAATATTAAGTCTTTATTTTAAAGAGTTTTTGCCAAACAAAGCCTTATGGCTTTTGGATATTTAAATTTTGAATTTTAATATAAATAAAATAAATAAATAAATCAAAATAATAAATATAAAATATATTGTTTTTTTAACTGATATGTAATAAGTATTATAATAAATATACGGCAGTTACATACGTTGGGTGCATCTCCTTTATGTTACGTAAAAGGTTTAGTTTTGGCTTATACCGAGGATAGGAAAAAGGAGGTTTACAGTGAGAAGTTGAGAGAGTTTGAGAGAGATTTGAGAGATTCTTGTGTTTTTGAGGAGTTATCAGTGGATAGCAAGGATTTTCAAGCATAAGAAGGTATTACTCATAACCTTAATGTTATATATTTATATATATGTATATATATGAATTTTATGGCATATAACCTCAAGTTTTGTGAATTCATCTTTTTGAATTGTTGATATACAACTGATTACTTGTTATTGTATATGTTTGTGATGATTAGAACTAGTGTTTAGATAAGAATTTTTATGCTAATTACGTTTAAAAGAAAGAAAGTAATTATAGTATATATTTTATATATGGCTTCTAAAAGTACCAATTTTAGTGGTCAATTTGTATGTTAAACTATAAATTGAGTTTTTATTATGCTAGTTCGTTAAGAAACGAAGAGAACGTAGTTTGAACGAAGTGATTCGGTGTAGAATTGTAATCACAGTGATGATTTTTATAAAAGATGTCAAAAATAGAGTTTTCATATGAAAATATGGAATTTGAGAAATTAAACTAGTTTAAGTTGTTGTTAAATTGTTCTAATTGGTTGAATATGTTAGCAAAAATGTTTGTAATAGTTCTATATCAATTGTTTGTGTTAAATTCACTGTTTGGTGGGTGAAATTCGTGTTAGTTGGGCTAAAAACGGCTATCGCTCAACGCTTCATTCTCGTTCAGATATGTGCACCAGTAGCAATACTGCAATGTATAAGAAAGGCCGTAAATGTCACATTTAGCACCGGTCCCTGGTTTGTGTATGGTGCAATTTACCATACCCCCGATTTGGGACAAAGGCTTCGCTCATCACCGCAAACCTGGGATATTGATATAACTTGGTCTAATGATGTGTTAATGTAATAAACATGTAATAAGGAGGGTAAAACAGAACCGTGTCATGTCATTGATAATTTCAAAGTTGTAAAGGATTAGTAAGTTACGAACACGTTATGACTTAATGTATACAATGAATAGTGAATAAGTCTTGTGAAGTTAACACTTGTGATTTCTGAATTGAACACTAGGATATAGAAGGTGATTAATATAAAACCAATGAGTCTTAGGAAGACTTAAACACTTGATTGAACTTCAAGTTCGATTAAGGAGAAATATAGTATTGATTAATAAGAGTTGAAAATGTGATTTGGATGCTAAAAGTCTTATTTATGTGTTAGTGAGTTTTCAGATTCGTGTTATGTGGTTTAGTATTATGGTTAAACCTTAAACTAAAGGTTATAACTTAACTAAGAAGAGAAGTGAATCTATGAGGTTAATGTATGTAGCTAATTGATGTGTTAATCCTAATGGTATGTGTAGGACATGGAGTACGTGTGTTGTAATTGTATAGCTTACGCAAGAGGCAAGTTCCCTAACCTTTGCTACTTTATTATTCAGTAAGGTTACTTGTCACTGTCATGTTATACTTATGCAAGTTCGCTGTCTCTAATCTCTTGTTGAGCAATTTATTGTTATGCAAGTTCTTTAACCCTCATTTATTGTTGAGCAAGTTAACTAATCTTTGTTTCTTTATTCCTAACGAGATTACTTTAGTTATTCAAAATCTGTAATTTTATTATAAGAAATGTGTTTATTTAGCTACTAATAACTATTGTTTGATCTGCATTCTCCAATAGTACTATCTTACATTATTATACCGAACTCTAAGTTGCCTAGCGATTCTTTACCAATTTAACTAATCCTTAGTTGATGAATGTTCTAAACTCTAAATTACTCTTGAAGTCAACCCAAACCAACTTCCTTTGAAGCATGATGTGGATGATAACATTTGTTCAATTTAGAAATCGTTAATACTCTAGCTCTTATTGATTCATCGATATACCTTGTTCATGAAAATATTAGAAGCAAACTCTTGAATAGTTATTGGTCCCTATCTGATTCAACCAGTACTTGGTTGATGAGCGTTCTAAAAATTTAGAATTCCTTTGAAGTTAATTCCCAACCAAACTTCCTTTGGTTCGGAACCTGATAATCTAAGCTGAAATGAACAACCCTATATTAGGGATTATTTTAGAGCTACGCAAAAACATTAAAATGTTTGCGCAATACATAATACAAAGGGATAATCACCTAGAGTACGAGATGATAGTCCACATAGTCGTTTAGACTGTTAAAGGTTATAGTAGAAACACCTGTTAACCTAGGACATAGATGATGATTATAGTCTTTTAAACTGTTAAAGGTTAAAGTAGAAATACTTGAAAAACCTAGAGTATAGTTTGTGGTCCCGTGACCCTCAATGTATTCTTTGATGTTGATATCTACTGTTAACTTAAACGTTCATTATCCTTTGAACTCATAGTTGTTGAATTAAAGTTTATTTTTCTGGTAAGAATACTTTACCATTGAAAGCTCAGTTAATTGTCATTCATGAAATGTTATTGTATATTATCTTTCTTGTGAGCAATTGTTTGCTCACTCTTGCACAAAATAATGCAGATGAAGTTAAGAAGTTTGAAGAGCTTTCTACAAGCAAGGGAAAGGACAAAGTGCTTGATTAAACGATGACGTTTAATTTACCTTTTATTTATGAAGCTTGTGTGATAGATTTGATTGTGGCTATGTTTTAATTTTCCGCTCATGATTGTAATATAGGTTAGATGACCTGGGTTTTATCTTGAGATTTTGTAACCGTTAATGGGAGATTTATTATTTAATCTTTTGAGTTTAATTATATCCTTTGTTATGGGTAGTTAGTTATGATTTAATTGGACAGTGAACACCAAATCTATGGAATTGAAGTGCCTGGATTTGGGGGTGTCATAATGGTCACGTAAATAGGCATACTGGCATTCCACAATAACTCGCAGGCAATAATACTCGTTAATAGTGTCAGCACTGAAAGTTACTTGTTTACCCCTCATGAAAGCCATTAATGGGGCCTTATCCTTCGCATTTGTATAAAATTCCTTCACCAAATTGATGATCGCGGGCTCTAGATCGTCAGTAAACCTCTCCCATCCTTTTTCATATATTTGTCTCTTTATTTTGCCATCTACGTTATCGGTGTCAAGCCTCGCTCTAGAGTTAGTGCCTTAATCACTAGATAATCATATCGATCGGCGGCGTTGGCACTCACGAATTTTCTTTTATCGAAGGCCCAAGTCGGTAGTGTAGACCCTGGGCCCTCGCCTCGCTGTCTCTTTGATGCTAGTTTTGGTGCCATGGTAATTGAATGGATGAACTCAAGCCAAAATCCCCCCAAACTTCACTTTAACAGTTCATCGAACATGTGGTGTGCACGACTCACAATACCCCCAAAAGTGGTAATAGGACTTCGAATATGGTGCTATATGATGAGGAATTGCAAGAAATAGCCACTTACTCACAATGTATTAACAAATTGGTTGAATTTCCCCTTCGTTGTTGTGACACCCCCAAAATAGGTATACAACACCCATTCTGAGTCGCCAAATACATGGTACAGAAAAACAACTACAACTTTATTATTACAATTGTCGTGCACAATACGACAACACATACTGTGAGTTTAAATACAAATATTGTCTTCTAGACAATATCCACACCCAAATAAAGTCCTCATTACAATTATTGATGTACTATTTTACAAAAATAGTGAGGACTGCTAAAACAACTGACTAGGACCATCACTCTATACCCCGACTGGTTCCTGCTATGTTCTCGCTTCCTGAGAAGAAAAATGGAACAAAAAGGAAAATGGTGAGCTCAACTAGCCCAGTAAAGAATATTATGACTAATATAATATACAACAATTTATCCTTAGTCTTCAACAGGGAAAAATCTGATATAATATAATCGACAACAAGTTTTAGATCAACAACTGCAGCGGAAACAATAATTCATTAGAAGAGTTAAGTAGAGAATGAAATCTACTATCATCTATGAATTTAAAAGTCCATCATCAATATTTTATCCCTGTAACATCAATCAATATACATCTTTGCACTACAGGCCAAATATATTCATTTGTATCACCAGTTGGTCATATTCATCTCAACACCTATTCATCTTTGTACTACGGGCCAAAGATATTCAACAGGTAATCATTCATCTTTGCACTACAGGCAAAAGATATTCATCAAGTACCACCATTAAGTATTGAGGATGATGAAAAACATTTTAGAGAACGAATCCAGTAAAACAGAAGGACAAATATTAGGGATTCGTATTTCGGTTTATCCAAATTCAATAATACTCCATAATAAAGATCAAAACATGGATACAATCGAAGATAGTAACCATAAAAGACATCTGGGACGAAAAAGAGAAAATTTTATTTTTTGGTGAATAGTGCCGTATTCGTGAATAGTGCCTGTTCGGGAGTATTTTACCGACCTTCATGTGGGCTGAAGGCTTGACATTGGAAGGGCTTTGGGAGACTACCGGGCTGAAGCCCATAAAGAGATGGAGCTGGTCGGGGAGGCGTCCGAGTCCTTTTGGGCCGGAGCCTTACCTTAGGGGATACTCTTCGGGTTCGGTGTCCGAGTCCTTTGGGCCGGATACGTAACCCTGTCGTGTGGAGTTCGGGGTCGGGCCTTCTAGTCCTTTGGGCCGAAGCCCAGACCCGATGGTGGGATTGTTTGGGCCTGCACAGTGGGCTCTCCTGCGTGCAGAGTTCAGGATCCTAACCATAATTGAATAAGGTAACTCCAAAGGTAGTGGTTGGATTGGACTCTACCTGTACCTTTTAAGGAGATTGTGTTGGACCCAAGTTATGGTAACTACCATGGCTAGGAGTCCTCATCCGACTCAGAGAAGGATTCTAAGGTGGAAAAGTACTATAAATATAAGGCCAAGGTTACAATTAACAGGTAATACCTACTTTTGAGCACTAAACACTTAGCCTCCATTATTAAACCTTGTGAACGACCTGTACTTATTCTCACACCGGAACTATCCCCCGGCAGCATAAGTCGTCAAGCTTTTGTGTGATCTGTTATTGTGCAGGTTCTAGTGCGTGGATTCTGTGATTAGACGCGCCGGCGAAACTTGGCGTTAACATTGGCGCTAGAAGGAGGGGGTTTAGTTTTCTTACAATCACAACCCCACTTTTCTGGTAACAGGCCATCACAAGTAAGGAGAGCAGTTTCTCTAACCAGGAAAAGGCAAAGACCCACCAAACCACACTGGTGAGGGGGTCGGTGAAAGATAGACTGGGCTCTCGAGTCCAAGGTGATCAGGAGGAACCGACTGCTTCTCTCCGGTGAAGACTCTTCCGTGACAGCCATCATACCCCCAACCAGGCTAGTCGTGCGGATGAGAACCATTCTCGGGCGTTGGAGGTTCACGGGAAGGACCAAGGGGAGAACAACTGAGATCAGAGGGAGTTCATTCTGCTGAAAAAGATGTAACAGAACAAGGACGCCATGCTGGCCCTACGTCTTCAGCAAGAGGAACTCGAACAGCAGATGGCGAAGGTGGCCGGAGAGTAGGAAGCCACCTCAAAAAGGTTTAGGCATCGGAGCCGATCCCGGTCACCTCAACGGGGAGAGGTTAGAAATGAAAGGAGCAGGCATCGCAGTCAGTCACGAGAAGGCCGAAGTAGAATGAGGAGCCGTTCGCCAGATCAAAGATCAGACCATTTGGGCAGATCGGGACATAGTAGGAGGGACGCTACCCCTGAATACGGGAGGGACAGACCCCGATCATCCCCTCGTAAAGAGGAGTCCGACCCCCTCGCCCGAAGGGTGGCTGAGTTGGAGAAGTTGCTGTCGACTAAAAATACGTTGGGGACACCTTCGGCTTGCTTAGGGTCACCTTTCTCGCCGGAGATCAATCAGGAAATAGCCGACCCCAAGAAGAAGATGCCCCCGATGGAGACCTACAATGGGATGGGGGATCCGTATGACCACTCAGACGGGTATGACAGGCTGATTACATACTACGACCATTCTGATGCGGCCAAGTGTCACATGTTCGCAACCACTCTGAAGAAGAGTGCCCGAGAATGGATGGGGACCTTGGCAGTGGGATCAATTAATTCATAGAATGATCTTCGGAAGAAATTCCATGCTTGTTCGGGAGTAACAAGAGACGGGGAAAGATCACAACTTCACTCATGTAGGTCAGACAGAAATCAGACGAAAGCCTAGGACAGTACGTCAAAAGGTTCCGAGAGGCTGTGGGGTCGGTAGTAGAGTTAAACTCCCCGCAAGCCCTGGGATTTTTCACTACTGGTCTGGACATCGGGAAGTCGAAGAAGTTGATGAAGGATTTGGTGATCAACCCTCCGGCTGACTTGACAAAAGCCTTCCACCGAGCCGAGGGTCACATAGAAATAGAGGAGGCGATGGGGAACTTCAAACCACACTCCCAATCTTATGAGAAGTCCAAGGATCGAGATAAGAAGAGTTATCAAAAGCCAGATAATCAGGGGAAGTCGGATAGTTACAGTAAGAAAAGATACAACGGGGGAGGGTCGGGCAGTGGGCGACCACCTTTCCCAAATAAAAATGTCAACAAGGTTTATACTGCACTCAACACGGACCGGGCTAAAATACTGGAGGAGATGCGGAACAAGCCTTTTTTCGAACCATGCCAAGCAATCCCGAAGCCGGGGAAGAGGGGTCGGGACAAATATTGTGCATATCATCAGTGTCGGGGGCATACGACGGAGGAGTGCAACAACCTGAAAGATCTAATAGAGAAGAACGTCCAAAATGGGCAACTGGTGCAGTATGTGGTTGGTCGCGAAGGTTCGGAAGCCCCCCGGGAGGAGAACAGGGAACCGACTCGGGAAGTACAATCGCAACTGCACCCACAAGCCCGAGGGCTAATTGATGTGATTTTGGTCGGGTCGGTAGGGGGTGTAACCGGAAGGAAGAGGAGCGGGCATCTCGAGGTCGTGTTGTCGGTTGCTGGCACATCGCCCAGAAATGATAGGGCATATTCAGGAGTATCCATCTCATTCTCGGATGAAGACTATCCTACCGATCATATTGAACCACATGATGGGGCGCTGGTAATAACTGCACAGGTCGGGCCAGTAGACATGAAAAGGATGATGATCAATAACGGGTCCTCGGTTGATATACTCTACACGCATGCCTATCAGAGGATGGATCTGGAAGGAAATAAGATGGAACTGGGTGGAGAAGGCCCGTTATACAGTTTTAGCGGAGACCCGGTGCATATCTCAGGCACCATCGAGTTACCAGTCAGGTTCGGCACAACACCTCAGCAGGCAGAGATAAGGGTGAAATTTTTTGTAGTACAAGTGGATTCAGCCTACAACGCCATTTTGGGGAGGCTGACATTAGCAGCATTGCAGGCCGTGACGTTTATACCTCACTTCAAAATCAAGTTTCCGACACCGAACGGGATCGGGGAGGTAAAGGGTGATCTGGACATTGCCCGAAGGTGTTATCGGAATACTTTGATTTCCTCGTGGGTCGGGTCGAAATGTAAAATGCATAATGGCCAGGCGAGATAGTAGCATTCATCGAGAGCGATCTCGAACCCATGGCACTGCCGGAAGAAGAGACAGAGGATGTGGAGTTGATACCGGGGAATCCGGAAAAACTGATCAAAATTGGGGCAGGATTAACAGAACCATTGCGAACAGGTCTGGTGGACTTGCTTCGGGTGTATGCCGATATCTTCACGTGGGAGCCTAGTGATATGCCCAGAGTAAGCGAATCGGTGAAGCCATTGCATAGATCGTGACATCTGAGACCAAGAGAAAACCAAAGATACTGAAAAAGAAGGATATTCACCCCGGAAAGACAGAGGATCATAGATGAAGAGATTGGAAAACTGCTGGATGCGGGATTCATCTTCGAGATCGACTATCTCGAATGGCTGGCGAATGTGGTTTTGGTTCAGAAGCAAAATGGGAAGTGGAAGTTGTGCATCGACTACATGGATCTTAATAAGGCATGCCTAAAAGATTTCTATCCTCTACCTAACATAGACCAGCTGATTGATGCCACTTCGGGGTATGGAATGTTAAGTTTCATGTACGCTTTCTCGGGATACCACCAAATTTCGATGTGCAAGGATGACAGCTGGAAGACAAGCTTCATCACTCATCGGGCTATATATGCGTATCAGAAGATGACATTCGGATTGCTGAATGCAGGGGCCACTTACCAACGAATGATGAACTTTGTATTTAGAAAGGAGCTGGGCCAAAGTATGGAAGTGTACGTGGACGACATTTGGAAGACCTAGAAGACTACTTCAAAACGGTAAGGAAGCACAAATTGAGATTGAACCTGACCAAATGTACCTTCGATTTGGGTTCAGGAAAATTTCTGGGATACTTGGTCAGCAAAAGGGGAATCGAAGCCAACCTAGAGAAAATCGCGGCGATCTTAGACATGAGGTCCCCAAAAACATACAAAGATGTGCAGAGGTTAACGGGCCGGATAGCTGCCCTTCGGAGATTCGTGTCAAGGTTAGCCGAACGATGCCTACCCTTTTTTGACACCCTCAAGGGGCCGAAGAACGAGAAAAGTTTTTAGTGGACGTCGGAATGCGAAGATGCGTTCCAAGGGATCAAAACATATCTGTCTTCGGCACCATTGTTGATGAAACCAATCCCTTCGAAACCCTTATATTTATACTTGGCTGCGAGCCCGATGGCAGTAGGGGCAGCACTGGTACGTGACAAGGGAGGAAAGCAGTTCTCGATGTACTACGCCGACCCGTGCCGGAGACGCAGAGATCGAATACCAACACGAAAAGTTCGCCTATGCCTTAATAATTGCCAGCAGGAAGCTCAGACACTATTTCCAAGGTCGACTAATAGTGGTGTACACGGATCAGCCGTTAAAGAAGATTTTGCATAAGCCAGAAGTATCAGGTCGGTTGGCCGCATGGGCAATGGAATTAACACAGTTTGCAATAGAATATCATCCTTGGACGGCAATCAAAGGGCATGCCTTAGCAAATTTCGTGGTAGAGTGTTCCTTTACAGAGTCAGACGTGAGCACCGTGGCCGAAACTCAACTAAGGCCGACCTTGTGGACGTTGTATGTGGATGGGTCGTCGACTTCAGACATCAGTGGAGTAGGGGTCATTCTGATAAGTCCTGAAGGGTTCAAAGTCCAGCAGGCGATCCGATTTCAATTTAAGGACACAAGTAATGAAGCAGAGTATGAGGCCATCCTAGCAGGAATACGGTTGGCCCGAAGCTTGGAGGTACAGAAGTTGGTCATCTACAGTGATTCTCAGCTGGTGGTCAAGTAGTTGTCGGGTGAGTATGAGGCTTAGGGGGTAAGAATGTCAAAGTATCTGGCCAAAGTAAAGGATAAGCTCGCATACTTTGCATCGCACAGTTGTCAGGGGGTGGATCGGTCAGATAATACAATAGCAGATGCCCTAGCGAGATTGGCAACCACCGAAGCAAGTTCCTTCAATGGATCGGTATACCTGGAGGTTCTAGAACGGCCCAGTGTTCCGAAGATAGAAGTGCTAGCTCTGGACCGACTTGACTGCTGGCTCACGCCTTACATTTCCTACCTGACAGATGGGATCCTCCCTTCTGACCGAATCCTAGCGAGATAAGTCAAACACCGAAGCTCCAACTTCATCCTCATCGATGGGGATCTATACCGAAGGGCTTTTAGTTCTCCCCTACTCAAATGCTTAACTCCCTCGGAAGCAGACTATACACTCAGGGAAGTACATTAAGGGATTTGTGGGGATCACATGGGGGCCAAGTCATTGGCGCACAAGTTCTTGAGGCAGGGGTATTACTGGCCAACTATCTACACTGAGGCCAAGAATTTGTCAGAAGGTGTCCCAAGTGTCAGCTGAACAACACTATCCCACGTCAACCTCCCAAAGAGTTGTATTCGGTTTTATCCCTGATTCCCTTTGCTGTTTGGGGGATCGACATCCTGGGGCCTCTGTCGTAGGCTAAGGGACAAGTTATCTTTGTGATCGTGGCTATCGACTATATGACCAAATGGGTTGAAACCAAACCACTGCAGAAGATTACCAAACAAGAATGTCTGAAATTTTTCAAGGAAGGAATCGTTTATTGTTTCGGTATCCCGATGGCAGTGGTCTCTGATAACGGCAAACAGTTTGTGGGATCGAAGTTCGAGGGCTTTTTGAAGGAGTTGGGAATTCAGCACCGAAAGACCTTGGTCGCTCATCCTCAATCGAATGGTCAGGTAGAAGTGAAAAATTGAACCCTGCTCAACGGGATAAAATGAAGGTTGGATGAATTGAAGGGTCGGTGGCCCGAAGAGCTACTAAGTGTTTTGTGGGCATATCGAACTACTCCGAGGATAATAACCGGGGACTCTCCGTTCAGACTGGCATACGAAACCGATGCACTTATACCGGTTGAGATCGGATCCCCCACTCTTCGAGTCAGTCAGTACAAAGAGCTATACAATGATGACAGTCTAAAAACAAATTTGGATTTGCTGGAGGAGGTTCGGGACTCTGCTATGTTGAGGTTGGCTGTCTATCAGCAGAGAACAGCCCGACACTACAACCAAAAGGTGAAGCCAAGGAGGTTTGCAGTAGGTGATTTAGTCCTCCGGGAGTCGGAGGCATCAACCCCCTAGAACACTAACAAGCTGATGCCTAACTGGGAGGGATCTTATGAGGTGGTAGAGGTGCCGAAGCCAGGTACATACCGGCTTCGAGTAATGGATGGTTCGGAAGTAAAGAATACATGGCATGCTGAAAGACTTAGAAAATTTTACCATTAATAGTTATGTCATTCTTTTCATTATCCATGTAACCTTTTAATCTCAAATGAAATAAATGAAAGTTTCCTTCTGAGATGCTTAACTTCATCTATATTCATATGACTCTTAATACTCGAACGGATAAACTTCGCGTACAATCTGATTAGAAGGTTTGGAAAGACACCACTGATCGAGATAAGTCACGAGTATAACTGATCGAGAGAACTGTAAATTTTTTATTTAGACAAGCTTCGGGCACTATCCGATCAAGAGGTTCAGAAGGATACCACCGATCAAGATAAGTCACAAGTATAACTGATTATAAAAATTTATAAGCAAAAATATTCCATTCATACTTTGAAAATTTTACAAAACCCGATCGCATACGATTCAGGCGAAGTACAAAATGGAAAAATACAAAAAAAAATTTACAAGACCTAACAATATTTATTCAGGAGGAGGGTCATCCTCGGCTTCAGATTCTTCGTCGGAGGAGTCAAGGATGGAGGCATCGAGCCCAGCAGTAGTCAGTTTAGTCCAAGCCTTTTCACGATAAGCCTCATACCCTTCAGCAAATTGGGCCAGGACTTTATCATTCAAGACTTCGGACTCTTCATACTCGGTAATTGCCTGCTATTTGGCTTCGGAGAGCTTCTCCAGAAGGGAGTTGACTTCAGCGGATAAACCAGTGTTCTCTCGCATAACTTGCATCATTTTGGCCATCATGTCAGAAAACTTCTCCGAAAGGGCGTCGACAGCCTTTTCCCGATCCTTGACCTCCTCGGCCAGGTGATCCCTCTCCTCCAGAAGTGATGCATATTTCTTTTCAAGCTCCTTAACACGACGATCAGCTCGTGTCACCTTGTTTCGGGTCTCGGTGTGGAGATCCCATTCCTTCTTCAGATCTGCACTCAGACCCCCAACTTCAGCCTCGAGCAGCTATACATCCGTCCTCAGTTGGATTTCTTTTTTTGTGGTTCGAGCAAGAGGAGGGATGGCTCGAGCGAGTATAGCATTGGCCTGCAGCACACATACACATTAGCACTCAAAGTGAAAGTATAAGTTTATAACAATAGGCAAATTAAAGCTTAGAATTACCTGGCACTGCGCCCGGACGTAGGCCACTAGATATTCCTCAGAAGAAAATCCCTTAAACTGTTCATCATTGCCCAAAAGCTTAAAATGATCAAACAGGGTGAGCGGGAACACTTCCGAAGGGCTTTTTGGCCAACAAGTGGTCGACGAACCGTGGGATGAGCTTGGTCCGGAGGTAGGAGTGGCGGCGGTGTTGGGGTCAGTAACAATAACTTGTTGTTCAGGCTGTTGCGGTGCAGAGTCTTCGGCAAGCCCTGGTTTTTTGGATCGAGGCTCAAGAGGAGCCTCTAGGGTGCCCTCCGAGTCCTCGATCACCTCGACATGAGTAGGAGGAGGGGTCGGTTTTGGGGGTATTGGGGTAATGGATTTAGCAGGTTATTTGGCGGAAGGCTTCTTGGTTTTCTTTAATAGTGTTGCCTTCTCCGCCCGACTCATTTTCAGAAGATTTTTGGTGGCAGGTTTAGCGGAAGTGGGCGGGGGGGCTGGTCTTGAAGTGGAACCGGTTAAAAGCTCCACTATCGGGATGGTTTCTTCCTCAGCCCTCTCGTCGGTGACTTGAAGGCGGATCGGTTCGATGGTGATGGGGAGAGGAGTTATGGATTCAGCAGCCCCTTCGGGCTTGAAAATTGTCATTGCATAAAAGAAAACGGGTTAAGACATAAAATAAGAAAGGAAGTCAACAGGGGGAAGGGAGGTACTTACAGCCATGTTTGTATAACCAGGCTTTATTGGACAAGGCGGTCAGGTTCCATTCGGTTTTGCTCCACTTCTTGTAGAAAGATTTGAAGGCATCATCTCGATCCTTCAGAAACTTTGATACCTTGGCTACGGGGTCCTCAGGATGGGCCCATTGGGGGAGTAGACGGAGGTCGGTTCCTCTGGCAAAGAACTTGTCATGCCAACCCTTGTTGCTCGAAGGGGTTTTGACAGGAACGGTTTGGGAGGGCCTTTTGTTTAATTGCTTCAAGCTGGGTTCTTTTGACCTAGTTACGGTGAAGAGGGCGAAGAAGAAGTCGAGGCTAGGTGTGATCCTGAGTTCCTGGCACAAGGTAATGAAGGCGACCAGGTGCATGTATGAGTTCAGCACAAACTGTGCGAACCCGATTCCCGCGAAAGAAAGGAAGGAAGAGATAAATTCATGAAGTGGGAACTGAACCCCATATTTCAGAAGATAAAGGGGAACGACCACCCATTTACCTTCGGGCCTCCAAAACATTTTCTCATCAGGTTTCGGGGCCCGAAGCTTGTATTCTTGTGGAATGTTGAAAAGGGTGCGGATGTCGAAAATTTGAGAGGGTGTAATGGAAGAAGGGGTATTGATATGGGAGAATTCTGTCTCGGAGTGATAAGCGTTGTGGATTTTGGCCTCGACACTGATAGGGGTGGGAAGTACCGAGGAAGAAGGGTTATCGGAAGGAGTAACGGGTAATTCAACCGGGATTAGATCGCCGGTGGTGACAGAGGGGGGAGCTGGTTCAGTAGCTGGAGGAGTGCTAGAATCAGCCATTTGGTGTTGAAATGAAAGGGAGTGAGACACAAAGGTGTGCTTTTGAGATGACAACGAGTGGAAATGAAGTCCAAAGACACGAGGAATGGCCAAAATCATAGAGAAATGAAGAACGAGATACTCGCCGAAAATTGCCCTTGCCGAAAAAATTTGAACAGAGGTTCTGTGATGAGAAGATTCAGGAAAGAGTGACAGTGATGGGTGAGGCGAGGGTTTTATAGGTGCAGCTACACGCCATCCAAGGGCGGCTATTAAATACTCAAGCTGGGACCAAGCATGAAAAGGCGTGCAACATTTCAAGAAACAAGGACAGGCCGTTTGGCTTCCCCAGATAACTCATCATTAGCTGCCGTGTCCTCTCATATACCTGACCTCACAAGTCTCCGATTATAAGTATCTTCTAATCAGAGACTGGGGGGCAATGTTCGGGAGTATTTTACCGACCTTTATGTGGGCCGAAGGCTTGACATTGGAAGGGCTTTGGGAGACTACCGGGCTGAAGCCCATGAAGAGGTTGGAGCTGGTCGGGGCAGCGTCCGAGTCCTTTTGGGCCGGAGCCTTACCTTAGGGGATACTCTTCGAGTTCGGTGTCCGAGCCCTTTGGGCCAAATACGAAACCTTGTCGTGTGGAGTTCGGGGTCGGGCCTTCAAGTCCTTTGGGCCGAAGCCTAGACCCAATGGTGGGATTGTTTGGGCTTGAACAGTGGGCTCTCCTACGTGCAGAGTTCAGGATCCTAACCATAATTAAATAAGGTAACTCCAAAGGTAGTGGTTGGATTGGACTCTGCCTGCACCTTTTAAGGAGATTGTGTTGGACCCAAGTTATGGTAACTACCATGGCTAGAAGTCCTCATCCGACTCGGAGAAGGATTCTAAGGTGGAAAAGTACTATAAATATAAGGCCAAGGTTATAATTAACAGGTAATACCTACTTTTGAGCACTAAACACTTAGCCTCCATTGTTAAACCTTGTGAACGACCTGTACTTATTCTCACACCGGAGGTATCCCCCGGCGGCACAAGCCGTCAAGCTTCTGTGATCTCGTTATTGTGCGGTTCTAGCGTGGATTACGTGATTGACGCGCTACAAATAAACTTAAGCGTTAACAATGCCGTATATGTGAATAGTGCCGTATACGTGAATAGTAACCCCAACACAAAAGTTCCAAATTTGATTAAAAAGTTCAAACCAATATTTCGGCATAATGATATTGAAGAAAATAATATCATTTAAGAAGAAAAAAACATCCCTTACCTCAAAGAATCAGTAGTTCGGAATGAAAGGTCGGAAGTGATGCTGAATTAAACTTGTACTGAACAACAACTCTCAAAGTATCTAAATACTCACAAAATACGCTCGATAATATAAAGAGAGAAAAAGAGAAAGCTTATGTTTCTGGTGTGATTTTCACTTCTAACTTAGCCCTCTATTTATAGGAAAATGTTAGCCCGCCGAAGCAGACTTGACCTGCTACCTGATGGCTTTACCTACTACTATTGCCACCCACCACATTTGAAATAAAATTTAGCACATTTTTTCACCAACCACAAGTGGGGCCTACTCAATTCTAGAATTTTTCACCAAAATCAATTATAACTCTAATTTCCGAATTAGACACCTCTTAAAATTCATAACAAATCATTCGTTCATTTTTAACGGTTCAAAATTTGTGGACATACACTCAACTTATATATGTATAACATATCCAAAAATCACAACGATCCAACGGTCAGGTAAAAAATTATAACTCACGCAATATATCTCAAGAATAGTGATTTAATTTTTAATACCTCCATTCCGACAAAAACACCTAAACATTAATTCCTTCAATTATAACCGCAGAAAATAAATATAACCATCAATTATATCCACATAAAATAAATATTTTCTTATCATATAATCAATAATTAATTATTCACAAATAATATTACGTAATCACAATTATGACAATCGGTAGTTCCTCAGAAAGAGGGGCTTTCCAGATAAGGATTTCTCCTTCTTGGCAAGCAATTAGGTGACCAAACCTCTTCTTAGACAGAACTTTCTAGGCATTGCCAATAATGCTATCTAATAATATTATTCAAATATATGAATTATTGATCTGATAATGGAAAATATTGTGCAGTGACAATTATTGAAATTACAATAATATAAAATATCAACACAAAGAATTATTGAATCAATAAAATAAAATATTGAAAAGTAATTATCGTAATAATTATTGAGTAGTGCCTTCTTACGTAAGAATCAATAATTCAAAATCTTTATCAATACCATGTGCCATCGCGCAACCACAGCGATATTCGTATTTTAACCACCGGGTATTCCAACAGTGTTAACGGTAACTACGTCGTTATTTATAAAAACTCAAACTTGTCGTTTTCTTCGTTCGACAGTTATTCTATTATGAGGCCCACAAATGGATGCGCCGTCGTACGAATATTCCCCGACAACAAGAATATTCCACGACCAAATGAATATTTCCTGATAAAAATGAATATTTTATAACCACTTACTTATTTTGTAAAATTTGCACATTTCACCCATAACCAAAGTATTATATCAAATTAACTTCTAATTATTTCAAGATAATAAGTAGAGAAAATTTAATTTTATTCATAATAAGTTGGGGTCTTACAGTTGTTGTTGCCCAAAATCGTACTTGAAGAACCCTAACTTTTGTATGACTAAAGTTGTATGAACTTTGATGGAGATGTGGTGTAGTTAGGGTTTAAATTTATAGAGAGGAGATGGTGTATGTATTTAGTGGGTTAATGTAGTGGGTAAGTGGGGATTATGTGGGATGATGGTTGAGAGTTGAGGAAGTCGTGGGTTTGTTGTGGGAGATAATTGGTATCCGTTATGGTTCAAGGAAGTGGAGAAGATGGTCTAAAATGTTATAACTGCCGAATTGAAGTCCTTTTGAGTTTTCGTACCCCCGCCCCGGTGGGGGGTAATAAGCTACAAATTCCTACCCTGGCGGGGGGGGGGGTATTCTGTTTATGATTCAAGACCCCCGTCCCGACGGGGAGTATCCTATGCAAATTATCCGCCTCGGCGGGGGGTGATTCTGCAGATGGGTTCAAATTTTCCAATTCTTTGCATACATCACATATTCATAAGTGTGGATTATGTGGGATGATGGTTGAGAGTTGAGGAAGTTGTGGGTTTGTTGTGGGAGATAGTTGTGTCTTTGCAAATGGGTATTATAGCATGTTGTTTGTTTATAGCACATAACCAACATTGTTGTATTGCATGCCCGTTCAATTGTATGTTAGAGAGAGAAGTTGACTTACTATCCTCAATCAGTTCCTTAAGACCACCAACCTCTCTGCAATCCCCGAATTTGACACATGTAGATTCCTCAAGCAACTCACACTCTTCCTTGTCAGTCGGGATTGGGATTTCCTTGAATACTTTCACCTTCACTACCTTATCGAACACTTTCATAATTAGTTCTTTATTTGGCACGTCAATCAGTGTTCGTCTAGTCGCAAGGAATGGCCATCCCAAGATGATAGGGATATTTTTATCTTCTTCAAAACCTAGCACCATAAAATCAGCTGGAAAGATTAATGAGTCAACCTTCACCAACACGTCTTCAACTATTCCTAGTGGATATGTTAATGATCTATCTGCAATCTGTAGACTGATGTTGGTTGGTTTTGCTTCCTTTAACCCAAGCTTTCGGTAAATGAATAGTGGCATAAGATTGATACTCGCTCCTAGATCGCATAGAGCTATCCCCACATCTTGATTGCTAATTGCGCACGGAATTGTGAAGCTTCCTGGATCTTTCAATTTAGGAGGAAGCTTTTTCTACAGTATTGCACTGCATTCTTCCATCAATGCCATTGTTTCGAATTCCTTGAGCTTGCGTTTCTTCGAAAGTATTTCTTTCATAAATTTTACATAACATGGCATCTGCTCAAGTGCTTTGGAAAATGGAATATTGATGTGCAATTATTTGAATATATCCATAAACCTTGAAAACTGGTCCTTTAACTTTTGACTTTTTAGCCTATGAGGAAAAGGTACAAGTGGTGTAACTGTATTCTGTTTGTCTTCCTTTGGCTTTTCCACCACTTTCTCCTTAGATTTCCTATCTAATTCATTCCCTTCATTCTTACAATCATCATATGTACTTGTTTTCCTATATATCTAAGTTAGACTCCAATTCCTTACCACTCCTAAGTGTAATAGCATTACACTGCTCGTGATTTCCCCTTGGATTCTTTTCTGTATCACTCGGCAACGTCCCTTGAGGCCTATTGTTCAATGCCAATATAAGTTGTCCCATCTGATTCTCTAAGTTCTTAATTGTTGCTGCTTGCATTTTCATATCTGCCTCATTGCCTGCTATGTACTTCAATTGTATCTCTTCCAAATCCGACTTTTTCTCATGCTGTGGAGATGACTATTCATTCTGATTTTGGAACCCCGGGGGATAAGAAGGTCGTAGAGCCTGCTGATTTTGATTGTTGCTCCATGAGAAGTTGGGATGGTTCCTATTCCCCGGGTTATAGGCATTTTGATACATATTTTGCGGAATCCTTTTGTAGCTGCCCACAAACTGAAACGATGTTGGGTTGATGGCACACTTTTCTATAGGATGTTCTCCTGCACATAACTCGTAAATATATGCCACCTGTTGTGGTTGTGCACTTGTCAAAGCATCCATTTTCTTTGATAAGGCTGAAATTTGTGCCGCCAATGTTGTTACTCCATCTACCTCTAATACCCCAGCTAGCTTAGGTTGTGTCATCCTCGTTGTAGGCCACTGGTAGTTATTAGCTACCATAATTTCAATCAACTCATACGCCTCCTCATAACTCTTAGACGTGAACGCTTCACCCGAAGCTGCATCTATGCTAGTCCAGAGATTCCCACTCAACCCATTGTAGAATGTATTCATCTGCAGCCATTTAGGTAGTCCATGATGAGGGCACTTTCTGAGTAGTTCCTTGTATTGTTCCCATGCCTCATATAAACACTCTCCATGTTGCTGCTCAAACATGGTGATCTCGTTTCTCATCTTTGCAGTTTTGGCTGGTAGAAAGAATATAGCCAGGAACTTCTGAGCAAGGTCGTCACAAGTAGTTATTAATCCCGGCGGTAGATGTAAGACCCCAACTTTTATGAATAAAGATGATTTTTCTATAAATATCATTTTTGAATATTATGGAGTGAATTTCATATAATGTTATAGTTGTGGGTAATATTTATAAATTTTGCAAAGTACGCAAGTTGTTATATAATATTCGATTGGTCGGGGAATATTCATTTTAACATGGAATATTCGTACGATGGCACAATCATTTGTGGACCCCGCAACGGAATTATTATCGGATTGAAAAAATGACAAAAATATTTTATGAAAATAACGGCGGAAGTTTTACCGTTAAAACTGTTTAACTACTCAGTAGTAAAAGTACAGTAATATGCGTGGTTACATAGTAGCACACGGTATTGATTCTTGATGTTTACGTGAGAAGTCACTCAGTTTTGTTCAATTATTGCTACAATAATTGCTGCATAGTATCTCACGTTATTTGATTCAATTATTGTCAATATTTTATATATTATTAAATCAATAATTTAGATGACGAAGTTATTAATATTATTATTTGCAATATTAACGATGTCTAGAAGTTCTATCAAGGAGAGGTTTGGTCACCTAATTGTGCGCCAATAGGGAGAAATCCTTATTGGAAAGTCCTCTCTTTCCTGGGAATGACCTGGTCCCCTTAATATTGTGAATTATAATAATGATGATAAATGTTGTTAAAAATATTGAGGGAATTAGAGTCACGGAAGTTTATATATATATATATATATATATATATATTATATAAATTCTATTTTTTTTTTATTATAAATGTAATAAAACAGAAATCTTTTTATATAAAATGTAATACTTTTATAAAATTATTTATTTTATAAGATTTTAAATAATATATATATATATATATATATATATATATTGAATATATTATATTTTATTGCATAGTATCCTTTCCATTCTCCTATAAATAGGATGCTTAGTTAGAATTGAAATCATACCAAAAATTTAGAGAATTCTTCTTCTATAATCTTGAGCGTATTTCTTTAGAGTTTAAGAAAGCTTTGAGCGTAGAAAATAGTGCAAGTTTTCTTCAAGTATATACCCGCCCTACCCGTCAGAATACTCTTCTTCTTAAGGTAAGGGGTATTATTCTTTCGTATTCATGAAGAGAGTTATTTTCTTTCAATACTCATAAGGGTTGTTATTCCATTCTTTATTATTATGTTGAATAACTCTATCTATCTACAATCTGCATACATGGTGAAATTCTTCCATTATTCCATTCTTTATTATTATGTTGGAATAACTTTTATGCAATATATCTATCGCATGCGCAGTGAATTCTATTGTTATTCCATTCTTTATTATTCGTGGAATATCCTCGTCAGGCGGATTACTCATGACTCATTGTGACGCCCCCAAAACAGGTATACATCACCCATCTTGAGTCGCCAAATACATGGTATAGAATACAAATACAACTTAATTATACAACAGTCGTGTAAAATACGACAAAACATATGTTGTGAGTTTTAATACAAATATTGTCATCTAGACAATATCCACACTCAATTGAGTCCTCATTACATTTATTATCACACTATTTAATAGAATAGTGAGAACTACTATTAATGCTATTATCTGGACCATCACTACGTTCCCCGACTAGTCCCTGCTACGTTCTCATTTCCTGAAGAGAGCAATGAAAGTAAAAGGGTGAGCTCAACTAGCCTAGTAAGAAATATTATGACTAAGATAATGCAAAATAAATTATCATTAGCCTTCAACAATGTTAACCTGATATAATATAACAAACATCAAGTTTAACTGCAGCGGAACAAGCAATCCATTAAAAGAGTCAAGTAGAGAATAAAATCTGCTATCTTTTATTATTTAAAAAGGTTTTCATCACTTTTATCGCTGGAATTCAGCTTAATAAATAATCCACATCATCCCTATACTACGGCCAAGGATATTCATTAGTATCACGACCACAAATTATCCATGCACTACGGGCCAAGGATATTTGTGTATTCATCAATGGTCATGATCATGCCAACAACTGTCCATCAATGCACTACGGGCCAATGATGACTTTTACCACATCATTTGTAACATTACGGTCATGATTATACAGATTAATCCCTAGTCATAATCATACCAAGTCCATCTATGCACTACAGGCCACATATGACTTTCAACATAATATAAACATGAGGATAATGATAATGATATAAGAATTCAATAAAATAAGTTCAAGAATTAATTTATCCAGTAACTAATAACGTCCAAATTGTCAACATGATACTTCTTTGTAGAGTAAAATTCAAGAATGCTCAGAAGAATATTTCCATGAAAAGATACTGAATGAAGCACAAATATCAAGGATATTCCACTAATTTCATGGAGTATAGAAGTTAAAACTTTAACCAACTGAGTATAATAAAGAATAGAGTAACAAAAGAAATCACCAGGTATGCGATAGACCGCACAGAATAAATAATGGAACCAGGTCATGCGTAAACGCACAGACAGGATATTCCAACAGAATAATAAATAATGGAACCAGGTCATGCGTAAATGCACGTATGTGATATTCCAATGTAATAATAAATAATGGAATCAGGTCATGCATTAATGCACAGACAGGATATTCCAACAGAATAGTAAATAACGGAACCAGGTCATGCGTAAACGCACAGACAGGATGTTCCAACGGAATAATAAAGAATGGAATAACAAAAGAATTTCACCAAGTATAGGGTAGTCCGCGTATATAGGTTATTCCAACAGAATAATAAAGAATGGAATAACAAAAGTTCTCTTCATGAATACGAAATAAATAATATCCCTTACGAGTACAACAAATAATATCCCTTACCTTATAAAAAAGAGTACTCCGATGGGTAGGGCGGGGATATACTTGAAGAAACTTGCACTACGCTCAAAGCTTTCTTAAAGTCTAAAGAAAATACGCTCAAGATTATAGAAGAAGAATTCTCTCTACGCTTCTCTCTAGAGTTTCAAAGAATTAAGTAAGAAATAATGAAGGAATGAGATTCTATTTATAGGAGAATGGATCTAATAATAACTAATTCTCGAACGGTCCGTTTGGTTTACTATAAAATATTCTAATAAAACAAAATCTTTTAAATAAAATATAATATATTCTATTTATAATCTAATAAAACGAATAACTTTATAAAAGTATTCATTTTATATAAAAAGATTTTACTATGCAAACACTATCGCAGCACTATGCAAACACTATGCATAATAAAATATAATATATTCTATTTATAGTCTAATAAAATGAATAACTTTATAAAAGTATTATGTTTTATATAAAAAGATTTTACTATACAAAACACTATGCATAATAGAATATAATATATTCTATTTATAGTCTAATAAAACGAATAACTTTATAAAAGTATTCTATTTTATATAAAAAGATTTTCTGTTATATTACATTAATAATACTAATAAAACAAAACTTCATCATCATTATTATAATTCACACTATTAATCGACCAGGTCCTTTCCAGGAAAGAGGGGGCTTTCCAATAAGGATTTCTCCCTATTGGCGCTCAACTAGGTGACCAAACCTCTCATTGGCAGAACTTCTAGACATCGTTAATGTTGCAAATAATAATATTAATAACTCTATCATCTCAATTATTGATTTTAATAATATATAAAATATCGACAATAATTAAATCAATTAACGTGAGATACTATGCAACCACGCGTATTCCTGTACTTTTAACACCGGGTGTTTCAACAGTTAACGGTAAAACTTCCGCCGTTATTTTCATAAAATATTTTGTCATTTTCTCAATCGACAATAATTCCGCCAGGGGTCCACCAATGATTGTGTCGTCGCATTTCACGAATATTCTCTCTCGTTAAAACGAATATTCCCCACCCAATAGAATATTATATAACAACTTGCGTACTTTGCAAAATTTATAAATATTACCCATAACTATAACATTATCTCAAATCTACACCATAATTTTTAAACAAATATTTCGAGCAATTTAAATCTTTATTCATAAAATTTGGGGTCTCACACCTGGTTCCATTCTTTATTATTCTGTTGGGAATAACTCGCCTTTGTCTGGCCTATCGCATGCTCCGGTGAATTCTCTCATTATTCCATTCTTTATTATTCAGTTGGAATAACTTGTCTATGTGGATTACCACATGCATGGTGAATGATCCTTCGTATTCATTCCTTATTAAATTGTGAAAATGATCTGTCTACCTGGATTACCGCATGGCGGACGAAAATCCATTCGCAGTTTCATATATTCTATTATACTCGGTTGGTTAAAGTTTTGACTTCTATACTCCATGAAATTAGTTGAATATCCTGGATAGTTGCGCTACATCCAGTATCACATAGGAAATCAAGAAGTACCTGTCAATTCTAGGACATCCACGGAGGATATGTTCAAGGCATTTATGATCCAAACACAACAGTTCATGAGTCAGACAAGAACTTCTGTTCAAAATTTGAGGGACCAAGTTGGTTAGCTTGCAACCACAGTAAGAAGGTCACTTTCTCAAACTGTTGAAAATGTAAGTGCCGTAACATTGAGATGTGATGCAGAGGATCAACAACAAGGAAAGTCAATACAAAGCAAGTCCCACAATAGTGAAACAAGCAGCAGTGATGTACTCAAGCACAAATTTCCACCTCTTTCAGCTAATGAACCGAAACTACCTTTTCCTCAAGTTCTAACAAGGAATTGGAAAGTTGGAAAGAAATCAACGTGGTATACAGAGTCTAATGAAAAATTCCTGGAAGAAATGACGAATAGGGAACAAAAACTTAAAGATGATGATGAGTTCACTAGCGGAAACTAGTTGGAAGTTCTTGAGGCTACTATTAAATTTGAAGAAGAAATTAGGTATTCAAAGTCTGAAAAGGATGAACAAGAGGAAGAGGAGAACAATTGGATAAGTTTTGCAGATCTTTACAAAGAGGATATAGGTGATACAGCGTTGCAAACAACAAAAACACTACATGATACATACCATAGGACCTTAACTATAGAATTGAATGAGGCACATGTCCAGTTCACTACATATGAGACTAAAAGGTATCTTGGTATTGTTGATTTTGTTTTTTGTATTGATGTTGTTGACTCTATAGTGCAGGAATCTTTTGATCAAGTACAATTATATGAGAAGGATTTGAGGGCTGGAATGGAGCAAAAACATGATCTAAAAGATGTTCTTAATGAAGAATTGAAGTTGTTACCAGTCCACTTAAAGTTCACAAGTCCAATTACCTAGAAAGAGAGACATGACGTCGAGCCAAAGACGTTAAACACGGGCAGCTGCTTGGGAGGCAACCCAAGATCTCAGATTTGATTTTTCTATCCCTTTACTTTTTAGTTTTTTTTTTATTGCATGTTTTCTAGTAGTATTTTCTTCTTTGATGATTTTCTTACATTGGGGACAAAGGGTTTTGAGTGTGGGGGATATTTAGGTTTTATTTTATGTAGGAATAAAAATCCAATTTTGATGGGAAGTTGAAAAAAAATTGAAAAAAATTACGAAAACTTGGGTTCCATGGTTCTATTTGCCTATGTGTTCAAGGTTAAAGTCAAAGATTGAAAATTGATGCTAAAATTCGAATCATTTGATGCTTAATTTGTTAATGAATGATAACAACTAAGTCATGATCCATAGTAATTGATTTGAATTGAATTTGTGATACATGAGTACTTGAATATGAGAAGCATGTTTATTGGGCTAAGTTATTTGTGGAGTTGTCTATATGTGCGATTTCATTTCACGACTTAGAACCTGCTTAAATTGCTTATGTTGTTGCAGAACCATGTGATAAAATGATGAATGAAAAAAAAAGAGAAAGAAAAAGGAAAAAAAATAAGAAAATTAAAAATCTGCTTCAATGTCCATTGTGCGAAATAACTGGGTATCTAAGCCTCGGGAAGCATCGGTATTCATGCTGAAAAGTGCGATGGATAAAAGCAGCTTGACTAGTTGACTTTTGTGGCCTTTGTTACTTGAATAAGTAAGCCCTTAGGGGTGTCTCTACACCTAGCGCCCTAAGATCATCTGGTTTGGGAGTCATTGGTGGAAAGTTCGCTAATGGGTAACTCTGAAAAGCCTAAGAAAAGGAGACATTGCACATTTCAAGAAAAAAAAAATACGAAAAAAAAGAAGAGGCATGAAAATACATTCATCTCATGCTAAAAAGAAGGTTCTATGAAAAAAATAAAAAGCAAGAAAAATTTGTTCTTGGTTATGAGTTAGTGTGCTGCGGTTTTGCTCCATGGTAACTAAGTTGAGTAAGTATGATGATTTTGGGAAAGTTACTTATGTGGCTACAATTTGATTTAATGAAATTCATTGGTGAAATGATAAAGTTGGTAATTGTGAGTTAATTGATAAGGCGTTGATTAGATTTCTGCAAATTTAGTGTTGATAGTCATTATTTGTATCTTGAAATCTTTTGACACTATGGTTGAATAGAATTTTTTGGAAATCAAACTTTTGGTTTACACGAGGACGTGTAAAAGGCTAAGTGTGGGGGAATTTGATGAGTGCATATTATTCATTTATTTTGATTCCATTATATTTAGTTTTATTGCATGTTTCATGTTTATATGAGTTTATTAAGGTGTTTAATGATTTCAGGAAGAATTGGAGCTGAAATGAGGAAAAAGAGAAAATTGCAGAATTTTTAGCATTAAGTTGGATGCATGTTCTTAGCTTGGGACTTGAATTTTATTGTAGAGCTCTTCTTTAGCTTTTCCGAACATCTTGAATCGTCCCAATCGGAGTTCATATGAAAAAGTTATGATATTTTTACTAAACGGACGTTGAACCTCAAAGTTTGGAAGTTGCAATTTACACAATAGTCACTTGGAGTCCGATTTCGACCTTTATGTAGAGCGATTCTGTCGATTCTCAAAGAATTAAAGTTGTATATCTCGTTGATATCTTCGTTTTGATAGGTAGCAGGCTCCGTAACTCCTCCTGGATCAAAAGTTATGCTCGTTTTATCAAAGGACGTCACAGCAGAAAATGAAAATTCGCCCCAGCGAATTTGAACGGGAAAATCAGGAAATCTTGGATTTTTGGAAAGTTTCTAAATGCAGATTTTGGTAAACTTCTACATGGAATTGGATTGATATTTATATTAGCTTTAGAATTTCCTTTAGACTAAGATTTATTTGCAAATTGAATTCTATTTCTTTATGGAAACTAATTATGATTTGTAATTCCTTTTAGAATTTGGATTTCTACTTCCTATAGGATTTAGGACTTTGTCTAGCACTATAAATAGAGGATGAGAGTCAAGGTTTTATTCATTCAATAATCAACTATCATCTATTGGAGTGCAGACTTAAGAGCATGTCAGACTAGTTCTTTTTATTCAGTTCTAAAGGGAGGTGAATCCTTGCTACAAGTAATTGATTAATTGAGTATTATTATTTATTCCTTCTTGTGTGAAATTTTTTCTGATAATCTATTTTCGTTGATTGTTTGCTAATTGATCTAATTGATTTAATATGGCCAATTGAATTAGTTTGATCATTATCATCTGCTAGATTAAGATTGGTATTACGTGTAATTGATATCTTTCTTCATCACAAGTAGCAACTTGGTAATACTAATTGTGGACAAGCTTTTGTGTATTGCTAATATTATTAGAAAACAAGTTAAACAAATCGAGCTTATGTGTTTGTTGCTTGGATTAGCCTAATTCTCTATTTCTTAATGCTTCTATCATATTAAATCTAGAGAGCTTATTCTTGGTTGTATGCTAGTTAGAATCTGGTGGAGAGCTTGTTTCATACAGTGATAATCTAAGGAGAATTTCGGATAGCAGAGCTTATTGTTATCTAGGGCTAATAGTTTCATTGAAGGGAAAATAATAATAACTTGATTAATTGGTTGTTGTACTTGGTGAAACTGAACTGCAGAACTGAAGTTTTTACATTTTTGGTTAACTTCATCATTAATTCTTATTTTCTTAGTTTCAAAACAATTTTCAAAAAATCCCCAATCTTTATTTTCTATCAAAATAATAATATAAATATAAAATAAATCACTCTCTGTGGGATCGATCCTTGCTTACTACTGTGCTAATTGTTTGAATTTGTAAAGTAAAAGTGAGATTAATTTAGGAGTGTATACGACAGCTCCAAAATTTTGGCGCCGTTGCCGGGGAGTGTTATTTGTTTTTATTTATTCTTTGTTTTCGTTTATTTTTATTATTTGCTTTTTGTTTTTGTTTTATGACTCAATCCTCTAACTTTATTGACTTAAATTTTGATTAAGAGATAGAGAAAACTGCAGATACAAAAGAAGCTCTTGTTCCATCACTTGAAGTGGAAGAGATGGCGGTGCCGTACAATAACAGAACTTTGAAAGAACTAACTATTCCTAATCTGACTCAACCATCTTTTTGTATTGAGTATCCTACTTTAGATGTTGCTTTTGAACTTCACTCCAGAATAATTCATCTTTTGCCTATTTTTCGTGGTCTTATAGGTGAAAATCCATATAAGCATCTAAAGGAGTTCTATGTGGTGTGGTCCACGATGAAATCACAAGGAGTGACAGAGGAGCAGATCAAGCTTAGACTTTTTCCATTCTCCTTAGCGGATTTGGCTAAAGACTGGTTATACTATCTACCATCAGGATCAATACGATCATGGACTGATATGCAAAGGTTATTCTTGGAGAGGTATTTCCCTGCATCAAGAGTTGCCGATACAAGGAAGGAGATATCTGGAATCAGGCAGTTCAATGAAGAAACTCTCTACGAGTATTGGGAAAGGTTCAAGAAGTTGTGTTCCAGCTGTCCACCTCACGGAATTGATGACCATCACTTGATCCAGTATTTCTATGAGGGGTTGCTACCAATGGAAAGAAGTATGATCGATGCGGCTAGTGGAGGAGCACTAGTAGAAAAAACTCCAGACGCTGCAAAGAACTTAATTACAACCATGGCAGCCAACTCACAGCAGTGTGGTACTAGGATGACTCATACATCACGAAGGGTAAAAGAGGTTAGCACTTGTAATATTGAGCAACAAATTTCTGAATTAACTGCTATAGTTCGACAAATGGTTGTAAGGAATACGCAAGGTTTTTAGCAAGCTCAACCTCAGTACCACATAGGAAATCAAGAAGTACCTGTCAATTCTGGGACATCCATGGAGGATATGTTCAAGGCATTTATGATCCAAACACAACAGTTCATGAGTCAGACAAGAACTTCTGTTCAAGATTTGAGGGACCAAGTTGGCCAGCTTGCAACCACAGTAGGAAGGTCACTTTCTCAAATTGTTGAAAATGTAAGTGCCATAACATTGAGATGTGATGTAGAGGATCAACAGCAAGGAAAGTCAATACAAAGCAAGTCCGATAATAGTGAAAAAAGCAAGATGATGTACTTTCGAAGCACAAATTTCCACCTCTTTCAAATTATGAACCGAAACTACCTTTTCCCCAAGTTCTAACAAGGAATTGGAAAGTTGGAAAGAAATCAACGTGGTATACAGAGTCTAATGAAAAATTCCTGGAAGAAATGACAAGTAGGGAAAAAAAACTTAAAGATGATGATGAGTTCACTAGCGGAAACAAGTTGGAAGTTCTTGAGGCTACTATTAAATTTGAAGAAGAAATCAGGTATTCAAAGTCTGAAAAGGATGAACAAGAGGAAGAGGAGAACAATTGGATACGTTTTGCAGATCTTTACAAAGAGGATATAGGTGATACAGCGTTGCAAACAACAAAAACACTACATGATACATACCATAGGACCTTAACTATGGAATTTGATGAGGCACATGTCCAGTTCACCACATATGAGACTAAAAGGTATCTTGGTATTGTTGATTTTGTTTTTTCTATTGATGTTGTTGACTATATAGTGCAGGAATCTTTTGATCAAGTACAATTATATGAGAAGGATATTAGGGCTGGAATGGAGCAAAATCATGATCTAAAAGATGTTCTTAATGAATAATTGAAGTTGTTACCAGTCCACTTAAAGTTCACAAGTCCAATTACCTAGAAAGAGAGACATGACGTCGAGCCAAAGACGTTAAACACGGGCAGCTGCTTGGGAGGCAACCCAAGATCTCAGATTTGATTTTTCTATCCCTTTACTTTTTAGTTTTTTTTTATTGCATGTTTGCTAGTAGTATTTTCTTCTTTGCATGATTTTCTTATATTGGGGACAATGTAATGTTTGAGTGTGGGGGGAGATTTAGGTTTTATTTTATTTAGGAATAAAAAATCCAATTTTGATGGGAAGTTGAAAAAAAAATTTTTAAAAAAAGTCTGAAAACTTGGGTTCCATGGTTCTATTTGCCTATGTGTTCGAAGGTTAAAGTCAAAGATTGAAAATTGATGCTAAAATTCAGAATCTGTTTGATGCTTAATTTGTTAATGAATGATAACAACTAAGTCATGATCCATAGTAATTGATTTGAATTGAATTTGTGATACATGAGTACTTGAATATGAGAAGCATGTTTATTGGGCTAAGTTATTTGTGGAGTTGTCTATGTGCACTGATTTCACGACTTAGAACTGTTTAACTTGCTTATGTTGTTGCAGAACCATGTGATAAAATGATGAATGAAAAAAAAGAGAAAAAAAAAGGAAAAAAAACAAGAAAATTAAAAATCTGCTTCAACGTCCATTGTTCAAAATAACTGGGTATCTAAGCCTCGGGAAACATCGGTATTCAAGCTAAAAAGTGTGATGGATAAAAGCAGCTTGACTAGTCGACTTTAGTGGCCTTTGTTACTTGAATAAGTAAGCTCTTAGGGGTGTCTCTACACCAAGCGCCCTAAGATCATTTGGTTTGGGAGTCGTTGGTGGAAAGTTCGCTAATGGGTAACTCTGAAAAGCCTAAGAAAAGGAGACATTGCACATGTCAAGAAAAAAAATACGAAAAAAAGAAGAAGCATGAAAATACATTCATCTGTGCTAAAAAGAAGGTTCTATGAAAAAAATTAAAAAGCAAGAAAAATTTGTTCTTGGTTATGAGTTAGTGTGTACTTGCTTTTTGCTCCATGGTAACTAAGTTGAGTAAGTATGATGATTTTGGGAAAGTTACTTATGTGGCTACAATTTGATTTAATGAAATTCATTGGTGAAATGATAAAGTTGGTAATTGTGAGTTAATTGATAAAGCGTTGATTAGATTTCTAAAATTTAGTGTTGATAGTCATTATTTGTATCTTGAAATCTTTTGACACTATGGTTGAATAGAATTTTTTGAAATCAAACTTTTGGTTTACGAGGACGCGTAAAAGGCTAAGTGTGGGGAATTTGATGAGTGCATATTATTCATTTATTTTGATTCCATTATATTTAGTTTTATTGCATGTTTCATGTTTATATGAGTTTATTAAGGTGTTTAATGATTTCAGGAAGAATTGGAGCTGAAATGAGGAAAAAGAGAAAATTGCAGAATTTTTAGCATTAAGTTGGATGCATGTTCTTAGCTTGGGACTTGAATTTTATTGTAGAGCTCTTCTTTAGCTTTTCCGAACATCTTGAATCGTCCCAATCGGAGTTCATATGAAAAAGTTATGATATTTTTACTAAACGGACGTTGAACCTCAAAGTTTGGAAGTTGCAATTTACACAATAGTCACTTGAGTCCGATTTCGACCTTTATGTAGAGCGATTCTGTCGATTCTCAAAGAATTAAAGTTGTATATCTCGTTGATATCTTCGTTTTGATAGGTAGCAGGTGTCAGTAACTCCTCCTGGATCAAAAGTTATGCTCGTTTTATCAAAGGACGTCACAAGAGAAATGAAAATTCGCCCCAAATGAATTTGAACGGGAAAATCGTGAAATTGGATTTTTGGAAAGTTTCTAAATGCGTATTTTGGTAAACTTCTACATGGAATTGGATTGATATTTATATTAGCTTTAGAATTTCCTTTAGACTAAGATTTATTTGCAAATTGAATTCTATTTCTTTATGGAAACTAATTATGATTTGTAATTCCTTTTAGAATTTGGATTTCTACTTCCTATAGGATTTAGGACTTTGTCTAGCACTATAAATAGAGGATGAGAGTCAAGGTTTTATTCATTCAATAATCAACTATCATCTATTGGAGTGCGGAACTTAAGAGCATGTCGATCAGTTCTTTTATTCAGGTTCTAAAGGGAGGTGAATCCTTGCTACAAGTAATTGATTAATTGAGTATTATTATTTATTCCTTCTTGTGTGAAATTTTTTCTGATAATCTATTTTCGTTGATTGTTTGCTAATTGATCTAATTGATTTAATATGGCCAATTGAATTAGTTTGATCATTATCATCTGCTAGATTAAGATTGGTATTACGTGTAATTGATATCTTTCTTCATCACAAGTAGCAACTTGGTAATACTAATTGTGGACAAGCTTTTGTGTATTGCTAATATTATTAGAAAACAAGTTAAACAAATCGAGCTTATGTGTTTGTTGCTTGGATTAGCCTAATTCTCTATTTCTTAATGCTTCTATCATATTAAATCTAGAGAGCTTATTCTTGGTTGTATGCTAGTTAGAATCTGGTGGAGAGCTTGTTTCATACAGTGATAATCTAAGGAGAATTTCGGATAGCAGAGCTTATTGTTATCTAGGGCTAATAGTTTCATTGAAGGGAAAATAATAATAACTTGATTAATTGGTTGTTGTACTTGGTGAAACTGAACTGCAGAACTGAAGTTTTTACATTTTTGGTTAACTTCATCATTAATTCTTATTTTCTTAGTTTCAAAACAATTTTCAAAAAATCCCCAATCTTTATTTTCTATCAAAATAATAATATAAATATAAAATAAATCACTCTCTGTGGGATCGATCCTTGCTTACTACTGTGCTAATTGTTTGAATTTGTAAAGTAAAAGTGAGATTAATTTAGGAGTGTATACGACAGCTCCAAAATTTTGGCGCCGTTGCCGGGGAGTGTTATTTGTTTTTATTTATTCTTTGTTTTCGTTTATTTTTATTATTTGCTTTTTGTTTTTGTTTTATGACTCAATCCTCTAACTTTATTGACTTAAATTTTGATTAAGAGATAGAGAAAACTGCAGATACAAAAGAAGCTCTTGTTCCATCACTTGAAGTGGAAGAGAGATGGCGCGGTCAGCATAAATAATGTAACTTTGAAAGAACTAACTATTCCTAATCTGACTCAACCATCTTTTTGTATTGAGTATCTTACTTTAGATGTTGCTTTTGAACTTAACTCCAGACTAATTCATCTTTTGCCTATTTATCATGGTCTTATAGGTGAAAATCCATATAAGTATCTAAAGGAGTTCCATGTGGTGTGTTCCACGATGAAATCACAAGGGGTGACAGAAGAGCAGATCAAGCTTAGACTTTTTCCATTCTCCTTAGCAGATTTGGCTAAAGACTAGTTATACTATCTACCATAAGGATTAATACGATCATGGACTGATATGCAAAAGTTATTCTTGGAGAGTTATTTCCCTGCATCAAGAGTTGCTGATACAAGGAAGGAGATATCCGGAATCAGCGATTCAATGAAGAAACTCTCTCAGTATTGGGAAAGGTTCAAGAAGTTGTGTTCAAATTTGTCCACCTCACGGAATTTATGACCATCACTTGATCCAGTATTTCTATGAGGGGTTGCTACCAATGGAAAGAAGTATGACCGATGCGGCTAGTGGAGGAGCACTAGTAGAAAAAACTCCAGACGTTGCAAAGAACTTAATTACAACCATGGCAGCCAACTCACAGCAGTGTGGTACTAGGATGACTTATACATCACGAAGGGTAAAAGAGGTTAGCACTTGTAATATTGAGCAACAAATTTCTGAATTAACTGCTATAGTTTCTACAAATGGTTGTAAGGAATACGCAAGGTTTTCAGCAACCTCAACCTTAGTACCACATAGGAAATCAAGAAGTACCTGTCAATTCTGGGACATCCATGGAGGATATGTTCAAGGCATTTATGATCCAAACACAATAGTTCATGAGTCAGACAAGAACTTCTGTTCAAGATTTGAGGGACCAAGTTGGTCAGCTTGCAACCACAGTAGGAAGGTCACTTTCTCAAACTGTTGAAAATGTAAGTGCCATAACATTGAGATGTGATGTAGAGGATCAACAGCAAGGAAAGTCAATACAAAGCAAGTCCAACAATAGTGAAACAGGCAGCAGTGATGTACTCAAGTACAAATTTCCACCTCTTTCAGCTTATGAACCGAAACTACCTTTTCCCCAAGTTCTAACAAGGAATTGGAAAGTTGGAAAGAAATCAACGTGGTATACAGAGTCTAATGAAAAATTCCTGGAAGAAATGACGAGTAGGGAACAAAAACTTAAAGATGATGATGAGTTCACTAGCGGAAACCAGTTGGAAGTTTTTGAGGATACTATTAAATTTGAAGAAGAAATCAGGTATTCAAAGTCTGAAAAGGATGAACAAGAGGAAGAGGAGAACAATTGGATAAGTTTTGCAGATCTTTACAAAGAGGATATAGGTGATACAGCGTTGCAAACAACAAAAACACTACATGATACATACCATAGGACCTTAACTATGGAATTGGATGAGGCACATGTCCAGTTCACCACATATGAGACTAAAAGGTATCTTGGTATTGTTGATTTTGTTTTTCTATTGATGTTGTTGACTCTATAGTGCAGGAATCTTTTGATCAAGTACAATTATATGAGAAGGATTTGAGGGCTGGAATGGAGCAAAATCATGATCTAAAAGATGTTCTTAATGAATAATTGAAGTTGTTACCAGTCCACTTAAAGTTCACAAGTCCAATTACCTAGAAAGAGAGACATGACGTCGAGCCAAAGACGTTAAACACGGGCAGCTGCTTGGGAGGCAACCCAAGATCTCAGATTTGATTTTTCTATCCCTTTACTTTTTAGTTTTTTTTTATTGCATGTTTGCTAGTAGTATTTTCTTCTTTGCATGATTTTCTTACATTGGGGCCAATGTAAGGTTTGAGTGGGGGGGGAGATTTAGGTTTTATTTTATGTAGGAATAAAAAATCCAAATTTGATGGGAAGTTGAAAAAAAAATTGAAAAAAAATTCTGAAAACTTGGGTTCCATGGTTCTATTTGCCTATGTGTTCGAAGGTTAAAGTCAAAGATTGAAACTAAAATTCAGAATCTGTTTGATGCTTAATTTGTTAATGAATGATAACAACTAAGTCATGATCCATAGTAATTGATTTGAATTGAATTTGTGATACATGAGTACTTAAATATGAGAAGCATGTTTATTTGGCTAAGTTATTTGTGGAGTTGTCTATATGCACTGATTTCACGACTTAGAACTGTTTAACTTGCTTATGTTATTGCAGAACCATGTGATAAAATGATGAATGAAAAAAAAAAGAGAAAAACAAGGAAAAAAAAGATTGATGTAAGTATGCGACTTTGTTAGACATCGGTTTCATTCATCCTAGTACGTCTCCTTGGGGTGCTCCTGTTCTATTCGTGAAGAAGAAAGATGGAAGTATGCAACTTTGTATTGATTATCAGAAGTTGAATCATGTCACCATCAAAAATAGGTACCGTTGCCTCACATTGATGACCTGTTTGACCAGTTGCAAGGAGCCAAATTCTTTTCAAAGATTGATCTTCGTTCCGAATATCATCAGTTGAAGATTAAAACTGATGACATTCCAAAGACTGCTTTCAGAACTCGGTACGGGCATTATGAATTCTTTGTCATGTCTTTGGATTGACTAATGCTCCTACTACCTTCATGGACATGATGAATCGAGTATTCAAGGAATATTTGGATCACTTTGTGGTCGTCTTTATTGATGACATCCTCATATACTCCAAAACCCGTGAAGACCATGAGCAACACTTGAGGCTGATACTTCAAAAGCTTTATGAAAATAAGGTATATGGAAAGTTGAAGAAATGTGAGTTCTGGCTTGAGGAAGTTGCATTCCTTGGGCACGTGATATCAAATCATGGAATATCTGTTGACCCGGCAATTCAAAGTTGGGAGCAACTTAAGTCAGTGATCGAAGTCCGTAGCTTTCTTGGCTTAGCTGGTTATTATCGGAGATTTGTAGAAGGGTTTTCTCGAATCACTACTCCATTAACGCAGCTGGCTCGAAAAGATACAAAGTTTGGTTGGAGCGAGGAATGTGAGAAGAGTTTTCAAGAACTCAAGAGAAGACTCATTTCAACACCTGTTCTGACAATACCATCTGGCTCGGAGGGATTTGTCATCTATAGTGTTGTTTTGGGCAAAGGGTTAGGATGTGTTCTCATGCAACATGGGAAAGTCATAGCCTATGCCTCATGACAACTCAAAGAATATGAGAGGAATTATCCTACTTATGATCTAGAGTTGGCAGCAGTCATTTTTGCACTAAAGATTTGGAGGCATTACTTGTATGGGGAAAAAGTGGAGATTTTTACGGATCATAAAAGTCTCAAATATTTCTTCACTCAAAAAGAACTCAACATGCGGCAACGACGATGGCTTAAGCTGTTGAAAGATTATGATCATACCATCCAATACCATCCTGGAAAAAGCGAACATGGTAGCTGACGCATTGACTAAAAGATCATATGCGGGTACGAGTGCGATATTGTCAACGCAAAGGCCCATTTTGTGTGACTTACAAAGGATGGAGATAGAGTTAAAGACTCCAAGGACCCATGTGATGATGGAAAATATAAAAGTAGAACCGACTTTAATCGATAAAGTTAAAGCTGCTCAAGCTACAGACCTAGAGCTGATGCGTATGAGGAAGAAAGTGCAAGAAGGTGTTATGTCGGAAGCAAGAATCGATGAAGAAGGAATACTTTGACTCAACTCCAGACTTTGTGTTCCTAACGACCCTGAGTTAAAGTATAAAATCATGATGGAGGCGTACAACACACCATTTGCAATCCATCCTGGGAGTACCAAAATATATCATGATCTTCGACATACATTTTGGTGGAGCAATATGAAGAGAGAGATAGCGCTGTTTATCTCAAGGTGTCTAACTTGTCAACGAGTCAAGGCGGAGCATCAAGTACCAAAAGGTCCATTACAACCACTTGAAATTCCAGAATGGAAGTGGGAGCACATTACCATAGATTTCCTTACTGGTCTTCCCAAGGTTTCTCAAGGCATGGATGCAATTTGGGTCATTGTTGATAGATTGACCAAGTCTGCTCATTTCTTACCAATACGAGAAACTTATACACTTGAACGTCTTGCTCGTATGTACATAAATGAGATTGTAAGACTGCATGGTATGCCAGTATCCATAGTTTCTGATCGAGACCCAAGATTCACTTCACAATTTTGGGTTAGTTTACAAAAAGCTATGGGCACGGATTTACGATTTAGTTCGGCATATCATCCTCAGACGGACGGACAATCAGAGAGGACTATTCAAACTTTGGAAGATTTATTAAGACTCTACGTCCTTGACTTCAAGGGAAGTTGGGATAAGTTCTTACCATTGGTGGAGTTTTCTTACAACAACAGTTATCAAGCAAGTATTGGCATGGCTCCATTTGAGGCGTTGTATGGAAGAAAGTGTCGTTCTCCAATATGCTGGGATGAGGTGGGTGAAGCAACGTTGTTGGGACTAGAGTTGGTACGTATTACTACGAAAAAGATTCAAACGACCCGACAATGTATAAAAACCTCACAAGATCGACAAAAGTGTTATGTTGATCTTCATCGAAAGGACGTGGAATTCGATATTGGAGATCATGTGTTGTTACGTGTTGCTCTATGGAAAGGAGTTACGAGATTTGGAAAGAGAGGAAAGCTCAATCCTCGATTCATTGGCCCATTTTTAATCCTCGATCGAGTAGGAACTGTGGCCTATAGACTCGCTTTTCCGCCAAGTATGTCTCGTGTTCATAACATTTTTCACATATCCATGTTATGTAAATATTTGGAAGACCCAAACCACATTATTGAGTTAGAACCGGACGAAATAGCGGAAGATTTAACGTATGAAGAGGTTCCTGTTAAAATCTTGGATAAGAAGGAACATATTCTACGCTCCAAGGTTATACCTCAAGTCAAAGTTTTGTGGAGGAACCACGATGTTGAGGAAATGACCTGGGAGTTAGAATCTGAAATGAAATCAAGGTATCCTTACCTCTTGACATACCAGTGCATTCCCTAATTTTGAGGCGAAATTTCATAAGAAGGGGAGAATGTAAGACCCCAACTTTTATGAATAAAGATGATTTTTCTATAAATATCATTTTTGAATATTATGGAATGAATTTGATATAATGTTATAGTTGTGGGTAATATTTATAAATTTTGCAAAGTATGCAAGTTGATATATAATATTCGATTGGTCGGGGAATATTCGTTTTAACAGGGAATATCCATACGACGGCACAATCATTGGTGGACCCCACAACAGAATTATTGTTGGATTAAGAAAATGACAAAAATATTTTATGAAAATAATGGCAGAAGTTTTACCGTTAAAATTGTTGAACTACTCGGTAGTAAAAGTACAATAATACGTGTGGTTGTATAGTAGCGCACGGTATTGATTATTGATGCTTACGTGAGAAGTCACTCAGTTTTGTTCAATTATTGCTATAGTAATTGCTGCATAGTATCTCACATTATTTGATTCAATAATTGAGACGACGAAGTTATTAATATTATTATTTGCAATATTAACGATGTCTAGAAGTTCTGTTAATGAGAGGTTTGGTCACCTAATTGCGCGCTAATAGGGAAAAATCCTTATTGGAAAGCCCCCTCTTTCCTGGGCACGACCTGGTCGATTATTATTGTGAATTATAATAATGATGATAAATGTTGTTAAAAATTTTGAGGGAATTAGAGTCACGAAAGTTTATATATATATATATATATATATTGTTTTATTATTATTATAAATGTAATAAAACAGAAATCTTTTTATATAAAACAGAATACTTTTATAAAGTTATTTTTTTTATTGGATTATAAATAGAATATATTATATTTTATTATGCATAGTGTTTACATAGTAAAATCTTTTTATATAAAACAGAATACTTTTATAAATTCATTTGTTTTATTAGATTTTAAATAATATATATATATATATATATTGAATATATTATATTTTATTGCATAATATCCTTTCCATTCTCCTATAAATAGGATGCTTATTTAGAATTGAAATCACACCAGAAATTTAGAGAATTCTTCTTCTATAATCTTGAGCGTATTTCTTTAGAGTTTAAGAAAGCTTTAAGCGTAAAAAATAGTGCAAGTTTTCTTCAAGTATATCCCCGCCCTACCCGTCGGAATACTCTTCTTCTTAAGGTAAGGGGTATTATTCTTTCGTATTCATAAAGAGAGTTATTTTCTTTCAATACTCGTAAGGGTTGTTATTCCATTCTTTATTATTATGTTGGAATAACTTTTATACATGCTGAAGTACCACATACATGGTAAAATTCTTACATTATTACATTCTTTATTATTACATTTGGAATAACTTTTCTGCGTGGTCTATCGCATGCCTGGTGAATTCTATTGTTATTTCATTCTTTATTATTCTGTTGGAATATCCTGTCTGCATGGGATTACGCATGACTGGTTCCATTCTTTATTATTACATTGGGAATAATCGCCTGGTGCGATCTATCGCATGCACGGTGAATTCTCATTATTATTCCATTCTTTATTATTACATTGGAATAACATGTCTATGTGGATTACCACATGCATGGTGAATGATCCTTCAGATTCATTCCTTATTAAATTGTGGAAATGATCATCTCTTCACGGATTACTGTATGGGCGCGAAAATCCATTCGCAGTTTCATATATTCTATTATACTCAGTTGGTTAAAGTTTTGACTTCTATACTCCATGGAAGTAGTAGAATATCCTGGATATTTGCGCTTCATCGAGTATTTTTTCATGGAAATATGCTTCTGAGCATTCTTGAATTTTACTCCACAAAGCAGTACCATGTTGACAATTTGGACGTTATTGATTTCAGGATAAATTAACTTATAAATCTTTAAAATTTATTCTTGAACTTATTTTATTGAATTATTATGTCATTGTCATCATCCCCATGCTGATATTGTGATGAAAGTCATCTTTGGCTTACGTGCATAGATGGACTTGGTATGATTATGACCGGGGATCATTCGGTATAATCATGACCTGAAATGTTATAAATGATGTGGTAAAAGTCCTCAGTGGCCTGTAATGCATTGATGGATAGTTTTTGGTATGATTATGACTAGGGATTATTCGGTATAGTCATGACCATTGATGATTTAATGAATATCCTTGGCCCGTAGTGCAGGGATGATTAGATGATGTAGTTTATTTATTAAGCTGAGTCTCAGCGATAAAAATTGATGAAATCATTTTAAATCATAGAAGATAGTAGATATCATGCTCTACTTGACTCTTTTAATGGATTGCTTGTTCCGCTACAGTTAAACTTGATGTGTGTTATATTTTTTAATACTATTGAAGACTAATGATAAATTATTCTTCATTATCTTAGTCATAATATTTTTTACTGGGCTAGTTGAGCTCACCCTTTTTGCTTTCATTATTCTCTTCAGGAAATGAGAACGTAGCAGAGACTAGTCGGGGAACGGAGTGACGGTCCAAGTTATAGCATTAGTAGTCCTGACTATTCTATGAAATAGTGTGATAATAAATGTATTGAGGACTTATTTTGAGTTTGAATACTGTCTAGAAGACAATATTTGTATTAAAACTCACAGCTCATGTTGTATATTTAAGGTTGTATTTGTATTTTGTACCATGTATTTGGCGACTCAGAATAGGTGATGTATACCTATTTTGGGGGCGTCACAGTAGAGAATGTAACCAACTCTTCGCCTTGTCCCGCAGGGTGAATGCGATCAAGCAAAGTGACTGCGTCATCCGACACCCCATTGTATCTGAAGGTGTCACATATCTCTAAAAAGCTAACCAAGTGTTCATTCGGATCGACGTAGGCTAGTCCCCTAAACTGAACAAAGTTCTGAATCATCTGAATAGTCCCAGGCTTAATCTCAAAAGTATTTGCAGCAATCGCCGACTTGGTGATACTCGACTGAAGCTCAGTCACCTTAGGAGTAACAAAATCCCTTAGCGCTTTTTGATCCTCTATAGCCATTATTTCTTCTTTCTCAAGGTTCTCGAAGTTTTCCCTTGTGTTTTTAATCCACTTACTTAGCCTTTGAAACCGTTTCTCGATATCGTCCTCAAAAGGAAGCAAGTCTGGCTTCTTAGACCAAGTTTGCATAAACTAACTCTAAGAACCTGAAACAAGAAAGAACATAACAAAAGAAAAAAATGTTAAGTAAAACTGGACTAATTAAATTGATATTGCAAAATTTTAAAATCTATACTAATCCCCGACAACGGTGCCAAAAACTTGTTGGGTCGTATCTAATTACACACAATCACGCAAGTGCACGTGGTCAACAAGTAAAACAGTGATAAGTCAAGTATCGTTCCCACAGAGATTAAGTATGAAATTAAACATCACAATTACCAGCTTTATATTAATCCAAATTTTATTAAACTATCCAATTTAATGATTATAACTACTAAAAACTAAAAATATTAAAAATACCAAACAATCAACAAACTTAAAAACTGTAATTTCAAGCAAATATTGGAGAATTAGGCTTACAACTTCACTTTAAGTATCACTCTGATTATTACACCTTATTTCAGTTCAATTCACTATCAGTTTATTAATCAAGAACACTTAAGTAGTACTAGCCATCTCTTGATGCACTAATACCATATTAACTTAAATCCACAAATTAGATAGAATTAAGCTAAACACCTTAATCAATTAATTCACTATATCTCTATGTGAATTACAATCAAATAAGGTTTAAGTTCAAGTTCTCTATCCGATTACATGAGATGTTAAGCATATCTATACCCTAACATTCATCAAGATTTCATTCAAACACAATTCAAGAATACATGCTATAGTGACTAAGTCTAGATTCATACATCATCTCTCGAATCCATACAAATTCACATAGAATTGGTGTTCAAGCAATTCATGAATAAAAGAACAAATCACAATAGATAAATTGAATGATAGATTATTAAACTGAAATTCAAGGCTACATAATCATCATTCAACCATCAAGATCCGTCATAAGCCTAACAAGTAAATTAGTTCATCACAAATAAAATAAAAACTGAAATCATCAAAGTAATCATCATCCTAATTACAATAATTGAATTAAAGAAGTTGAATGAATAAAAAACCACCCTTCTCCTTATCTTCAATCTGTAATTTTCGTGACTTAGACCTTCAATCCTTCCACCAATGCTTTTTCTCCAAATTAGGGCTTCAATTTGCTAATTGATTGTCTTTTGATAATCTCTCTGTTGTTTCTTGTTATCTCTAGCATAGGACACGTATTCAGTGTTAGGTTCGTAATATTCATGAACGCAATCAAATTGCACAAAATAAGCGGAAACGTGATAAAATAAAGTTTTAAAATTTTACAAACCATATACTCGTATCATCCTTTATGCACAATTATTAATTAAACGAAAAGATAAAGAACAAGAATTATACCCTTGAAGATTTGAGCTTCCTCAGGTACAAGTTCACCTCCAAATCCTTTCGCATTCAACTTGATTCCACCGGGTTTAGTTCCTTCCTTTGATCAATGTTAGCCACCCAAGTGTTTAGCCTCTAGAGGTGATCCACCAAGGAAGAAGAAAGATTCAAGAAAATGGGTATTTGGCAAAACCCTAGTTTTTCTATCTCTCACAGAAAAGGGTGTACTCTCCCAACTATTGGAATTACATATTCACGTGTTTTGTGAAAGTCTCAACCACCCTCACCCATAATAAGACTCCTCTTATTTATAGATGTAGGCAACCCTCCTTAGCAATTAAGGAATTGAGTTTTATTTTAATTAATTAAACTCCTTTAATTAATTATGCTCTCAATCTTATTAGGAATAATTAATTAAAATTTTTTAATTAATTAGCCTCCTAATCTTATTAGGATATATGAGAGTACTTTATTAATTAATTCTCAAACTCCTTTAGGAATTAAATAATAATAATAATAATAATAATAGTAATAATAATAATAAGACTCCTCTTATTAATTTATATTTAATATTTCTAAAATATTAAATAATAAATATTAAGCTATTTAATTTATTCTATCACTATAGATTAAATTAAATATATTTAACTTATTATTACGATTATGCCATTAACTTTTTAAATAAGTATTCTTCCTTTTATGGTGTGACCCTTTAGGTTCACCATATTAAACCGGTTATGAATAAATCAATTAGAATAATTTTAATCTTATTTAAATAAATTAATTAAACTATTAATTTATTTAAATAAATAATATTTATTCTACAATATGGATAAGCCTCCCTGGCGATTAACAACTTTTTAGATAATATAGATTTCAACATTAATCATAAAAGAACCTTTGAGTAAATAGTTATCGTACAATTCAATCCTTCCACCATACAATGTCCCAATTAAATATAAGACATGAATTTACTGTCAAATCTTATTTTATTTAATTATATGTATTTCAATTCTTAAATGCACAACTCCAAATAATGCAAATTAGAAACTAATTTCTAATTTCATTATGCCTTGGCCAAGGACTACTAGGCTATAATTTATCGAATCATATAGGACATTTCTCTTTTTTTACTAGAAGCGGTAGATTCTTAATTGATCATACATTATCTCCATGTACAAGTTATTATACCCAAGCATACCCTTTGATATACCCTAAGGGTCTTAAGGAATAAGTTAAAGTATAATTCATCATACACAAGATACTATGATGATCTCAAGTCCAAGTATCACTTGTACTACTATCACTACAGGAATTCCTATTGACAGACAAGTAAAACTCCATTAGGTATTCCTTAGTGCACCACGTTCAGTGTACTTATTCTCCAATAAACACCACATACTTGCTTTAGTGTCTCCACATAAATGATCATGAGATCAATCATCCTCATCTAATGAGCAAGCAACGTATGTACCAATCTATCTGGATTCACTAATCCCCAATTTAGTAATCCAACAATTGTGAACTATTTTAGTTTTAAGCTTTCTAAGAATTTAGATCTCATTAGAATTATTATCATCATTATTCTAAAAGTATTGCTTAAAACTATGGGTTTATCACATATTATAAAACAACATCATGTAGATAATTAAAATCCTTTAATAAATTAATACTTTTTATTAATAAATGAATAAGATTGTTACAAAGTATATGTTTTATCATCAAACATGATTGTCTTGTGTTCATACTACTTTCAATCTCCCACTTTCACTAAAGCCAATCGCCATGGTATCTCATACCCTTCTTCTCTAAGTGACGATTATCCTGCTGTTGGATAAGCTTTAGTTAATGGATATGTAATATTGTTCTTGAGAGTCCACTAACTCTACAGTGATTTCCCATCTTTTAATGATTCATATAATCAAATAAAAGTGCCACAACACATGTTTAGATCTAAGATGAGACTTAGGAACTATTCCTAGTTCTGTAATGAACTTTTCATCCAAATAATCAACTTGTAGCTTCATTTATAGCTATAAACTTTGTCTTTATCACTAAACCAGCAACTATTTGTTGTTTGGAACCTTTCCAATTCACTACACCACTGTTCAAGTGCTTTACCTTAAAGTGGATTTTTTTGTCGTCTTGGTCTGTTTGAAGAAAAAAAACTTGTGTCTGTTAAGCCCTCTAGTTTTAATTCAGACCCACCATGAATATGATCACATCCTTAGTGCCGATTAAGTACTTTAAGATATTTTTCACTGACTCACAATGAACTTCTCCAGGATATGACTAATCAACATCAGGTCTCGTACATTTCATTGCATACATGATAGTTACTCAAGCGATCTCTCTTTTATGAGTCTATGGGGACTATTAAGAGAGATACACTCCATGGCTAATTAACATGAGACATCTCTTGGAGTTTGCTATGCTAAATAACTTTCGCATCAAATGAATATACGTTCCTTGGGTTAAGTCGAGCATCCTCTTAAATCTATCTATATAGATTTGTATCCCCAACTAAGATACTCTTCCCAAATCATTCATGGAAGAATGTTTAGACAACTTTATCTTTACTGATTGTAGCATTAATATGTCATTCCTTATCCATAGTATATCAACATATAATATTAGGAATGTCATGGCGCTCCCACTGACCCTTTTATACACACTAGGTTCATTCTTATTTGTGATAAAATCAAACTCTTTTGATTTGTATCATCAAAATGAATGTTCTATTTTTGAGGAGCTTGCTTCAATCTATTTCTCTGAGTGTCTATAACTCTTACCTCATCGTATGTAATTGGATCATCATCTTCTATAATACATACCTCATCATCATCATCATCATCCATGATGAATCCATACCTCCCAAGTATCTTCAGTACTATTCTAGATTTACGATTCGGTTGTGGTACAATAAGTCTATCTACAAGTTCCTCTCATTTGACTTATAGTGTTTTGTGGTTTTTGAACTCTTCAAGATGTATTATCCTCCCACTAGCCCCTTCAATGATAAACATCTTTATCTTAGAAGGCAGCATGTTTCACAACAAACACCTTTTGCTAAGTAGGATTATAGAACATATACCCTAAACTTACTTTAGGATGTCCCACAAATCTGTACTTGTCAAATCTTCTCCCAAGCTTATCCTTTGAAACCTTTTCACATAAGTTGGACAACCCCTTATCTTAACATACTTAAGATTAGGAATCTTCCCTATCTATAACTTTTATAGAGTCTTGGGGCCGGATTTTTTAGGTTACCTTTCGTAGATATGCAGTCATTTCTAGGGCGTGACCCTAGAGGGATACTGGAATGTCGGTAAAATTATTATGGACCGCGCCATGTCCAACAAGGTATAATTTTTTCTTTCAGATACATCAATCAATTATTGTGTATCAGGAGACGTCCACTGTGAAAAAACCATTTGAGATGATCTAGAAACTTATTGCACAAGTATTTATTCCTTCTGAATTCTTTGAACCTTTCAAATAATTCACACTTGTATTTCATCAAATACAAACATTCAACTCTTTGAATGATCATCTCCTTTTCTTATACTTGTTTGTTCAATTTGGAAAATATTTTTTCACGTAAGTCAAGTATACAAAATCCATTAAGTAATATTCCAGTTTTATACAAAATATTATTATTATAAATAGAACAACAACTATTCTTAAATATAATACCCAAGATTTCATTGTCCAACAACAAAATGGAAATAATGTTTCTAACAAGAACTGAAATACAATAACAACTTATTGACTTAATAGATTTGCCCGTAGGCATTGCTAAACTATAAGTTTCTATGGCTAATGTAGCAACTTTTGCTTCGTTTCCCACACATAGGAGTACTTATCTTTGTTTAAATTTCTACTTCTGCTTGGTCCCTTCATAAATCTATATTTATGATAACCAAATTCTGTATCTAATACCCAAGTAGAACCTTAACTTAAAGAAAAATTTATTTCAATCATGAACAAAAACTATATTTGTAACCGAAGCTTCACTAAGCTTCTTCTGGTTAGCCCTTACAAGATACTTCTCGCAGTTTCTTTTCCAGTGTCCAGGCTTATTGAAGTGGAAGCAAACTCCTTTGCTATCCTTATCAGTTTTGTTCTTATTATCCTTTTTTCCCTATTTACCTTCTTTGAATCGTTCTTCTTTTTAGAAGATCCTTTGGCCCCTACCGGTAAGACTTGGTCTTTCTTGGTTGAAAAGTGACTCTCAGCATTTTCAACATGTTAAGCAAATCAGCGAGGCTGATATCTAGCTTGTTCATATGAAAAATTCACAACAATTGTGAGAAGGAGTCTGGGAGTAACTACAAGATCAAATCTTGGCTCAACTCTCCATCCATGACAAAACCTGTTGTCCTAATTGTTCAATCAAATTGATCATGTTTAGGACATGTGTCTGTATTGTAGTGTCGTTGGTCATTCTAGATTGGAAGAGCTCCTTAGATATCAGATATCTTTCAGTCCTACTTTCTTTACCATCAACTACTTGATATGAAGGAATATAGTAGGACCATCCATAGTTTCATGCTGATGCTGAAGCTCGTTACTCATGGATGCGAGCATGATGCATTGAGCCAAATGTGCATCATTTTGCCACTTTCTAAAAGTAGCAATCTCTTCCTCAGAGGCATTGTCTGCAACCATTGCAGGGATAGGCGTATTAAAGATATAAGATAACTTTTCAGCCATGAGAACTATTCTCAAAATCCTTAGTCAATCCGAGTAATTCGGTCCGGTTAATTAACATCTAATATGTTTCGCAGTGATAGTAATTTAGACATTGTAAAATTCTGTAAATGAATTTGTAATTAACAATATTTTAGCATACATTCTTATATAATTACCAAAATAAATTAGGTCTTGTTTTAAATTGGTATCTCCCACTATTTTCTTCAAACTATATTACCCTCAATATATATAGTTCGACAATATCTAATTAAAGATATGCTAGTGAGAATAAGGATCTCATTTCAAATGTATATAGTCTTGTGTGTGCACAACAAACTATATATAAATAAATAGGTAGACAACTCTTATCAATTACATCAACTATGCAACTCCTTGTATTTTGCCTCTTAGATCATAATGGTCAAGTGTGTGCACATTCGAACTAAAATGATCTAAGTTAAGTCATACCTACCACTTCCATATATTCAAAAGAAAAACATTGTCCTTGTGTGTGCACAACAAAACAACATTGTTCAGTTTATTTATAAGCATTAAATGTGATAAAACAACATCTTAAATCTTTAATACTTGCCATGTGTGTGCACAACAAACCCATATTAAATATTTAATACTCTATTATTTTAACATGCTAGAAGGCGACGTTCGATATTTCAAATATCAGAATGTTACAACTTAATATAAAATATTTGAGGGATTTGTTATTAATTTGTCTCATCTTGTTTAGCGTGTATGCATATATATATATATATATATATATATATATATAGTATATAAACGCATATATAGAATACTATATTCTACCCGGATTGATTATGGACTTTTATTCTAGTTTAGTTCACTAGAGCCACCAAGTGAACCAAAAGGTCAAACCCTAGGGGTGCAAGAATTAATATTTAAATATAACTATTACATTTAAACCCGGGCTCCATTACAAACGGGTCTTCAAGCGCTCCTTGTTCATTGATCTCTAATTTTTTAAAATTAATTCTAACTATTCCTATTACAAAACTATTTAAAATAAATAGAAACATTGATCAACAGTCAAGAGGAAGTACATACGACGAAGTTAGAATTTACATTAAGAAAAAATTATAGAAGACGAGGTACGCAGACCCCATTTAATAAAACTCATATTCATGTATCGAACTAAAATAAAATCCAATCACATTGGTCAATAGTACATAATCAATCTCATTTATTATCATACTTATCAGCATATGAATCAATAAATAACATTCATCTCATGAATAATAAACATTCAATATATATCGATATCAATTAATGGGCAAATTTAGTTAGCATAAAATCTAATTTTGAATCAAAATAAACTTCTTTATTTTAATCCAAATTTAAATAAAAATAAACCTCTTTTATTTTAATTTATTCAATTTTGAATAAAATAAACTATTTTATTTTAATCAAAATAAACTCATTTATTTTAATTAATTATGGAATCTAATTCCAAGTCAAAATAAACTCCTTTATTTTGGATAATATAAAATCTTATTTTATATCTAAATAAATTCCTTTATTTAAGGAAATACGGATTCTTTTTCCTATTCACAAATAAACTCCTTTATTTTGAATAATATGAAATCTTATTTCATATCTAAATAAGGAAACATGGAATCCAATTTCAACTCCAATTAGTTATCATGGAATCAAATTCCAACTCTAATTAGTTGGCATGAAATCCAATTTTAAGATTAAAATAAACTCTTTATTTTAATTATAAAATTATTAAGGATATATATATATATATATATATGTGTGTGTGTGTGTGTGTGTGATTCACGTGGGAGATATAATTATTATATTAACCTCAATAAGCATCAGGATATATATATAACTACAAGATTACCGTTTCCAAGAAACAAAAAAAAGCTTCACGAATAGACAATTTTTCTTATTTAAATTTTATACAATAAATTATGCCCAATAAATTATTCTAAACACATCAATATACATATCAAATTAAAATAATTAATAATTCACATAAAGGTTTAACTCTGATGCCACTTTAGGTTTGTAATATTCATGAACACAATCAAATTGCACAAAATAAGCGAAAACGTGATAAAATAGAGTTTTAAAATTTTACAAACTATATACCTGGATCATCCTTTATGTACAATTATTAATTAAACGAAAAGATAAAGAACAAGAATTATACCATTGAAGATTCGAGCTTCCTCAGGTACAAGTTCACCTTCAAATCCTTTCGCGTTCAACTTAAATCCACCAGGTTTTGTTCCTTCCTTTGATCAATGTTAGCTACCCAAGTATTTGGCCTCTAGAGGTGATCCACCAAGGAAGAAGAAAGATTCAAGAAAATGGGTATTTTACAAAACCCTAGTTTTTCTATCTCTCATAGAAAAGAGTGTACTCTCTCAACTATTAAAATTACGTATTCACATGTTTTGTGAAAGTCTCAACCACCCTCACCCATAATAAGACTCCTCTTATTTATAGATGTAGGCAACCCTCCATAACAATTAAATAATTGAGTTTTATTTTAATTAATTAAACTCCTTTAATTAATTATGCTCCCAATTTTATTAGGAATAATTAATTAAAATCTTTTAATTAATTAGCCTCCTAATCTTATTAGGATATATGAGAGTACTTTTATTAATTAATTCTCAAAGTCCTTTAGAATTAAATAATAATAATAGTAATAATAATAATAAGACTCCTCTTATTAATTTATATTTAATATTTCTAAAATATTAAATAATAAATATTAAGCTATTTATTTTATTCTATCACCATAAATTAAATTAAATATATTTAACTTATTATTACGATTATGCCATTAACTTCTTAAATAATTATTCTTCCTTTTATGCTGTAACCCTTTAGGTTCTCCATATTAAACCGGTTGTGAATAAATCAATTAGAGTAATTCTAATCTTATTTAAATAAATAAATTAAACTATTAATTTATTTAAATAAAAATATTTATTCTACAATAGGGATAAATCTCCCTAGCGATTAACGACTTTCCTGATAATATAGATTTCAACATTAATCATAAAAAAAACTTTTGAGTAAATAGTTACCGTACAAGTTAATCCTTCCACCATACAATGTCCCAATTAAATATAAGACATGGATTTACTGTAACAATCCAGAATTTTAAATTGTAATTTTAAATATTTATTGAATTATATAAATATTTAATTGATGTGTTTATTGTTGAATAAATATTTGTTTAAGTTGATTTGATTTGATTATTTATTTGTTAAATAAATAATTAATGAGTGAAGGAAATTAATGATTATGAGATAATATTCTAATTTAATTTAATAATTAAGTTAGAGAATTGATAGGGATTAAATGGATTATTATAATATTTTTAATTTAAGTTGGTAATAAAAGTGTGACAATAAACTTTGCTATAAATGAGTTATAAAAATAAATTAAAGGAGTTTAATTTATTTTTGCCAAATAATGCTTAAAGATATTAAGTCTTTAATTTTTAAAGAGTTTTTGCCAAACAAAACCTTATGGCTTTTAAACCTTTAATTTGAATTATAATAAATAAAATATAAATAATATATATTAAGTCTTGGTAACTGATACTTTAATATTGTCATTAGTAAAACGTCGGTTTTGGGACGTTTTGGGTCTGCGTGCGTTGGTTTTGTTTTATTTCACGTAAAAGGGTCTGGTATTGGCTTAAGAGAAAAGAGAAGAAAGAATATAGAGATAAGAAAATAGAGAGAGCAAAGAGAAGTTTGTGAAAATTTAAGAGAGAGTTTTGTGATTCCAAGTAGTTGTATGTGATTAGCAAGGATTATCCAAGCAATTGAAGGTATGTTTTCAAAGCTTTAATATTATATATATGAATATTTTATATTCGCGAGTCTTATGTTTTCTGTGAATTCATGTTGGGTGAATTGTTATTATAAACTGAACTATTGTATTTATATGTATTGGTGATGTTAGAACTAACATCTAGATAAGGATTTAGTGTACCAATTACACTCTTTACGTTCAAAAAAATAAGAAAAATTGATTACAGTGCATGTGTGTATGAACATGGCTTATAGGAGTACCAAAATTGATAGTTGATTGTGAACTAATAGGTAAATTGAGCCTTGATTGTATTAATTCAGTAAGTAACGAAAAAAAAATATAGTTTGAATAAGTTAATTTGGTGTACAATGGTGATTACAGTGTTAACTTTGTTAAAAATGGAGTTTTGTATAAAACATGGAATTAAAATGTTTTAAATTTGATGTTTATGTTAGTTATGTGGGTAAAAACATACTAGAGACCTTAAGTTATGTTTATGTGAAATCTCTATAAGTTATACGTGTTAAATTGGGTGCTAGAAATTAAGATTAGCTTTCAGCTTCGTTCTTCGTGCTACAGATTCTATGATTCGATCAGACCCATGAACTTAAGCATCATGCGCTAAGTCTCGCCATGTAAGCTCATAAAGCCTCAAGGCAAGTAAAGACTAATCGCCAAAGCTGTGCTTCGCATACATAACGCCATCCCTCAAGAATCTGTAATAAATAAATGGGATAAGTAGAATGGCGAAAATTATTTTTTTATTACACAAAGTCTGTAATTGTTGATTTGGTGCAATATTATGACTGTTAAAATATGATTTTTGTTAACCATGGTATTATAGTACTAAGAATGAGAATATTATTAACAATTAGCGAGTTTTGTTATTACATTATTAAGGTGACTTGACTATGTGATTAAAACCAATCCATACATGAAATAGATATTTATTTATATACAGAGTATAAGTAGTAACTAATTGTGTCATAATGACATGTGTATAGGATATTTTGAATCAAGTTATTTTGGTTTAGCTCACACGCAAGGCAAGTTTTCTAACTCTAAACTTTCTTTAAGCAAGTTCTTAACTCTAATTATATCGTGCAAGTTTCTAAACCTCACCTTTTGATATTGAGCAAGTTTTTCTAATCTTTAACTTGTTTCTTAGTATGCAAGTTTCTTAACTCTGATGCACTTATGTTGAACAAGTTTTATCGTTCAAATTACTATTTATTATGCATTCTCAATACTCAATTCTAAACAAAATTCTAACCTTAGCTTAATATTATTCAAGCAAGGTATGTTATGCTTTTAGTTTATTTCTAAAGCATGACCTTAATATACAATGTTGATTCTTTCATGACTTATTCCATAGCATATTGTTATTACATTCTTATTCAACTAATCCTTAGTTGATGTTCGTTAAACTCTAAATTACCTTGAAACTTATCCAAACCAAACTTACTTTGGTGCGGACTTGTATTCTAAATACTGAGATGAACAACCCTATTATAGGGGATAATTTATACATAGCGTTTAAATGTTTATGCACAATACATTGTACGAAGGGCTGATCCCCCTAAGTACGAGGAGTCCCTATAGTCGTATGACTGTTAAAGTTTAAGTTGAAAGAATACTTATAACTATGGACATAGTTCGTGGTCTTTTGACCCTCAAATATATATTTCAAATTCTGTTCTTGATTATTATTGATTAAGCACATTATTCAGTTCTATTGAGCCTATTCGTTTGACAGTTAATATGATGTTTATTCATTTTCATTTTAAGTGAGCATTGTTTTCTCACTCTTGCTTATATAAATATTACAGCTAAAGTTGAGAAGGTCGATGAACCTACCACCAGTAAAGGGAAAGGGAAAATGAACAAGTATTCAAGATTTGTAAACCTGTTGACTTTTATATTGTCAGACTTTATTTTAAATCTTGTGATATAGTTATTTAATTTTCCACACATGATGTTTGTATTTAAAGGTTAGATAACCTGGGAGATTTTATTGAACTTATTGATGTAATCCTTGAATGGGAAGGTTTATTATTAAATTTTATTATGTTTGGGTAGTTAGATATGAATGTTTTATCAAGTGGACACCAAATCTTATGGGAATGAAGTACCCAGATTTAGGGGTGTCACAAGTTGGTATCAAAGCCTTAGGTTATGAACCTTAGGTGGGGAAAAGCCTTAGGAAGTAACCTTTGAAAAGATAGTGGTGATAAACTATTATCGAGTTTTAAGGAAGAAGTAATAAAAAAAAACTTATGTGCTTATGTGATTGCAACTTATGTGCTCGTGAGTGTTGAGTAGTAATAAATAGTAATTAAAACTTAAAATTTTGGTTGTCAGGATGGCTAATGTAGGAGAATCTAGTCAGGCTAGAGAGGAAGGATCCTTGATGCCTAGGGAGGAGGAGTCTCGAGATATTCAGGTGGTTTGGGAACAACTACTATCACGGGAAATATCTCTGTTGGTCACAGTGGTTAAACATGAGGGTTTGCCTTATGAGGATGATGAGATAGAGACAGACGAGGAGGACCCTATTGAGTTTCCACAGTCGATTGAGGATGAGGAGGAGGAGGAGGAAGAGATTCCACTTAACTTGATCGCTGCTCATATGTACGACGAGGTATACGACCACAATGTAGAACTTCAGGATAGCGTCGAGGAGTTGAGAGAGATAGTAGCTGAACAACAGACCTCAATGGCGCAGAAGGACAACGAGATTCAGGATCTAGAGGAACGTCTGAGTAATGTTTAAGGGAAGCTAATTCACACTGAAGGAGGAAACGAGCAACTGACAAAGGAGATCGCAGAGTTGAAGAACAAATTGAAAGAAGAGTCTACTAAGAGGGCAAGAGTCGAAGACGCATACGAAGAAGCTTCTAAATGAGCCGGAGTAGTAGAGAGAGATGTACAAGTGAAGAAGATCAAGATGGAAGAGATGAATAGTGTTTTCAACACTGTGATCAATCGAGCTCAAGATCGGGTCATGGGTTTTCCGATTCAGTTCAAGACTCTGCCATCATACATGTTAGATCGTCGAACAATGTTCTGTATTATGGAAGAAGAGCATCGTAAAGCTATTCAGTATTTTAGTAGGTCGTCATAAATGTAATTGATATGCAATTAATAATATGATAAATAATATGTAAATCCTAAGTGTTATGTAACCTATTGGATATGATGATGAAGTTATCCTGAAACTTTAGTAGTTCAGGAAAGTAATGTAAATAGCAGTGATGCTATTGTTCTTATGTTTTCTAAAAGATTATGAATGAATAAAAGTTATTATTTTATTCAAAGTGTTATGTGTTATGTGATGATCTTTTATGTTGTGCAAGTTAAGTAGAAAATACTTAAAGGAATTGAGTAATAATCTAATGAGTGTATTTTAATAGAAAATGCCTCCAAGAAGACGTCAGCCATGACAAAGAACCCCTGAGGGATCTACCAATAATAACAATGCTGAAGCTAACACCGTTCAGTAGTTAGTGACGTTACTGATGGGTACGTTACAGAATCAACCACAGAATCAAGCTGTGACATTTAAGGACTTCAAGGCGGTTGGACCACCAAAATTTCATGGGTCCATGAATCCAGTTGAGGCACAGACCTGGATCATGGAGATAGAGAAAGTGTTTGATGTAGCTAGAGTAGGTGAGAATCAGAAGACTTCTTTTGCAACATTCATGTTAAAAGCAGAGGCTAGTTATTGGTGGCAAGCCAATAAAACTCAAGGGGGACAAGGGGTGATGACTTGGGATCAGTTTAAGGAGATATTCTTCGAGACTTATTTCCTAGAGAGTTCGAAGAATCAGATGGAGGTACAGTTTCTAGAACTAAAGCAGGGATCAATGACGGTATCGGAGTATGCCGCAAAATTTAACGAATTGGTGAGGTTTGCGCCATATCAAGTCAACACAGATGAGCGCAAGGCTAGGAGGTTTGAGCAGGGACTGAAACCTTGGTTGTACAGTAGGGTCCCCCTGTTCCAGCTGAAGATATTTGTAGCGGTGCTTAAGAAGGCAATTTTCATTGAGGGTGGAGGCGAGGCTATGACAAAGTACAATTAAGAACAAAGAAAGAAGAAGAATGAGGGTGAAGGTAAGAATGGTGGTGGTAGTGGTGGAAATGGTAGCAATAACCTGAAGAGAAAATGGAATGGAAATGTGGGTGCTGGAAACCAAGAGGGTAACTAGCAGAAGAAGAAGTTCGAAGCATGTGCTACATGCAGGAAGTTTCACGCGGGTGATAAGTAGGTTTTATACCTACTTATTGGATATCAATTCAGGAGAATTATTCCCATCTCAAGTACATTTTAGTATGTTTTAAGTTGCATTTTGTGTTATTTTGCATTGCATGTAATGAGAACTCCGATGGTATGAAAATGCAGGAAATGGCATAGTTCGGCATTGGTAGGTGGCACGAGACTAATGAAGGCATGACACGAGGAATGAGTGGAGAAAAGGAACTGAACAGTGATGGACAACGAAGCAACAATACCAGAACACAAGAATGCGGAATACAGAAGCCGCACGACCGCGTGGCCGCATAGCTGCACAAGCTGGAATTCACGCGCCCGCGCCATCAACCTGCAGAAGCTAAAAAAGTATACACACGCGTTCGCGCCTATTTTGTATTGGGATTGCGCGCGGCCGCGCAAGTCATCGAAAGCTGTTGTTTGAATTAGTTTTAAATTTGAAATTTGAAGTGTTTTAACTCATCTAAACTACTCTGGTTGGTACCAGACGCGATTATTACTGTTTTTATCAATTTTTAGACTAGAGAACTAGGGTTGGAGGTTGTGAAAAAATTTCCAAAGAGGATTCAAGCACAGACTTAATATTTTCTACATTTTCTTTAGAATTCAGTCATTAAACAATAACTTATTTCATTTTGCTGGAAATTATTGGAGATTTGAACAACGTTTTGGAACATAAATTGTAATTGGGTTTGATCAATTCTATCTTTTCTTTCAATTGCCTTAATTATTTTCCATGTTTTGCTATAATCCCATAATGTCTTTCGGTTTAGAAATGAACTAAACTCCATTATGGGATTCTAACGGATTTTGATATGTAGTCTAAAATTGATGGCTTTATTGCTTGATTGTTTGTGTAACCTCAGAATTTCTATTATGATTGATTGGATTGCATGAATGTTTGATCACCATTCATTTTATGTACTTGTATGGAATTGAAAAATGACATGCAGATATGGTTGTAATCATGATAGCATGCGTGTATGAGGCTGAAAAATTTAGCTTTATATTTCGTGAATCAGATAGAAATATATTGTTTCATCGTGTGTAGTAACATAAGAGCTTGTGTTTCAATTCAATATTGCTGCAATTTCACATAAAAATATAGTGATTTTGGTTTTATTGATGATTACATAATTTCTATTTCATGTAGAGATTATGTGAGTAGGTCATAATGCATTAAAAAATGGTTATGTCTAGTTTTTGTGTTCTTGGCTAATTTTCCATGATACATGAATAATTTTGCATGATGGTAGTATTTAGATGAAATATTAAATGAATTTAGAATCCCATTATTTCCAAATTTGATTTATTATTCTATTATTCTTCTTTTATTTATTACTTGAGTTTAGATTAATTCAAAATTATAGCATTCGTTTAAGCATATAAAAAATTGTGATACAGTTGATGCATAATAATTTAATTTTGAAACCTTTCTCCGTGGATCGATACTTTTCTTACTCTGTACTACTTGTTGACCCATGTATGCTTGCATGAGTTAGAGTCCTTTTATTAAAACTAAAAAGGAGGCAACAACGGGTGTGTGCTTAAGGGGGAAGCATGTATGCTTTAACTGTGGCCAGGAGGGTCACATTGCCCTAAATTGCAATCAACCCAAGAAGAATGTTTGCTCGTGAGTGCCCTAAGAAGAAAGCTGAAGAGACAACAGGAAACAAGGGAGGTAGCATTAGAGGCACATTGACCATTGTGGGACCAACGTCATCAAACAGACCCACAGCTAGAACCTTCAACATGACTGTACAGGGTGGTGTACAATCAAAAGATGTTGTGTTAGGTATTATCCCAATCAATGATATAGATGTTTATGTATTATTTGATTCGGGTGCTACTTACTCGTTATTATCTGATGAATTTGCTAAGAGGTTAGGATTTCCTAGTGAAGAATTGAATTTTCCTTTAAACATAGAAATTGTGAATAGGGAGGTGATTCCTGTTAGGTTTATATACAAGAATAGTAGGGTGAACATTAAGGGGAATGTCATGATGGTAGATTTAATTATGATAAAACTTGGAGAGTTTGATGTTATTTTGGGAATGGATTAGCTGTTCCATTATGGAGCGATAATTGATTGCAAAAAGAAGTGTGTAAACCTTATACCTCCGTCAAAGGTAGTTTTCTATGGTAGCAGATCGCCTAGACATGCGAGATGTCTGACGATTATACAGGCCAAGAAGTTGTTGAGTCAAGGCTGTGTGGGTTATTTAGCTTACATAGTCAATACTCAGAGGAAGGAGGTGAAACTGGTGGAAATATCAGTGGTTAGGGAATTTGTAGATGTGTTTCTGAAGGATTTTCCAGGACTTCTGCTTGACAGAGAGATTGAGTTCGTGATCAACTTAGTGTCAGGAACTGCTCCGATATCGAAGGCCCCATACAGGATGGCTCCGGTAGAAATGAAGGAACTGAGGGTACAATTGCAAGAGTTATTGGACAAGAAGTACATTCAGCCGAGTGTGTCACCGTGAGGAACACCGATGTTATTCGTGAAGAAGAAGGATGGGTCAATGCGTCTTTGCATTGATTATAGGGAATTAAACAAAGTCACTATTAAGAATTAATATCCATTGCCAAAAATAGATGACTTATTTGATCAATTGAAGGGTGCTAGATACTTCTTTAAAATAGATTTGAGAAGTTGATATCACCAATTGAAAGTAAGAAAGGATGATGTACTAAAGACGATATTCAAAAATCGGTATGGACATTACGAGTTTCTAGTGATGTCTTTTAGTTTGACCAATGCCCCCACTGCATTCATGGATTTGATGAACATGGTGTTTAAACCATTCTTAGATAAGTTTATGGTGGTATTCATTGATGATATTCTGGTGTACTCCAAATCTCAAGAAGAACACGTGGAACATTTAAGTTTGACGTTTGAGACACTAAGAAAGGAAAAATTGTACGTGAAATTCTCTAAGTTTGAATTCTGGCTAGAACGTGTACAATTTTTTGGGCATGTGATTGACAAAGATGGGATTTCAGTGGATCCATCACAAGTTGAAGCTGTAATTAATTAGGAACAACCAAGAACACCCTCGGAGGTGAGGAGTTTCTTGGGACTGGCCGGCTATTATAGACGGCTATTAACAAATTTGACAAGGAAAGTTGTAAAATTTGTTTGGACGGAGAAGTGTGAAGAGAGTTTTCAAGACTTGAAAAAGAAGTTAAGTGTAACACATGTGTTATCATTACCAGATAATTCAGGAAACTTTGTGGTGTACAGTGATGCATCACATAAAGGACTAGGGTGTGTGCTTATGCAAAATGGCAAAGTCATTGTGTATGCATCAAGACAACTGAAGGAATATGAGAAAGGGTATCCGACTCATGATTTAGAGTTGACTGCGGTGGTATTTGCTTTGAAAATATGGAGACACTATCTCTATGGAGAGAAATGTGAGATATATACAGATCATAAGAGTCTAAAGTATATTTTCACTCAGAAGGACCTGGACATGCGTCAAAGGAGATGGATGGAATTAATAAAAGATTATGATTGAAAGATCTTTTATCATCCGGGCAAGGAAAATGTGGTTGCAGATGCTTTAAGCAGAAAAGGTCGGGAAAAGTTGATGCTCATAACCACTCAGGAGGAGCTTATTTCAGCAATGACAAAGCTAGAGTTGGAAATAAAGTTTCCAAAAGAATTCGATGAATGACTATTCCAAATAGAAGCTAGTCCAACCATGGTGGACAAGGTAAAGAATGCTCAACTACAAGATGAAGAATGTGGAAAAATCAAAGAGAAAGTGGTTGAGGGTAGTGAAGTGAAATACAAGATCGATACCGAAGGGTTACTAAGATTCGGGGGAAGAATTTGGGTTCTAGCAGTACCAGATAAGACGAAATCTTGACCGAAGCTCATAACTCAAGTTACTCGATTCATCTGGAAAGTACGAAGATGTATCAAGATTTACGACAACATTTTTGGTGGCCAAACATGAAAAGAGATGTCGCAGAATGTGTTGCGAAATGCTTGACATGTCAAAGAGTTAAGGTCGAGCATTAAACACCGGACAGATTACTTCAACCATTGGAAATACCGGAATGGAAGTGGGAACACATCACAATGGATTTTGTGGTGGGTCTTCCAACTACTCAAACAGGATACGATGCGATTTGGGTGATAGTGGACAGACTGACAAAATCAGCACACTTTTTGCCAATAAAGATTAGATTTAATCTTGATCAGTTGGCAAAGTTGTACGTTCAAGAAATCATTTTGAGACATGGAGTTCCAGTGTCAGATAGAGATCCGCGATTCACGTTAAACTTCTGGAAGAGACTACAAGAATGTATGGGAACACAGTTGAGAATGAGTACGGCATACCATCTGCAAATAGATGGCCACAGCGAACGAACAATCCAGACATTGGAAGACATGCTTAGAGCATGCATCATGGATTTCAAAGGGAGTTGGGATGAACATTTACCATTGGCAGAATTCGCCTACAACAATAGTTACCATGCAAGCATAGGCATGCCGCCTTATGAAGCATTGATGCGCAGAAGTGCGAGAACTCTCATCAGGCTTTGGGATGAAGTCGATTGAACGCCAACTATTAGGACCGGGCTCGATACGATGAACTACCGAGATTGTTAAACTCATTAGGATAAGACCGTGTAGCCGCTCTGCATGCATGTAAGAAGTATGTTGATTAACACAGACGAGATCGTGAGTTCGATATAGGAAATTTTGTGTTCTTAAAAGTTTCCCCTTGGAAGGGAAAAATTCTTTTTGGTAAAATGGGAAATCTAAGCCCAAGGTTTATTGGAACCTTTGAAGTGTTGCGAAGAGTAGGAGGGGTGGCTTATGAGGTAGCTCTAGCTCCAGAGTTGGAACACGTTCACAATGTTTTTCATGTTTCGGTGTTACGACCGTATAAACCCGATTACAAGCATGTGATCAAGTACGAACCATTACAATTCGATAAAGATTTGTCTTATGAAGAGGTTCCTATCCAGATAGTCGACAGGAAAGAACAAATGCTCAGGAATAAGGTGATACCTTCCGTGAAGGTGATATGGAGGAACCACAATGTCGAAAAGGCTACGTGGGAACTCGAAGCTAAAATGATGAAGAATTATCCTGAGCTATTTCTTTGATATATGTCTTCGATTCTGGGGATAGAATCTTTGTAAGGAGGGAAGAATGTGACAAATAATTTATTTGAGTTGTGATTCTGGGGACAGAATCCTTGTAAGGAGGGAATGATGTAACAATCCAGAATTTTAAATTGTAATTTGAAATATTTATTGAATTATATAAATATTTAATTGATGTGTTTATTGTTGAATAAATATTTATTTAAGTTGATTTGATTTGATTATTTATTTATTAAATAAATAATTAATGAGTGAAGGAAATTAATGATTATGAGATAATATTCTAATTTAATTTAATAATTAAGTTAGAGAGTTGATATGGATTAAATGGATTATTATAATATTTTTAATTTAATTTGGTAATAAAAGTGTGACAATAAACTATGCTATAAATGAGTTATAAAAATAAATTAAAGGAGATTAATTTAGTTTTGCCAAACAAGACTTAAAGATATTAAGTCTTTAATTTTTAAAGAGTTTTTGCCAAACAAAGCCTTATGGCTTTTAAATTTTTAATTTGAATTATAATAAATAAAATATAAATAATATATATTAAGTCTTGGTAACTGATAATTTAATATTGTCATTAGTAAAAACGCTTGGCTTTTGGGACGTTTTTGTCTCATGTATACCGGTTTTGTTTTTATTTCATGTAAAAGGGTCTGGTATTAGCTTAAGAGAAAAAAGAAGAAAGAATACAGAGAAAAGAAAATAGAGAGAGCAGAGAGAAGTTTGTGAAATTTAAGAGACAGTTCTATGATTCCAAGCAGTTGTCTGTGATTATCAAGGATTATACAAGCAATTGAAGGTATGTTTTGTGACACCCCGAATTTTTATAAGTTATTAAAATAAGAATTTAATAATTAAAATTCTTATTATGAGGTGTATATATTTTGAATTATGTGATTTGGTGTGAAGAGAATTATATATTCATATGTTGGAGAATGTGAGATTTAATAGTTAATTAAACTATTAAAGAAATTAAATAATATTAATTAATTTAATTAAGTTGAAATTATGTTATGAGATAATATAATTTTAATTATTATGCCTTGTGGGCAATGGAAATTATTATGAGTTAAGTTTCATAAATAGTGTGAATAATTCACTTAATTAAAATAGTGAATTAATACAAGTATAATTGATTTAATAAAGTGAGATGGTAATATATTGCATGAAAATGTAAATATTAGTATAATCGAGTAAAATATTTATTAAGTACATTAAATATTTTAGTTGGAAACTTTATGGAATAAAATGAATATTTATGGTATTAAATAAATATTTGATAAAAATTGTTATGGGATAGTTTATGTAAGTGTGATAAAATAGATGGAATTTATACGTATTTTATTACGCGAGTATAATTGTGATATTTTAATTTAATTAAATAATTAAATTAGAGGAGTGAGAATTTGTTAAATAATGTTATGATTATAATGGATGAATAGAAATTATAATTTTACTGATAAGGTTAAGTTTATTTCTTAAGGAATTAAAGGTACATAATCTAGTTTATATTTCTAGTTTATGTGTTCTTGAGTTTCTTTTAAAATTGGAGTTTTGGTTAATGAATTGGTGGGTTACTGTAAGACCCCAACTTTTATGAATAAAGATGAATTTTCTATAAATATCATTTTTGAATATTATGGAATGAATTTGATATAATGTTATAGTTGTGGGTAATATTTATAAATTTTGCAAAGTACACAAGTTGTTATATAATATTGGATTGGCTCAGAATATTCGCTTTAACAGGAATATTCGTGATTTACCTGACTAATAATTGGTTGGGACCTCCATAACGGAATTATTATTTTTGATTGAGAAAAACGACAAAAATATTTTTATGAAACTAATCTATGGAAGTTTTTACCGTTAATCGTTGAAACACCCTGTGTTAAAAGTACAAAGAATACGCTGTGGTCGCATAAGTAGCACACCAGATTGATTATTGATGCTTACGTGAGAAGTCACTCGCTTTTGTTCAATTATTACTTCAAAGAATTGTTCCATAGTATCTCACATTAATTGATTCAATTATTGTCGATATTTTATATATTATTAAATCAATAATTGAGATGACATAGTTATTAATATTATTATTTTCCATATTAACGATGTCTAGAAGTTCTGCCAAGGAGAGGTTTGGTCACCTAATTGTGCACCAATAGGGAGAAATCCTTATTGGAAAGCCCCCTCTTTCCTAGGAACGACCTGGTCGATTAATATTTTGAATTATAATAATGATGATAAATGTTGTTAAATATATTGAGGTGACTTTTTATGAAGTCACTTAGTTTTATATATATATATATATATATATATTTTATTTTATTATTAGTATTATTAATGTAATAAAATGTAAAAGCTTTTTATATAAAATGTAATACTTTTATAAAGTTATTTGTTTTATTAGACTATAAATAGAATATATTATATTCTATTATGCATAGTATTTTGCATAGTAAAATCTTTTTATATAAAATGTAATACTTTTATAAAGTTATTTATTTTATTAGACTATAAATAGAATATATTATATTTTATTATGCATAGTATTTGCATAAGGTCTCGCATAAGTTTTTGATAGTAAAATCTTTTTTATATAAAACAAAATATTTTTTATAAAGTTATTCGCTTTGTTTAGATTATAAAAAATATATTATATTTTATTAATATTTTATAGTAAATCAATATGGACCGTCTGCTTAAAAGTAAATCAATCTGGACCGCTCATGATTTAGTTACTATTCAAATATTCTTCTATAAATAGAAGCTCATTCCTTCATTATTTCTTACTTAATTCACTTTGAAACTCTAGAGAGTGAAACTATAGAGAGAAAGAAGAAAAGTATTCTCGCTACTTTACTACTTCTATATCCAGCTTTCTTCTAAGGTAAGGTATTATTTCTTTCAGATTCATGAAGAGAACTTCATTATTCCATTCTTTATTATTCCGTGGAATAACTCAGATACGCTGGCTACCCTATACTTGGTGATATTCTTCTATTATTCCATTCTTTATTATTATGTTGGAATAACCTGTCTATGCGAAGTACCGCATACATGGTGAAATTCTTATGTTATTCCATTCTTCATTATTTTGTTGGAACATTCTCGTCTGCAAGTGCTACACATGACCTCGGTTTTTATTATTTATTATTCTACGCCGCTGCAATATCATGTCCGCGTTCTTTATTATTATACGCTTACGCATGACCGGTTTCCATTCTTTATTATTCGTTGAATATCCTCAGATGTGCGGCTATTTACGCATGGCCCGTTCCATTATTTATTATTCTCGCTGGAATAACCTCAGTCTTTTACGTGCGGTCTATCGCATAACCCTGCTTGGTGATTTCTTTTGTTATTCCATTCTTTATTATACTAAGTTGGTTAAAGTTTTGACTTCTATACTCCATGAAATTAGTGGAATATCCTTGATATTTGCGCTTCAAGACCCCAAATAATTAATAAATGAAATTTAATTTCTAATTATTATTTTGAAATAGTAAGGGTTGATGTGATTAATGTGGATAGTTATGGGTAAAATACGCAAATATTTCAAAATAAGCAAGTGGTTATAAAATATTCATTGTTGTTTGGGAATATTCGTTTGGTCGTGGAATATTCAGATCGCTTGTGAATATTCGACGACGCAAAATGCCATGTGTGGGCCCCATAACGGAAAGCGATTGAGGAAGAAAACGACAAATATAAGTTGTTTAAAAATAATCTACAGAAGTTGTTACCGCTATACATCGCTGAATACCCGTGGGGTTAAAACACAAGAATACGCTGCTGTCAGCACAAAGAAGACACCAGATTGCACCAATTATCGACTTTTACGTAAGAAGGCACTACTCAATAATGGTTACAGAATTACCGCTCAAAGATTTTATTTTATTGTTCAATAATTGTCATATTGATATTTTATATTGTCGTTGTTTCAATAATTGTCATTACACAAAGATTTTTCATTATCGGCTAATAATTCATATTATCCTAATAATATTATTAGATAACATTATTGGCAATGTCTAGAAAGTTCTCGCTTAAAGGAGAGGTTTGGTCACCTAATCATGCGCCAAGAAGAAGAGAAATTTTATCGAAAGCCCTCTTTCCTGAACCGCCGTCACAATATCAGATTCTCAGAATATTATTTGTGAATAATTAATTATTGATTCATATGATGAGGAAAATATTGATTTTATGTGGATATAGATGGAGAAAATTTTAATGTGACAATTGTTGAAAATTGAAATTTTATCTTTTTCTCGATAAAATAATTCATTTAAATATATATATATATATATATATTTTAATAATAATAATAATGGTGATATTTTTACAACGAATGTGGGATATATGAGTATACGAGGAGGAAGAGTATTTTTGTTGCAATAAATGTTTAAAACATGTTAAACATGCTCTGGGGACCCCATTTATCGATCGAAATTTGATTATAAATTTAAAAATCGCCTGCTTATGGATTTCTTGGCCAATTTCTGCTTGGAATTTGGAAAACTTTCTTCTCGCAAAGTTGTAGAGAATTGAATTTCCTATAAAAACTCGCGAGATTCAAATTTTCCGATAAAAAGGGCTATTTATTATGAATTATTGAAGTTCAAGTTCAAATAATTGATTTTTGAAGTTTAAAATGATTTAAATAACAAAAACGTTTTTTTGAATGTTTGGGGACATCATTAACATGTGATATAAATGTGTTGAGAGCTGAAATTCAGATTTCAAATGATGCGATAATATTTTTATAAATAATATTATTATATTAAATTTTCTCGCTTTGGTGTTCTAAGCAATTTCCTATAAATAGGTGCTTAGGTTAGAATTGAAAATCACACCGTAAATCAAGTTTTCTCTCTATATTATCGAGCGATTCTTGTGAGTATTTTGAGTATACTTTGAGTATTGCTATACTATGAAAGTTCAAGTTATAGCCTATATCCAAAGATTCCAGCTAAGTATCGCCTTTCCGAGGTAAGGGATATTATTTTTTTTTTCAGAATGATATTATTTCTTCAATATCATTATGTCAAATATTGATCCAAGTTTTTATCAAATTTGGAACTTTTGGTGTCTGAGTTACTATTTACGATACTAAGACTATTCACGATACTGGTAGATTATTCACTTAATACTTACGACTATTCATCTAAAAATGAAAATTTTTTTTTTCGTCTAAAATATCTATTGTGGATACTAGTTTTGATTGTATCCATGTTTTGATCATTCTTGAATTTTACACCACTATGATTATTTTTGAGGTATTTTTGACGTGATAAAACAAAGTACTAATCCTTAATCCTTAATCCTTGTCATTTTGTTTCACCGATTCGCTTTTAAAAAAATATTTTCATCATCCTCCTCGCCTTAAATGATGATATTATTGAATATCTTTGGCCCAGAAGTAAAAATTGATGATGATGATTTCGATGAATATCTTTGGCCCAGAAGTGCAAAAGATGAATGATTTCGATGAATATCTTTGGCCCGTAGTAGGCAAAGATGAACAGTGTTTAGATGAACACGACTAATCGGTGAATGTCCTCGCCTCAGAGTGCAAGGATGAATATATGATTCCGTATATATATCGATTGATGTTACAGGATAAAATATTGATGATGGATCGTTAAATTCATAGATATTAGAGATTTCATCCTCTACGTAACTCTTCTATGAATTAATATTTTCCGTCATGTAGTATTGATTTAAAACTTGTTGTCTATTGTATTCTATTAAATTTTTCCCTCGTCAAGACTAACGATAATTTGTTGTATATTATCTTAGTCATAATATTCTTTATCGGGCTAGTTGAGCTCACCCTTTTCCTTTTTGTTCCATTTTTCTTCTCGTGAGGCGAGAATGTAAAAACGACGAGCCTGGGTAATGGAATGATGGTTTTAGAGAGTTGTTTAGTAGTCCTCACCATTTTTGTAAAATAATGTATCAATAATTATGATGAGGATTTATTTGTATGTGGATATTGTTTAGATGGCAATATCTCAGATTTAAACTCACAGCTTTATCGTTTGTAATAATAATAAAGTTGTAGTTGTTTCGCACTGCGTATCGACAACTCGTAATGGGTGATGTATACCTATTTTGGGGGTGTCACAATTGGTATCGTAGCTAGGATATGATCTCCCATGAGAGATCGGGAAATAGAACTAGAGGGGAGAGACGAGTAAATCCTTCGCTAAAGGTGTCCTACCTAAGCTTATTTGATAGTTGGTCAAGATATAGGGATATTATGTGATATATTGATTTCTTAATTAACCCTTGTTTTATGACAAGATTTTGAGAATGTCGATCGAGAATATTAACAATGGAAATGAGACCGTGGAGACGCTCAGACTCACCAACGAGGAGAACGTGCAACAGTCGGGCAATGTTCCTCCCGTGAACAACACCACCGATCGATGATGAACGACGGATGTTTAGAAGCTTTTTGCAGCTCATGCAAAATCGCATTTAGGGAGACTCGTGTTCAAAACATAGAGGAAATGATAGCAATTCACGGGTTGTCACAAAAATGCAAGCAAGCTCAAAGAGTCGGGACCACCAGACTTAAGGGAAAGCCGATCCGATCACGGCAAAAAAACACGGGTCAAGCAAATTACCAAGATATTCGATGTCTTGGGATGCACAGAGGAATGAAGGTTCCATTCGCCACCTTTATGTTCCGTGGCGAAAGGCGATCACCGGTGGGAGTCTCAGTGAAGCGCACTCCATCCAAATTCACTCTCAAAGATGTCTTGGGAGACATTTCAGAACTATTTAATGACAAATACTTTCCCGAAAGTGTTCATTATATGAAGGAAGTGGAGTTTATTAGACCGAGCAACAACAACATGACGGTGTCTCAAGACGAGGCGGTTTGCAGAGTTATCCAGTTTCAGACCTCATTTGGTGGAGAATGAGGAACGATGACGCGGATGTTTCGAGAGGTTTGAAACCCAAGATACGCCGCCAAGATCTCATCTCTCATAAATTTTCTCTATTCAGATGTTGTTAATAGGGCTCAATTGTTAGAGCGAGATAACGAGTACGGCCAACCGAGGTACCACAATCAGATCATACCGAGAGATAGCAGCAAACAAAAAACAACAATAACCAAAGGAGAAAGAAAAAGACTTTGACAAAATGGTAACCACTCCGTGGTAATCATGGCCATGAAAATAGAAGAAGCGAAATGAGGAGATTTTAAAAAGAGAGATTCAACAACGACTATGTGAAGACGACAAAGGCAAAAAAGAATCGGTTCCAAGGGAGGAGAACGACCACCCATTATATGCTATAAATGCGGAAAGAGGGACATATCACCAAACCGCCCACAACAGCCTGTGTATGCTATAATTGTGGAAAGGAAGGACATATCGCCGAGATCGCACTAGAGCGAAACCTAGTTCAATGGGGATTTGACTCAAAAGATCGTCCCGTAAAAAGTCAAAGTCAACGGTTCTCGAAGAGCGCTTTGTTGTGATCGGTCAAAATGCGAGGAACCCAAACGAGGTGATCACGGTAAGCTATTTATAAATTCTCGTGAAGTTTATACTTTACTAGATACCGGCATACCCATTCATTTATCTCTCCCGCTTGTGCTCAACGCTTAAACTTGACCGAGAAATTAGACTTTCGACCTATCTCGTGGAAACTCCGCTAGAGAAACTTTCATCACATCCACCGCTTATAAATCTTGTTTGATTCAAGTTGGCACCATCACCTTACCCGCTGACCTTATCTCTTTAAAGATACTTGCTTTTGATGTGATTTTAGGATTGATTGTTAACTACTCATCATGCCAAAATTGATTGTTTTCGTAAGGTTGTTAGCTTTCATATTCCTAAACAACCTGTTGTACTTTAATTCAAGCAACTAAACCATTAAAATCAATCACCGCTATATCTAATCATAAAGCTATTCGCTTATTAAAAAACGGATGTCAAGCTTTCTTAGCCCATGTTATGGATTTGAATAAAGACACGCCAAATTTGAATAATATTCCTCGTTGTTATCGACTTTCCGACGATTTCAAGAACTTCCCTGCCTACCCCGTAACGTGAAGTTGAATTCTTTATCGACCTTGAACCCGCACAAAGCCCATTTCTAAAACCCCATATCGAATGGCTCCTATTGAACTTCAGAGTTAAAGGTCCAACTACAGTGAATTGTTGGACATCGGCTTCATTCGGCCCCAAGACATCTCCTCGGGGTGCTCCTGCTTTATTCAGAAAGAAGAAAGACGGAGTATGCGATTTTGTATCGACTATCGGAATCGAACCATGTCACCATCAAGAATAGGTATCCTCACCTCGTATTGATGACTTGTTTGACCAAATTGCAAAGGAGCACAATTCTTTTCAAAATCGATCTTCGCTCGATATCATCACCAAAATTAGAACCGAGGATATTCCAAAGACCGCCTTTAAACCTGCAGATGGGCATTATGAATTCTTAGTTATGTCTTTCTGATTGACTAATGCTCCTCGCGGCTTTCATGGATATGATGAATCGAGTATTCAAAGAATATTTGATAAATTCGTTGTTGTTTTTATCATGACATCCTCATATATTCCAAAAGTCGTGTGAAGATCATGAGCACCATTTGAAGCAGTACTCCAAAGGCTTCGTGAAAACAAGCTATATGCTAAGTTAAAGAAATGCGAGTTCGCTTGAGGAAGTAGCATTCCTTGGGCACGCGGTGTCAAAACATGGAGTATCCGCTGACCCTACCAAGATCAAGCAATACAAAGTTGGGAGCAACCAAGACTATGGATCAAGTACGAGCTTTCGGGTCTAGTCAAGTTATTATCGAGAGATTCGTGGAAGGGTTTTCTCGAATCGCTACTCCGCTAACTCAAATTGACTCTTAAGGATACAAAATTCGCTTGGAGTGAAGAAATGCGAGAAGAGTTTCCAAGAGCTTAAGAGGAGACTTATTTCTAAGACTGTTTCTAACAATACCATCCGTTCTCTGATGGATTTGTTATCTACAAATGATGCTTCGCAAAGGGTTAGGATGTGTTCTCTGCAACAACATGGAAAGTCATAGCCTATGCCTCATGACAACTTAAAAGAATATGAGAGGAATTATCCTCCTACCATGATCTAGAGTCAAGCAAGCTGCTTTTTCGCTTAAAGATATGGAGGCACTATCTTTATGGGGAGAAAGTGAGATATATTCGCACCATATAAAAGCCTTAAATATTTCTTCACTCAAAAAGAACTCAACATGCTAAATGACGCTGGCTTTCGAGCTATTGAAAGACTACGACCACACTATTCAATACCATCCTCGAAAAGTTTAACGTGGTAGCCGACGCTGCTGAGTAGAAGATCATATGCAGAACGAAAAGCGATGATGTCAAGTATACGACAGAGCCAACTTTAATAGAAAAAGTTAAGGTTGCTCAAGCCACCGAATCTTGAGTCGATGATGCATATGAAGAAGAAAGTACAAGAAGGTGCTATTCCTAAGCGAGAAATCGATGAAGAAGGAATACTTCGAGTCCACTCTGCACTTTGTGTTCCTAACGATTCGATTTGAAGTACAAGATCATGATGGAGGCACACAATACACCATTTGCAATCCATCCTCGAAGTACTAAAATGTATCGTGATCTTCGACATACATTTTGGTGGAACAATACGAAGAGAGAGATTGCAAAGTTTATCTCAACATGTTTAACTTGTCAACGGTAAAGGCGAGCATCAAGTGCCTAAGGGACCATTGCAACCACTTGAGATTCCGAAATGGAAGTGGGAACACATTACCATGGATTTCAAGCATTTTCTTCCCACTCGCTTTCAAGGCATAAATGCTATTTGGGTTATTGTTGATAGATTAACCAAGTCTCGCACATTTCTTGCCGATACGGAGACTTATTCTCTCTCGAACGCCTTGCTAGTATGTATGTGAATGAGATTGTGAGGTCGCATGGCATGCCAAGATTCATAGTTTCGATCGTGACCCAAGATTCACTTCAAGATTTTGGGTTAGCTTGCAAAAAGCTATGGGTACGGGATTTATTTATCTGGGCTTCGCATATACCATCCTCAAACCACTTTTGACAATCGTAGAGGACTATTCAAACTCTCAAGATTTATTAAGACTCGTGTCCTAGACTTCAAGGGCGCTTGGGATAAGTATTTACCATCGGTGGAATTCTCCTACAATAATGCTTATCGTGCAAGTATAGGTGTGGCCCCATTCAAGCATTATATGGACGAAAAATGTCGCTTCCAAAGATGTTGGGACGAGGTGGGTGAAGCAACATTGTTGGGACCCGAGTTGGTACGTATGACCACGTAAAAGATCCAAATGATTAGACAACGATACAAAACGGCACACAGATCGACAAAAAGAGTTATGCGGATCTTCATCGAAAGGACGGGAGTTTAGTATAGGGGATCATGTATTGTCATGCGTGTTGTCGCCCATGGAAGGGGAGTTATAAGATTTGGGAAGAGAGGAAAGCTCAATCCACGCATTTATCGGTCCATTTCAAATTCTCGACCGAGTAGGAAATGTAGCCTATAGACTCGCTTTTACCTCCAAGTATGTCTCGTGTGTTTCATAATGTGTTTCATATATCCGTATTTCAGAATATGTGAAAGACCCGAACCACGCTATCGAAGTTAGAACCGACGAGATAGTCAAGACTTAACGTATGAGGAGGTACCGCCAAGATCTTGATAGAAGGAGCATGTCCACGACGACGAAGGTCATACCACAAGTTAAAGTCTTGTGGAGGAACCATGCTATAGAAGAAATGACCGAATTGAAACGAAATGAAAGCGAGGTATCCTCATCTTTTCAAACACTGTGTACGTATGTCAATTTCGAGGACGAAATTTCATAAGGAGGGGAGGTCAGAAGACCCCAAATAATTAATAAATGAAATTTAATTTCTCTAATTATTATTTTGAAATAGTAAGGGTTGATGTGATTAATGTGGATAGTTATGGGTAAAATACGCAAATATTTCAAAATAAGCAAGTGGTTATAAAATATTCATTGTTGTTTGGGAATATTCGTTCATCGTGGAATATTCAGATCGCTTGGGAATATTCGTATTTACGGCAAGCAAATGCATGTGGGCCCCATAACTAAAGCGATTGAGGAAGAAAACGACAAATATAAGTTGTTTAAAAATAATCTAGAAGTTGTTACCGCTACAATCGCTGAAATACCCGGGTTAAAACACAAGAATACGCTATTGTCAGACAAAGAAGAGACACTTCAGATTGCACCAATTATCGACTTCTTACGTAAGAAGGCACTACTCAATAATGGTTACAGAAATATACCGCTCAAATTTTTATTGGTTCAATAATTGTCATATTGATATTTTATATTGTCATGTTGTTCAATAATAATTGTCATTACACAAAGATTTTTCATTATCGGCAATAATTCATATTATCCTAATAATATTATTAGATAACATTATTGGCAATGTCTAGAAAGTTCTCTTTTAAGGAGAGGTTTGGTCACCTAATCAAGCCACCAAGAAGAGAGAAATTTTATCGAAAGCCCCTTTTCCTGAACCGCCTCGTCATTAATATCAGATTCTCGTAATATTATTTGTGAATAATTAATTATTGATTCATATGATGAGGAAAATATTGATTTTATGTGGATATAGATGGAGAAAATTTTTAATGTGACAATTGTTGAAAATTGAAATTTTATCTTTTTCTCGATAAAATAATTCATTTAAATATATATATATATATATATATATATTTTAATAATATAATAATGGTGATATTTTTACAACGAATGTGGGATATATGAGTATACGAGGAGGAAGAGTATTTTTGTTGCAATAAATGTTTAAAACATGTTAAACATGCTCATGGACCCCATTTATCGATCGAAATTTGATTATAAATTTCGTAAAATCGCCTGCTTATGGATTTCTTGGCCAATTTTTCGCTTGGAATTTGGAAAACTTTCTTCTCGCAGTTGTAGAGAATTGAATTTCCTATAAAAACTCATGAGATTCAATTTTCCGACAAAAGGGCTATTTATTATGAATTATTGAAGTTCAAGTTCAAAATAATTGATTTTTGAAGTTTAAAATGATTTAAATAACAAAAAAAACGTTTTTTTTTTGTTTGGGGACATCATTAACATGTGATATAAATGTGTTGAGAGCTGAAATTCAGATTTCAAATGATGCGATAATATTTGTATAAATAATATTATTATATTAAATTTTCTCGCTTGTGTTCTAAGCAATTTCCTATAAATAGGTGCTTAGGTTAGAATTGAAAATCACACCGTAAATCAAGTTTTCTCTCTCTATATTATCGAGCGATATTCTTGTGAGTATTTTGAGTATACTTTGAGTATTGCTATACTATGAAAGTTCAAGTTATAGCCTATATCCAAAGATTCCAGCTAAGTATCGCCTTTCCGAGGTAAGTGATATTATTTTTTTTTTTTTCAGAATGATATTATTTCTTCAATATCATTATGTCAAATATTGATCCAAGTTTTTATCAAATTTGGAACTTTTGGTGTTCTGAGTTACTATTTACGATATATATAACTATTCACGATACTATTATTATTCACTTAATTAATACGCAGACTATTCATCTAAAAATGAAAATTTTCCTTTTCGTCTAAAATATCTATTGTGGATACTAGTTTTGATTGTATCCATGTTTTGATCATTCTTGAATTTTACACCACTATGATTATTTTTGAGGTATTTTTGGACGGATAAAACAAAGTACTAATCCTTAATCCTTAATCCTTGTCATTTTGTTTCACCGATTCGCTTTTAAAAAAAAAATAATATTTTTCATCATCCTCGCCTTAAATGATGATATTATTGAATATCTTTGGCCCAGAGTAAAAGATGATTGATTTCTCGATGAATATCTTTGGCCCGAGTGCAAAGATGAATGATTTCGATGAATATCTTTGGCCCGTAGTGCAAAAGATGAACAGTGTTTTTAGATGAATACGACTAATCGGGTGAATGTCCTCGCCTCAGAAGTGCAAGGATGAATATATGATTCCGTATATATATCGATTGTGTGTTACAGGATAAAAATATTGATGATGGACCGTTAAATTCATAGATATTAGTAGATTTCATCCTCTACGAAACTCTTCTATGAATTAATATTTTCCACCATGAGTATTGATTTAAAACTTGTTGTCTATTGTATTCTATTAAATTTTTCCCTCGTCAAGACTAACGATAATTTGTTGTATATTATCTTAGTCATAATATTCTTTATCGGGCTAGTTGAGCTCACCCTTTTCCTTTTTGTTCCATTTTTCTTCTCGTGAGGCGAGAATGTAAATGAGTACGAAGCCTGGGGTATGGAATGATGGTTTTAGAGAGTTGTTTAGTAGTCCTCACCATTTTTGTAAAATAATGTATCAATAATTATGATGAGGATTTATTTGTATGTGGATATTGTTTAGATGGCAATATCTCTCAGATTTAAACTCACAGCTTTACCGCTTGTAATAATAAAGTTGTAGTTGTTTCGCATCTGTATCGACAACTCGTAATGGGTGATGTATACCTATTTTGGGGGTGTAATACGGAGGGAGGGACACATCACGGTCAAACTCGCATGCGAATGTCGTCCAAAGCATGTTATAATTGTGGAAGAGAAGGTCACCTAGCCCAATTTTATCATTCACCGAAGACAAGTTCAGCTAGGATGGAGGCACCAAAGAAAATCCCAGAAAAGTCAAAGCCAGTAGTGCAAGGGAGAGCGTTTGTCGTGAGCTCCCAGAAAGCAAGAAACCCGAACAAGGTCATCACGGGTAAGCTTATCATAAACTCTAGCGAAGTATATACCTTATTTGATACCGGTTCTACCCATTCTTTTATTTCTCCTACATGTGCTCAACGTTTAAATTTGACTCCGGAGAAATTAGACTTTGACTTATCTGTTGAAACTCCGTTGGGAGAAACCTTCATTACATCCACTGTTTATAAGTCTTGTTTGGTTCAAATCGGTACCCTCACATTACCTGTCGATCTTATTTCATTGAAAATACTTGCATTCGACGTAATTCTAGGGATTGATTTGTTAACTAATCATCATGCAAAAATTGATTGTTTTCGTAAGGTTGTTAGTTTTCATATTCCTAACCAACCTATTATGCGAATTCAAGCAACCAAACCATTAAAATCAATCAATGTCATCTCAAGCCATAAAGCTATTCGTTTATTGAAAAACGGATGTCAAGCTTTCTTAGCTCATGTCACAGATCTAAACAAAAATACGCCGCTTTTGAATGATATTTCTATTGTTAATAAATTTCCTAACGTATTCCCTAAAGAACTTCCTGGCCTACCCCCAGAGCATGAAATTGAATTTTGTATCGACCTTGAACCCGGTACAAAACCCATTTCCAAAGCCCCATATCGAATGGCTCCTATTGAACTTCAGGAGTTAAAGACCCAACTGCAGGAATTGTTAGACATTAGCTTTATTCGTCCTAGTACTTCTCCTTGGGGTGCTCCTATTCTATTCGTGAAGAAGAAAGATGGGAGTATGCAATTTTGTATTGATTATCGGGAGTTGAATCATGTCACCATAAAAAATAGGTACCCATTACCACGTATTGATGACCTGTTTGACCAGTTGCAAGGCGCCAAATTCTTTTCAAAGATTGATCTTTGTTCCAGATATCACCAATTGAAGAATAGAACCGATGACATTCCAAAGACGACTTTCAGAACCTGGTATGGGGATTATGAATTCCTAGTCATGTCTTTTGGATTGACTAATGCTCCTGCTACCTTCGTGGATATGATGAACCGAGTATTCAAGGAATATTTAGATCACTTTATGGTCGTCTTTATTGATGACATCCTTATTTATTCCAAAAGCCGTGAAGATCATGAGCAACACTTGAGGCTGATACTCAAAAAGCTTCGTGAAAATAAGCTTTATGCCAAGTTGAAGAAATGTGAGTTCTGGCTTGAGGAAGTAGCATTCCTTGGGCACGTGGTATCAAGTCATGGAATATCTGTTGACCCGACAAAGATTGAAACTATTCAAAGCTGGGAACAACTTAAATTAGTGACCGAAGTACGTAGCTTTCTCGGCTTAGTTGGTTATTATCGAAGATTCGTAGAAGGGTTTTCTCGAATCGCTACTCCATTAACTCATCTAACTCGAAAAGATACAAAACTCGGTTGGAGTGAGGAATGCGAGAAGAGTTTTCAAGAACTCAAGAGGAGACTCATTTCAAAGACTGCTCGACAATACCATCCGCTCAAGGGATTTGTCATCTACAAAGATGCTTCTGGGCAAAGGGTTAGGATGTGTTCTCATGCAACATGGGAAAGTCATAGCCTATGCCTCTCGACAACTCAAAGAATATGAGAGGAATTATCCTACTCATGATCTAGAATTAGCAACAGTCATTTTTGCACTAAAGATTTAGAGGCATTACTTGTATGGGGAGAAAGTGGAGATCTTAACGGATCATAAAAGCCTCAAATATTTCTTCACTCAAAAGGAACTCAACATGGGACAGCGACGTTGGCTTGAACTGTTGAAAGATTATAATCATATCATCTAATACCATCCTGGAAAAGCAAATGTGGTAGTTGACGCATTGGGTAGAAGATCATATGCGGGTACGAGTGCGATATTGTCAACGCAAAGGCCCATTTTGTATAACTTGCAAAGGATGGAAATAGAGATAAAGAATCCAGGGACCCACGTGATGATGGAGAATATACGAGTAGAACCGACTTTAATCGATAAAGTTAAAGCTGCTCAAGCTACAGACCTGGAGCTGATACGTATGAGGAAGAAAGTACAAGAAGGTGCTATGCCGGAAGCAAGAATCGATGAAGAAGGAATACTTCGAGTCAACTCCAGACTTTGTGTTCCTAACGACCCTAAGTTAAAGTATAAAATCATGATGGAGGCACACAACACACTGTTTGCAATCCATCCTGGGAGTACCAAAATGTATCATGATCTTCGATATACATTTTGGTGGGGCAATATGAAGTGGGAGATAGCGTTGTTTATCTCAAGGTGTTTAACTTGTCAACGAGTCAAGGCAGAGCATCAAGTACCAAAAGGTCCATTGCAACCACTTGAAATTCTAGAATGGAAGTGGGAGCACATTACCATGGATTTCGTTACTGGTCTTTCCAAGGTTTCTCAAGGCATAGATGAAATTTGGGTCATTGTTGATAGATTGACCAAGTCTGCTCATTTCTTACCTATACGAGAAACTTACACACTTGAACGTCTTGCTCATATGTACATAAATGAGGTTGTAAGATTGCATGGTATGCCAGTATCCATAGTTTCTGATCGAGATCGAAGATTCACTTCACAATTTTGGGTTAGTTTGCAAAAAGCTATGGGCACAGATTTACGATTTAGTTCGGCATATCATCCTCAGACGGACGGACAATCAGAGAGGACTATTTAAACTCTTGAAGATTTATTAAGACTCTGTGTCCTTGACTTCAAGGGAAGTTGGGACAAGTTCGTACTATTGGTGGAGTTTTCCTACAACAACAGTTATCAAGAAAGTATTGGCATGACTCCATTCGAAGTGTTGCATGGAAGAAAGTGTCATTCTCCAGTATGCTGGGATGAGATGGGTGAAGCAACGTTGTTGGGATCGGTGTTGGTACGTATGACTAAGGAAAAGATTCAAACGATCCGACAACGTATAAAAACCTCACAAGACCGACAAAAGAGTTATGTTGATCTTCATCGAAAGGAAGTGGAATTCGATATTGGAAATCATGTGTTGTTACGTGTTGCTCCATGGAAAGGAGTTACGAGATTTGGAAAGAGAGGAAAGCTCAATCCTCGATTCATTGGCCCATTTTTAATCCTCGATTGAGTAGGGACTGTAGCCTATAGACTCGCTTTACCGCCAAGTATGTCTCGTGTTCATAACGTTTTTCACATATCCATGTTACATAAATATGTGGAAGACCCGAACCACATTATTGAGTTAGAACCGAACGAAAATAGAGGAAGATTTAACGTATGAAGAGGTTCCTGTTAAAATCTTGATAAGAAGGAACATATTCTACGCTCCAAGGTTATACCTCAAGTCAAAGTTTTATGGAGGAACCACGATGTTGAGGAAATGACCTGGGAGTTAGAATCTGAAATGAAATCAAGGTATCCTTACCTCTTCGATATACCAGGTACGTACCCTAATTTCGAGGGTGAAATTTCATAAGAAGGGGAGATTGTAAGACCCCAACTTTTATGAATAAAGATGAATTTTCTATAAATATCATTTTTGAATATTATGGAATGAATTTGATATAATGTTATAGTTGTGGGTAATATTTATAAATTTTGCAAAGTACACAAGTTGTTATATAATATTGGATTGGTCGGTGAATATTCGTTTTAACAGGGAATATTCGTACGACGACCTAATAATTGGTGGACTACACAACGGAATTATTGTCGGATTGAGAAAACGACAAAAATATTTTTATGAAACTAACGGCGGAAGTTTTTACCGTTAACTGTTGAAACACCCGGTGTTAAAAGTACAGTAATATGCGTGGTTGCATAGTAGCACACGGTATTGATTATTTATGCTTACGTGAGAAGTCACTCAGTGTTGTTCAATTATTACTTCAGTAATTGTTCCATAATATCTCACGTTAATTGATTCAATTATTGTCGATATTTTATATATTATTAAATCAATAATTGAGATGACATAGTTATTAATATTATTATTTGCAATATTAACGATGTCTAGAAGTTCTGCCAAGGAGAGGTTTGGTCACCTAATTGCGCACCAATAGGGAGAAATCCTTATTGGAAAGCCCCCTCTTTCCTAGGAACGACCTGGTCGATTAATATTTTGAATTATAATAATGATGATAAATGTTGTTAAATATATTGAGGTGACTTTTTATGAAGTCACTTAGTTAGTTTATATATATATATATATATATATATATATATATATATATATATATATATATATATATATTGTTGTATTATTATTATTAATGTAATAAAATGTAAAAGCTTTTTATATAAAAAATGTAATACTTTTATAAAGTTATTTGTTTTATTAGACTATAAATAGAATATATTATATTCTATTATGATATGTGTTTTTGCATAGTAAAATCTTTTATATAAAATGTAATACTTTTATAAAGTTATTTATTTTATTAGACTATAAATAGAATATATTATATTTTATTATGCATAGTGTCTCATATAGTGTTTGCATAGTAAAATCTTTTTTATAAAAAAAGTAATACTTTTATAAAGTTATTCGTTTTGTTAGATTATAAATAGAATATATTGTATTTTATTAATCTTACGCATAGTAAATCAATATGGACCGTCTGCTTAAAAAGTAAATCAATCTGACCGCTCATGATTTAATTACTATTCACCATTCTTCTATAAATAGAAGCTCATTCCTTCATTATTTCTTACGAATTCACTGAAACTCTAAAGAGAGAAACTATAGAGAGAAAGAAGAAAAATATTCTGCTACTTCATTACTTCTATATATCCAGTTTCTTCTAAGGTAAGGGGTATTATTTCTTTCGTATTCATGAAGAGAACTTTTGTTATTCCATTCTTTATTATTCTGTTGGAATAACCAGTATACGTGGGTTACCCTATACTTGGTGAAATTCTTCTATTATTCCATTCTTTATTATTATGTTGGAATAACCTGTCTATGCGAAGTACCACATACATGGTAAAATTCTTATGTCATTCCATTCTTTATTATTTTGTTGGAACATTCTATCTGTGCGTTACGCATGACCTGGTTTTGTTATTTATTATTCTGTTGCAATATCCTCGTCTGCTTATGCATTTATACGACACCGGTTTCATTCTTAATTATTCGCTTCAATATCCTGTTTGTGCGCTTTATGCATGACCTTCGGTTCCATTATTTATTATTCTCGTTGGAATAACTCATCTGCATAAGGTCTATCGTGATGCCTCGATGATTTCTTTTGTTATTCCATTCTTTATTATACTCAGTTGGTTAAAGTTTTGACTTCTATACTCCATGAAATTAGTGGAATATCCTTGATATTTGCGCTTCATCCAGTATCTTTTCATGAAAATATTCTTCTGAGCATTCTTGAATTTTACTCTACAAAGAAGTATCATGTTGACAATTTGGACGTTATTAGTTCCTGGATAAATTAATTCTTGAACTTGTTTTATTGAATTCTTATATCATTGTCATCATCCTCATGTTTATATTATGTTGAAAGTCATATGTGGCTTGTAGTGCATAGATGGACTTGGTATAATTATGACCAGAGATTAATCGGTATAATCATGATCGTAATGTTACAAATGATGTGGTAAAAGTCCTCATTGGCCCGTAGTGCATTGATGGACAGTTGTTGGCATGATCATGACCATTGATGAATACACGAATATCCTTGGCCCGTAGTGCATGGATAATTTGTGGTTGTGATACTAATGAATATCCTTGGTCGTAGTATAGGGATGATGTAGATTATTTATTAAGCTGAGTCCCAGCGATAAAAGTGATGAAAAACCTTTTAAATCATAAAAGATAGTAGATTTTATTCTCTACTTGACTTTTTTAATGGATTGCTTGTTCTGCTGCAGTTAAACTTGATATTTGTTATATTGTATTAGTTTAACACTGTTAAAGGCTAACGATAATTTATTCTGCATTATCTTAGTTATAATATTTCTTACTGGGCTAGTTGAGCTCACACTTTTACTTTCATTGTTCTCTTCAGGAAATGAGAATGTAACAGGGACTAGTCGGGGAACGGAGTAACGATCCAGATAATAGCATTAGTAGTCCTCACTATTCTGTTAAATAGTGTGATAATAAATGTAATGAAGACTCAATTGAGTGTGGATATTATCTAGATGACAATATTTGAATTAAAACTCACAGAATATGTTTTGTCCTATTTTACACGACTGTTGTATAATTAAGTTGTATTTAAATTTTGTACCATGTATTTGGCGACTCAAGATGGGTGATGTATACCTATTTTGGGGGCATCACAGGTACTTATATAGTTATATTTAGGTTCATAAAATAATAGTGGGGTTCAGAAACGGACCAAACGTGCAGATTAACAAACGGACCAAGGCAAAAAGAAGCACGCGGGTCTCAAAATAAAAGGGGCGGGTCAAAATAAAAGAGGGTAACTGAATTTGGTTATGATATATGTATATATATATATATATATATATATCTGGGCTTTTGGTATGTTATAGTACACTGAATAAGCTTTCCATAGACTCCGAAACGGACTAATTCCGACTTCGAAGCAAAGAGTTATGACCATTCAAAGTAGTCGGCGTCAAAACCGCCTAACCAACTCAAAGTACCACCTTGAACTAATTTTGTGGAATTCTGTGTTTAGAATTTGGAAAAGGTCAAAAAATAAAAGTTGTAGTCCTGGAAGTTAGCTTCGAGTAGGCTCAATAATCGCTCAAAAATGTTTTGAAACGGAAAAGTTATGACTTTTTTAGCGAGAGAGGGTAAAGCTGGGAAAGAATGAAAAACAGTTTTGAACACCCCTTTTTGAACAATGTTTTGGACTGTCTATCTTATCCGAAATGGGTGTCCAATAACTTTTAAAAATAGGTTAATATGATGTTTATAGCATATCCATAGTTGGATGTCATCGGACTTATGAGATATAGAGTAAAGTTTACATTACAACTACTATGCGTTGTTATGTGACTAATAGTTGATGTGTATGATTATATAATTGTGTAGGGCACGTGAAGTGCAGATAACTGTAAGTTGTTAAACAGTTATTGGTAAACAACGATCAAGGCAAGTCTTTCAGTTCCTATTTGCTATGTGAATTTGATGATGAACTGTTTGAAATCTTTATTGCAAATAGCATGGTGTGTTATATTAATGCTGAAAGTATGAAAAATAAGGTCAATTTATGACTACGTTGATTGAGTAATGAATGTTGACTGAGTAAGGAACCCAATCTTTATACTTGTTATATGAACTACAATATGTATGTTATGTTAGTCCAATGTTTATGAGATGTATATTGAGCATGTTATTATGTGCTTTGTGATGCATGAAAACTGTTAGATTTTGCTGGGCTGTCGAGCTCAACCTTGCAAATAACCACTTTTGCAGGTTAAAGATTTAAGGTAAAGTTATGTGCTACTTGAAAGATATGAATCAGATGTGATACTTGAAGATTTATACACTTTGGATGAGTAATTTTTCTTTGAACCGTGTTTAATGTTCCGAATAATGTATTAATGTTGAATTATAATATCGTTTTACGATGTAAACTCTTGTAGTATTAAAATGATTCTGAGATATTTAAATGTAAAGGTTGAAAGTTTTGGGAACGAGAATAGTTTGTAATATAAAATTTTAATTATTTCACAAATTTAAATGGTTGTATTATCGTTTAATGATGTAAAATTAGAGGTTGAATGTATTGTTAATGACCGAAGTCGATAGTTGAATTGTATGAATTTTGGGGTCGTTACATGTTTTCAAAGCTTTAATATTATATATATGAATATTTAATATTCATGAGTCTTATGTTTTCTATGAATTCATGTTGGGTGAGTTGTTATTATAAACTGAACTATTGTATTTATATGTATCGGTGATGTTAGAACTAACATCTAGATAAGGATTTAGTGTACCAATTACTCTCTTTACGTTCAAAAAAATAAGAAAAACTGATTACAGTGCATGTGTGTATGAACATGGCTTGTAGGAGTGCCAAAATTGATAGTTGATTGTGAACTAATAGGTAAATTGAGCCTTGATTGTATTAATTCAGTAAGTAACGAAGAAAACATAGTTTGAATAAGTTAATTTGGTGTAAAATGGTGATTATAGTGTTAACTTTGTTAACAATGTCAAAAAATGGAGTTTTGTATAAAACATGGAATTGAAAGGTTTTAAATTTGATGTTTATGTTATTTATGTGGGTAAAAACATACTAGAGACCTTAGTTCGTCCCAGTCAACGCCGATGACGAGCCTCAGTCACTTCTGCTACCGGATTAACATCTGCTAGAACGCCTTTGGCTACCGGTATGCAAAAAATGACTCTTATGCCCTTTTTTAGCTCAATTGCCCCCAAGTGTTCCAACAGCTCGCAAACCTGCAATAACACAACTAAACACAGTAAAACGGATCTAAATGCTTTGAGAATACAAAAAATTAAGCCCAAATATATCCAATTCATGGGTATGTTACCCAATCATCAGACATATAAGTCCAAACTATTCACAACCTTCCAAGGTATGTTTTAGTTGTGGAAAAGACAGTCATATAGCTCGATTTTGTCCTGTAGCGAAATCAAGTCCAGCGGGGACGGTGGCACCAAAGACGGATAAGGACAAACAAAGTCGGCAGTTTCTGGAAGAGCATTTGTTGTGACTGCCCAAAACGTGAGGAACCCGAACGAAGGTATCACGGGTTAGTTAATTATAAATTCTTGTGAAATCTATACCTTATTAGATACCGGTTCTACCCATTCTTTTATCTCCCCTGCTTGTGCTCAATGTTTAAACTTGACTCCATAGAAATTAGACTTTGACTTATCTGTGGAAACTCCGTTAGGAGAAACTTTCATTACATCCACTATTTATCAATCTTGTTTGATCCAAGTGGTCTCAATCACATTACCTGTTGATCTTATCTCTTTAAAGATACTTGCATTTAACGTGATTTTAGGGATTGATTGGTTAACTACTCATCATGCCAAAATTGATTGTTTTTGTAAGGTTGTTAGTTTTATATTCCTAACCAACCTTTTATGCAAATTCAAAGCAACCAAACCATTGAATTCAAATAGTTTCATATCAAGCCATAAAGCCATTCGTTTATTGAAAAACGGATGTCAAGCTTTCTTAGCTCATTTCATGGATTTAAACAAAAATACGTCAGATTTGAATGATATTTCTGTTGTTAGTGAATTTCCTGATGTATTTCCTGAAGAATTTCCTGGCCTACCCCCAGAGTGTGATATTGAATTTTGTATCGACTTTGAACCCGGTACAAAACCCATTTTCAAAAATCCATATCAAATGGCTCCTATTGAACTTCAGGAGTTAAAAACCCAACTATAGAAGTTTGTACCCGAGCCTCTATCTGGTGACTTCCTTTGTGGAATGCACCAAAGCTAAACTCTCTGTAGGGGACGTCATATTCGTGCAGTGGTAAACTGATAGGCTCCATTATGACGTGTTATCCAAGATTGGGATATGAATCACAGTTGAGAGAAACCGAAGTCGGTAACCAAAGTACGTAGCTTTCTGGGCTTAGCTGGTTATTATTGGAGATTCGTGGAAGGATTTTCTCGAATCGCTACTCTATTAACTTAGCTGACCCGAGAAGATACAAAATTCGTATGGGGTGAGGAATGCGAGAAGATTTTCCAAGAGCTCAAGAGATGACTCATTTCGGCACCTGTTCTGACCATACCATCATGGAAAATCGAACTTGGTAGCTAACGCGTTGAGTAAAAGATCGTACGCGAGTACAAGTGTGATATTGTTGAACACAAAGACCTATTTTGTATAATTTACAAACAATAAAGATAGAGTTAAAGACTCTAGGGACCCACGTTACGATGTTAAATATACGAGTAGAATCGACTTTAATTGATAAAGTTAAAACCGCTCAAGCTACACACCGGAGCTGATGAATATAAAGAAGAAGGTGCAAGAAGGCGTTATTCTAGAAGTAAGAGTCGTTGAAGAGAAGAAAGCTCAAATCTTCGATTTATTTGAAATACTCGATCGAGTAGGAACTGTGGCCTATAGACTCGCCTTAACGCTAAGTATGTCGCGTGTTCATAACATTTTTCACGTATAGATGTTACGTAAATATGTGGAAGACCCAAACCACATTATTGCGTTAGAACCATACGAGATAGCCGAAGATTTAACGTACGAGGAAGTACCTGTCAAGATCTTGGATAGAAAAGAACATGTCATACGAACAAAGGTTATACCACAAGTCAAATTTTGTGGAGGAACCATGCCATTGAAGAAATGACTTGGGAGTTGGAATCGGAAATGAAAGCGAGGTATCCTCACCTTTTCGAAACACCAGGTACATACGTTAATTTCGAGGACGAAATTTCATATGGAGGGGAGGTTGTAAGACCCTGAATTTTTTTTTTATATAAATAAAATTTAATTTTCTCTATTCATTATCTTGAAATAATAAGGAGTTAATTTGGTATAATATTTTAGTTATGGGTGAAATGTGCAAATTTTACAAAATAAGCAAGTGGTTATAAAATATTCATTTTGTTGGGGAATATTCGTTTGGTCGTGGAATATTCTTTTTGTCGAGAATATCCGTACGATGACGCAGTCATTTATGGGCCCCATAACAAAATAACTGTCGGATAAAGAAAACAACAAGTTTGAGTTTTTATAAATAACGGTGTAGTTGTTACCGTTAACATTATTGGAATACTCGGTGGTTAAAATACAGTAATACGCGTGGTTGTACAAAGAGCATACCAGACATTAATCGTATTTTTTTGAATTATTGATTCTTACGTGAAGAAGACACTACTCAATAATTGTTACGAAGAATTACTATTCAATATTTTATTTTATTGATTCAATAATTGTTTGCGTTGATATTTTATATTATTGTTGTTTCAATAATTGTCATCGCATGATATTTCCCATTATCGATCAATAATTCATATTATTTGAATAATATTATTAGATAAGATTATTGGCAATGTTTAGAAAGTTCATCAAAGAGAGGTTTGGTCACCTAATTACTGCGCCAAAGAAGAGAAATCCTTATCTGAAAGCCCCCTCTTTCTCGGGAACAACCGTTGTCATCATTATTGTGATTCTGTAATATTATTTGTGAATAATTAATTATTGATTTATATGACAAGGAAATATTTATTTATGTGGATATAGATGATGGATTTATTTATTGTGGTTATAAATGAAGGAATTAATGTTGAGGTGTTTTATCAGTATTTTGTCGAAATGAAGAACGAAATTTGGAAATTTTCAGAAAATTAGTTTATTACTTGATTTTTTAAAAAATCTATAACTCTTTGTGTATAATATATCAAAAGAAAGCCCTGGACGTAAGCTAAACATAAAAATTTGAATCACCCAAAAATTCTTTGTGGATTTTTCATGGTATTTGCTTGAGTGAAATCGGCAACGAGGGACTTATAGTCCAAAAAATCAAATCGCTGTTCTTAAAGCTCTATCAGGTGAGTTAAATTTTAATTCGACCGTTGAATCGTTGTGATTTTTGGATATGTTATACATATATAAGTTTAGTATATGTCCACAAATTTTGAACCGTTAAAAATTAACGTATAATTTGTTATAAATTTTATGAGGTGTTGAAAATTATCCGCTTGTGGAACCTTGATATTTTCTCGCTTGAATTTGGAATAACTTTCTTCGCAGTTGTAGAGAATTTGATTTCCTATGGAATGGACATATAATTCAGATTTTTTTGATAAAAGGCTATTTATTATGAATTATTAAAGTTTTTGATTATTGTTTAAATGATAAAATATTTTGGAAAATTCTAGAATTGGTAGGCCCCACTTTTGGTTGGTGAGAAATGTGCTCAAATTTTATTTCAAATGTGGTGGGTGGCAATAGTAGCATGTAAAGCCATCATGTAGCAGGTCAAGTCTGCTTCGGCGTGCTAGCATTTTCCTATAAATAGGTGCTTATGTTAGAATTAAAAATCACACCAGAAACATAAGCTTTCTCTCTCTATATTATCAAGCGTATTTTGTGAGTATTTAGATACTTTGAGAGTTGTTATTCAGTACAAGTTTCATTCAGCATCATATCCTATATTCCATTCTGAAGTACTGTTTCTTTGAGATAAGGGATGTTATTTTCTTCTTAAATGATATTATTTTCTTCAATATCATTATGCCAAAATATTGGTATGAGTTTGATTGTGGAATTTCTACCTTTTTGTGTTGGGGTTACTATTCACGTATACGACACTATTCACCAAAAAATAAATTTTTTCTTTTTCATCCCAAATGTCTTTTATGGTTACTATCTTTGATTGTATCCATATTTTGATCTTTATTTTTGAATTCTACTTCACAATTGGTTATTATGGAGTATTATTGAATTTGGATAAACCAAATACTGAATCCCTAATATTTGTCCTTCCGCCTCACCGGATTCGCTTCTCTTAAATGTTTTTCATCGCTCTCACCCCTTAATGGTGATACTTGATGAATATCTTTGGCCAAGAGGCAAAGGTGAATGATTACTCGATGAATATCTTTGGCCCGTGAGTAAAGATGAATATTTGATTCAAGATGTATATTGATTGATGTTACAGGATAAAATATTGATGATGGACTTTAAATTCATAGATGATAGTAGATTTCATTCTCTACTTAACTCTTCTAATGAATTATTGTTTCTACTGCAGTTGTTGATCTAAAACTTGTTGTCTATTATATTCTATCGATTTTTTTTCTTGTTGAAGACTAAGGATAATTTGTTGTATATTATCTTAGTCATAATATTCTTTATCGGGCTAGTTGAGCTCACCCTTTTCCTTTTTGTTCCATTTTTCTTCTCGTGAAATGAGAACATAGCAGAACCAATGGGTATATAGAGTGATGGTCCTGAGATATTGTTTTAGCGATCCTCACTATTTTTGTAAAATAGTGCATCAATAATTGTAATGAGGACTTATTTGAGTGTGGATATTGTCTAGAAGATAATATTTGTATTTAAACTCACAATATTTGTGTTGTCGTATTTTGCACGACAATTGTATTAATAATGTTGTAGTTATTTTTGTACCATGTATTTGGCGACTCAGAATGGGTAATGTATACCTATTTTGGGGGCATCACAGTTGGTATTAGAGCTTAGTGATATGGTCTCTGGCGGAGATCGGGGAATAGAACTAGGAGGGGAGAGATGAGTAAATCATTCGCTAGTGTGTCCTACCTAAGCTTATTTGTTGGTCGGTCATAATATAGGGATATTATGTGATATGTTAATTTTTTTTAATTAACCCTTGTTTTATGGCAGTATTTAAGAATGGCAGCTGAGAACGTTAACAATGGAGTGTATGAGACTGTGGAAACACCTTTAGTCACCAACTAGGAGAACGTTTAACAAGATGGAAATATTCTTCCTGTAAATAACACTAGTGAGAAAACGATGAATGATGGGATGTTTAGAAACTTTTGCGCTTCATGCAAAATCGTATTTAGGAGACTCGTGTACAAAATACGGAGAGAAATTATCATGCCAAAATGGTAACCACTTTGGTGGTAATCATGGCCAAGATAATAGAAGAAATAATTCAAGTGGAAATTTCAAGAAGAGAAGATTTAACGATGATGGGAAGATCGCGTCCAAAGAAAGACCAAAGACCAACAACAAATTCTAGGGGAGGAGAACGACCGCCAGTTAGATGCTACAGATGCGGAGAGGAGGGACATATAAGTCCAAATTGTTCAGAACCTTCCAAGGTATATTTTAGTTGTGGAAAAGACGGTCATATAGCTCGATTTTGTCCTATAGTGAAATCAAGTCCAGCAGGGACGGTGGCATCAAAGGCGGATACGGACAAAACAAAGTCGGCGGTTTCTGGAAGAGCGTTTGTTGTGACTGCCCAAAATGTGAGGAACCTGAACGAAGGTATCACGGGTTAGTTTATTATAAATTCTTATGAAATATATACCTCATTAGATACTGGTTCTACCCATTTTTTATCTCCCCTGCTTGTGCTCAACGTTTAAACTTGACTCCAGAGAAATTAGACTTTGACTTATCTGTGGAAACTCCGTTAGGAGAAACTTTCATTACATCCACTGTTTATCAATCTTGTTTGATCCAAGTGGGCACAATCACATTACTTGTTGATCTTATCTCTTTAAAGATACTTGCATTTAACGTGATTTTAGGGATTGATTGGTTAACTACTCATCATGCCAAAATTGATTATTTTTGTAAGGTTGTTAGTTTTCATATTCCTAACCAACCTGTTATGCAAATTCAAAGCAACCAAACCATTGAAGTCAAACACTTTCATATCAAGCCATAAATCCATTCGTTTATTGAAAAACGGATGTCAAGCTTTCTTAGCTCATTTCATGGATTTAAACAAAAATACGTCAGATTTGAATGCTATTTCTGTTGTTAGTGAATTTCCTAACGTATTTCCTGAAGAATTTCCTGCCCTACCCCCCAAAGTGTGATATTGAATTTTGTATCGACTTTGAACCCGGTACAAAACCCATTAAATCCATATCAAATGGCTCCTATTGAACTTCAGGAGCAACTATAGAAGTTAGTACCCGAGCCTCTATCTGGTGACTTCCTTTGTGGAATGCACCGAAGCTAGACTCTCCGTAGGGGACGTCATATTCGTGCGGTGGAAAACTAATAGGCGACATTGTGACGTGCTATCCAAGATTACAGTTGAGAACAACCGAAGTCGGTGACCAAAGTACGTAGCTTACTGGGCTTAGCTGGTTATTATCGGAGATTCGTGGAAGGATTTTCTCAAATCGCTACTCCATTAACTTAGCTGACCCGAGAAGATACAAAATTCGTATGGGGCGAGGAATGCGAGAAGATTTTCCAAGAGCTCAAGATGTGACTCATTTCGGCACCTGTTCTAACCATACCATCATGGAAAAGCGAACGTAGTAGCTGACGCATTGAGTAGAAGATCGTACGCGAGTACAACTGTGATATTGTTGAACACAAAGACCTATTTTGTATAATTTACAAACGATAAAGATAGAGTTAAAGACTTTAGGGACCCACGTTACGATGTTAAATATACGAGTAGAATCGACTTTAATTGATAAAGTTAAAATTGCTCAAGCTACACACCGGAGCTGATGAATATAAAGAAGAATGTGCAAGAAGGTGTTATTCTAGAAGTAAGAGTCGATGAAGAGAAGAAAGCTCAAACCTTTGATTTATTTGAAATCCTCGGTCGAGTAAGAAATGTGGCATATAGACTCGTCTTAACGCTAAGTATGTCGCGTGTTCATAACATTTTTTACGTATAGATGTTACGTAAATATGTGGACGACCCAAACCACATTATTGCGTTAGAACCATACAAGATAGTCGAAGATTTAACGTACGAGGAGGTACCTGTCAAGATCTTGGATAGAAAAGAGCATGTCCTACAAACAAAGGTTATACCACAAGTCAAATTTTATGGAGGAACCATGCTATTGAAGAAATGACTTGGGAGTTGGAATCAAAAATGAAAGCGAGGTATCCTCACCTTTTTGAAACACCAGGTACATACGTCAATTTCGAGGACGACATTTCATAAAGAGGGGAGGTTGTAAGAACCCGAATTTTTTTTTATATAAATAAAATTTAATTTTCTCTATTCATTATCTTGAAATAATGAGTTAATTTGATATAATATTTTGGTTATGGGTGAAATGTGCAAATTTTACAAAATAAGCAAGTGATTATAAAATATTCATTTTGTCGGGGAATATTTGTTTGGTCGTGGAATATTCTTTTTGTCGGGAATATCCCTACGATAGCGCAGTCATTTGTGGGCCCCATAACATAATAACTGTTGGATAAAGAAAATGATAAGTTTGAGTTTTTATAAATAACGTGGTAGTTAGTTATTACTGTTAACACCGTTGAATACCCATTTGGTTAAAATACGATAATACCCGTGGTTGTATAAAGAAGCACACCTGTATTACACAAAGATTTTTTTTGAATTATTGATTCTTACGTAAGAAGACACTACTCAATAATTGTTACAATAATTACTATTCAATATTTTATTTTATTGATTCAATAATTGATGCGTTGATATTTTATATTATTGTTGTTTCAATAATTGTCACTGCACGGTATTTCCCATTATCAGATCAATAATTCATATTATTTGAATAATATTATTAGATAAGATTATTGGCAATGTCTAGAAAGTTCTGTCAAGGAGAGGTTTGGTCACCTAATTGCGTGCCAGTAAGGAGAAATCCTTATCGAAAAGCCCCATTTTTCCTGGGAACAGCCTGGTTGTCATTATTGTGATTCTGTAATATTATTTATGAATAATTAATTATTGATTTATATGATAAGGAAATATTTATTTTATGTGGATCTAGAAGATGGATTTATTTATTGTGGTTATAAATGAAGGAATTAAGGCTGAGGTGTTTTATTAGTATTTTGTCGAAATAAAGAACAAAATTTGGAAATTTTCATAAAATTAGTTTATTATTTGAATTTTTTTAAAAATCTATAACTCTTCGTGTATAATATATCAAAAGAAAGCTCTTGAAGTAAGCTAAACATACAAATTTGAATCACCCAAAAATTCTTTGTGGATTTTTTGTGGTTACTGTTTGAGTGAAACTGGTACGAGGGACTTATAGTCCAAAAATTAAATCAGTGTTCTCAAAGCTCTATTGTGTGAGTTATAATTTTAATTCAACCATTGGATCGTTGTGATTTTTGGATATGTTATACATATATAAATTGAGTATATGTCCACAAATTTTGAACCATTAAAAATTAACGTATGATTTGTTATAAATTTTATGAGGTGTTGAAAATTATCCGTTTGTGGAACTCGAATATTTTCTGTTTGAAATTTGGAAAAACTTTCTTTTGCAAAGTTGTAGAGAATTTGATTTCCTATGGAATGGACATATAATTCGTATTTTTCTGATAAAAGGGCTATTTATTATGAATTATTAAAGTTTCTGATTATTGTTTAAATGATAAAACATTTTGGAAAATTCTAGAATTGGTGGGACCCACTTTTGGTTGGTGAGAAATGTGCCCAAATTTTATTTCAAATGTGGTGGGTGGCAATAGTAGCAGGTAAAGCCATCGTGCTAGTGTCAAGTCTACTTGACGTCTTAGCATTTTCCTATAAATAGGTGCTTAGGTTAGAATTGAAAATCACACCAGAAACATAAGCTTTCTCTCTCTATATTATCGAGCGTATTTTGTGAGTATTTAGATACTTGGAGAGTTGCTATTCAGTACAAGTTTCATTCAGCATCATATCTTATATTCCATTCCGAAGTACTGTTTTTTTGAGGTAAGAGATGTTATTTTTTTCTTAAATGATATTATTTTTTTAATATCATTATGCCAAAATATTGATATGAGTTTGATTGTGGAATTTCTACCTTTTTGTGTCGAGGTTACTATTCACGTATATGACACTATTCACCGAAAAATGAAATTTCTCTTTTTCATCCCAGATGTCTTTTATGGTTACTAACTTTGATTGTATCCATGTTTTGATCTTTATTTTTGAATTCTAATTCACAATTGGTTATTATGGAGTATTATTGAATTTGGATAAACCGAAATATGAATCCCTAATATTTGTCCTTCTGTCTCACAGGATTCATTCTCTTAAATATTTTTCATCATCCTCAGTCCTTAATGGTGATACTTGATGAATATCTTTGGCCTGTAGTGCAAAGATGAATGATTACCTGATGAATATCTTTGGCCGTAAGTGCAAAGATGAACAGTGTTGAGATAAATATGACCAACTGGTGATACAAATGAATATCTTTGGCCTGTAGTGCAAAGATGAATATTTGATTCAAGATGTATATTGATTGATGTTACAAGGATAAAATATTGATGATGGACTTTTAAATTCATAGATGATAGTAGATTCCATTTTCTACTTAACTCTTCTAATGAATTGTTGTTTCTGCTACAGTTGTTGATCTAAAACTTGTTGTCTATTATATTCTATCATATTTTTCCCTGTTGAAGACTAAGGATAATTTGTTGTGTATTATCTTAGTCATTTTCTTTACTGGGCTACTTGAGCTCACCCTTTTTCTTTTTGTTCCATTTTTCTTCTTAGGAAGCGAGAACATAGCAGGAACCAGTCGGGGTATAGAGTGATGGTTCTAGACAGTTATTTTAGCAGTCCTCACTATTTTTGTAAAATAGTGCATCAATAATTGTAATGAGGACTTATTTGAGTGTGGATATTGTCTAGAAGACAATATTTGTATTTAAACTCACTGTATTTGTGTTGTCGTATTTTGCACGACAATTGTATTAATGATGTTGTAGTTGTTTCTGTACCATGTATTTGGCGACTCAGAATGGGTAATGTATACCTATTTTGGGGGCGTCACAATAGATATTAATTATATAATATAATTATAACTTTAACTGACATCAGTTATATTGTTTTTATTTGAAAATCAAAAGTCATAAGGCTTGTTTGGCTAACCACTTAAAATTTAATCAATTAATCCTTATGCCTTGTTTAGTAAAACACATTTAAATTAAAGACTTAATATGCATTAAGCCTTATTTGGTAAAACTGAATTAAACTCCTTTAATTTATTTTAATAACTCCTTTATAGTAAGGTTAATTGTCACACTTTTATCTAATTAAATTTTCAATAATCAATTTAATTAATTCTAATAATAATTTATTAAATTACCTTAACACATACATCAACACAACATAATTATAATTTGCTTTATAATTATAACTTTATTTAATCAACTAACACATCATTTTAATTACAAATTCAAATTAAAATATTATTATAATAATTCATTTAATCATTATAAACTCTAACTTAATTTATAATTTAAATTATAATAATATCTCATAATAATTAATTTCATTAACTCATTAATTATTTATTTAACAAATAATTCACTAAAGCAAATCAAATCAATTTTAAAAATATCTATTCAACGATAAACACATCCATTAAATATTTATATAATTTAATAAATATTTAAAATTACAATTTAAAATTCTGGATTGTTACATCCTTCCCTCCTTATAGGGATTCTGTCCTCAGAATCACAACTTAAACAAATCATTCGTCGCATTCTTCCCTACTTACAAAGATTCTATCCCCAGAATCGAAGACACGGATTAAACAAATAACTCAGGGTAATCTTTCATCATTTTATCTTCGAGTTTCCACGTAGCTTCTTCAGCATTGTGGTTCCTCCATATCACCTTCACGGAAGGTATCACCTTATTCTTGAGCACTTATTCTTTCATGTCGACTATCTGGATAGGAACCTCTTCATAAGACAAGTCTTTATCGAACTGTAAAGGATTGTACTCTATCACATGCTTGTAATCAGGTTTATACGGTCGTAATACCGAAACATGAAAATAATTATGAATATGTTCCAACTCTGGAGGTAGAGCTACCTCATAAGCCATTTCTCCTACTTTTTGCAACACCTTGAAAGGTCCAATAAATCTTGGGCTCAGCTTTCCCTTTTTACCAAAATGGATTTTCCCCTTCTAAGGTGAAACTTTTAAGAACACGAAATTTCCTACATTGAATTCTCGATCTTGTCTATGTTGATCATCATACTTCTTCTGTCTATCTTGAGCAGCTACTAATCTTGTCCTGATGAGTTTAACAACCTCAGCAGTTTGCTGCACCAGTTTCGGTCCTAACAATTGACGTTCATCGACTTCATCACAGCACAGTGGAGTTCTGCACTTTCTGTCGTACAATGCTTCGTAAGGCGGCATACTGATGCTTGCGTGGTAACTGTTATTGTAGGCAAATTCCACCAATGGTAAATGTTCATCCCAGCTCCCTTTGAAATCCATGATGCATGCTCTCAGCATATCCTCTAACGTCTGGATTGTTCGTTCACTTTGGCCATCCGTTTGCGGATGATATGTCGTACTCATTCGCAACTGTGTTCCCATGCATTCTTGTAGTTTCTTCTATAAGTTTGATGTGAACCTCGAATCTCTATCTGACACAATTGACACTGGCACTCCATGTCTCGAAAAGATTTCTCTAACGTACAACTTTGCTAACTGATCAAGATTGAATCTAATCTTTATTGGCAAAAAGTGTGTTGATTTCGTCAGTCTGTCACCTATCACCCAAATCGCATCGTATCCTCTCTGAGTAGTTAGAAGACCCACCACAAAATCCATTGTGATGTGTTCCCACTTCCATTTCGGTATTTCCAATGGTTGAAGTAATCCACTTAGTCGTTGATGCTCGGCCTTGACTCTTTGACATGTCAAGCATTTTGTAACACATTCTGCAACATCTCTTTTCATGTTTTGCCACCAAAAGTGTCATTGTAAATCTTGATATATCTTCGTACTTCCCGGGTGTATTGAATATCTTGAGTTATGAGCTTCTGTCAAGATTTCTTCTTTAATATCTGGCACTACTGGAACCCAGATTCTTCCCTCGAATCTTAGTAAACCTTTAGTATCAATCTTGTATTTCACTTCACCACTCTCAACCATTTTCTCTTTGATCTTTCCACATTCTTCATCTTGTATTTGAGCATTATTCACCTTGTCAACCAAAGTTTAACTAGCTTCCATCTGGAACAATCTTTCATTGGTTTCTTTTGGAAATTTAATTTCCAACTGTAGTCTTGCCACTGCTGAAATGAGCTCCTCCTGGTTGGTTAACAACATCAACTTCTCCCGACCTTTCCTACTTAAAGCATCTGCAACCACATTCGCTTTGCCTGGATGATAAAAGATCTCACAATCATAATCTTTTATTAATTCCATCCATCTCCTTTGACGCGTGTTTAGGTCCTTCTGAGTGCAAATATACTTTAGACTCTTATGGTCTGTGTATATCTCACATTTTTCTCCATAGAGACAATGCCTCCATATTTTTAGAGAAAACACCACCGCAGCCAACTCTAAGTCATGAGTCGGATACCCTTTTTCGTAGTCTTTAAACTGCCTTGATGTATTCGCAATGACTTTGTCGTTCTGCATAAGGACACAACCTAATCCTTTATGTGAAGCACCACTATACAACACAAAGTTTCCTGTATTATCTGGTAATGACAACACAGGGAACACTTAACATCTTTTTCAATTCTTGAAAAATTTCTTCATACTTCTCCGTCCAAACAAACTTTACAGCTTTCCTTGTCAAATTTTTTAGCGGAGTGGCAATCTTGGAAAAGTCCTGAATAAACCGTCTATAATAGCCGGCCAGTCCCAAGAAACTCCTCACCTCCGAAGGTGTTCTTGGTTGTTCCCAATTGATTACAGCTTCAACTTCTGATGGATCCACTAAAATCCCATCTTTGTCAATGACATGCCCAAGAAATTGTACACGTTCTAATCAAAACTCACACTTCGAGAATTTCACGTATAGTTTTTCCTTTCTTAGTGTCTCCAACGTCAAACGTAAATGTTCCACGTGTTCTTCTTGACATTTGGAGTACACCAGGATGTCATCAATGAAACCACCACAAACTTAACTAAGAATGGTTTAAACACCATGTTCATCAAATCCATGAATGCAGCAGGGGCATTTGTCAATCCAAAAGACATCACAAAAAATTTATAATGTCCATACCGAGTTCAGAATGTCGTCTTTGGTACATACTCTTTCCTTACTTTCAGTTGATGATACCCACTTCTCAAATCTATTTTCGAGAAATATCTAGCACCCTTCAATTGATCAAATAAGTCATCTATTCTTGGCAACGGATATTTATTCTTAATAGTGACTTTGTTTAATTCCCTATAATCAATGCAAAGACGCACTGACCCATCCTTCTTCTTTACAAATAACACAGAAAATTGGATTTTTATGACAATTAAATTTTATTTGATTATGTGAATTAAATGAATTTAATTGATTTATTTTGTGAGTAAGCTATGTGAAGGTGGATTACATGACCTAGAATGTGCTAATGTGTGTTAGTAATGCGGCTACGTGCTAGAATTAATTGTTTAGAATTTCCAAGATGAAAATAAATGTTTTAGAAATTCCCGTAAAAAAACACTATTCATCCATTTTTACATTAGGGAATTATTTTGAAATTAGAAAACGCGTAATGATAGAATATCGAGATAAGATGAAATATCTAATAGTATTTCATTTATGGCAAACGAAGTTTTTGCCTGCGGACTTAAAACCTAAGGGTTGAGTATATTGATTTTAGAAAGAAAATGAAATGCGTAGAAAGTTTGCGTTATTGTTAAAGCGTGTGTTATACTAGTATGATACTATTTAGTATCTATGTATATATGTCTGATGAGTTAATAAATACAAATACGATTATCGTACGAGTATTATACGGAGAGAATATGTGAATTATACGTATAGAATACGATTAGTATTATAGGATTAAGTTAAGACTTAATGTTAATTCATTTGGGTTGGATTATGTTTAGTCCAATCAATTGAATGAAAAAGCCCAAGCCCAATTTAATGTGTTAAGCCCAAGTCAAGGCCCGATATTAGATTGGTTAAGCCCGATGCAAGAAAATCGAGCAAGTGGATCGAATCGGTGGGTCATAGAATGGGTAAAACCATGGGGGCAACCCATGGGGATGACCCATGGGCAAGGTGGGCCGACCCTTTGGTGTGCAAGGCAAGAATAATGCTTGGTCACCAAGTATTTTACTTGGTGACAAAGTGTGAATAATAAGGAGGTGGTGGTGTATTGTCTAGATTTGCCCTCCATTTCATTTTCTATAAATAGAAAGCAAGAGTTGGTCTTTTGTGAGTTTTTCAATTGCCAACCTAGATTATTGAGAGAGAGAGAGAGCTAGACTCAACCAAATCATACACTTTGAAGCTTTGCTTAAGAGTTTTCAAGATTACTTAAGAGTCCTTAAGGTAATATTCTTTAATTCTAATTCCATCTCTTTTGGTTTTCTTTTAACATGGAAATTCATAAATGGGTGGTGTATATCTTGTATGGTGGAATAAGAATGACTTATTATACATTCAATCTCTATAAGTCATGAAATCATAGAAATCATAAGGTTTGATATAGTTTTAAACCATAAAAATATTGATTGTTGAGATTGATTGTTGATAAACAATTGAACTCCATCAATAAGTAAATATGTGCATCTTGCTTGGTTAGGATATAGATATGAAGTCCATGGAGTATTCCATGTGATTTGGCTTAGAGAACGTTAGTAACGAAGTTATGGCGAATTTCACGGAAATAGACGTTAAATGTCGAAAACATTGAAATTCTGGATTGGTAGTCGAAAGTTGTTGTAAGACTTGAAAACGTTGTTTTTCAATGTCAACACGTGAGATATGATATTTAAGAGTTGTGGGCTCGATAATCATCGGATTTCGACTTAAAACAAAGAAAAAAGCGAGCATTGAGCGGCTCATTAACGCGTTCTGAGCGGCTAGAAAATGAACTCAATAGTGAATTTTGAGTTAGCAGTTCAAAAGTGTTGAATTCTTATATGAGCGTGTAGAGTATGTCATTTATGATGTGTAGGCTTTGAGCGGACCAAATCGGACTTATAACGAAGAAGTTATGGCTCAAGAATTTCACCAAAATTTTCATCTTTGAAAAATTACGATGCTTTGAGTGCAGGCGTGGGCGCAAACGATGTAATGATAAATGTCGTACCATGGCGTGAAACCACGATGTAGTTAGCTCTTTGCTAAATAAAGCGCATGGCATGCCACTTATAGAAGTAAAGTCTCGCATGCAGTGACAGAGGCCAGGGACCTAGGTATTATGGCTGGCGCCCATGCATGGCGATCTTGAACTACTAGATGTCCTGTGCATGGCGCTGGTGTGCGAGGCTTTTGATAGATGACTTAGGTTTTGAACTTCAATTGTTCAGAGACCTATAGGAGTAATGTTTGTGCACTTCATAAGTGTATTAAAACTATTCCTATACTACCTATACTAAGGTATATGGTATTGAACTTAGGAATTGAATGCATGTTAGTAAGTTATGAATGGAGAACAAGAAGTGTTATCAATAAACCCTAATCGGTGATCAATGTTGGTACTTTATCAACAATGTTAGAGTCCGGTTAATAACGTCAATTGGTTAATAAGCCGGGACGAAGGGTAATAAGTCGAATTGACTTTAATAAAGTTATTAAGTTAACTAAGACATAGAAGAGAAAGAAGTTGGTAGGAACAATGTGAACAATTGTTTGATAGCTAATTACGATTGTCTTATGTGAATATATCATGTAGATTACGTAAAGGTTGTGTAGTCGATCGATTAAGTTATTTGAAGATGCTTGAAAGCAAAGTTTTCTTAACAACATCTAACTTTCAAGTTAGCCAAGTTTTATGTGATTCATTATCTTTGAATTGCACGGTGGTTTTTTAAAGAAAATTCGATGCGAGTTTAACTTCATTAGACTACTTAAATAAGATATAGATTGATTGATATTCATATCTTTCTATATAGAAATGTTAACAGCTATCCTATGCCAAGTGATTGAATGCGGATGTGAAGGTAAGGTTTGTCTATGAACAAACAAAAGTATTTTTCATCGATTATTAGATGGGCATGCGAGTTTGCCAAATGTTAAGCGTAAATCGTTTAACGAATGAGTGTTGATCAACATAGAGTACTATAAATTTGATCACCTAGAAGTGCTCATAAGTAATGCGGATGTACAACCTTAGTGTTGTGATATCCTTTTCAAGTATGAAAATGAAAGCTACTTTTCATGGTCTATCGGCCGGTTTCGATTCTAATCTACTCTATACTTTGGAATTGATGTTATGAAATGTTAAAGTATTATTGTTTCATAATACTTCATAACTATTTGTTCGATTATGTATGAATTGTTATATAATTCACGAATGTGGTATTACTTGTTATCCTTTGTTAAACTTGTTGAGCTTGTTATGCTCACTTCTTGCGTGAATTATATGATTGCGATTAAGGATGAGCGTCTTGAGAATGCTAAGAGAGATAAGGGCAAAGGCTAAGATGGATACTTAACCATCGTGTAATAGATTAGTATGTTTGTATGTATTATACATTATGAACAACAAACGATGTAATCGGTTTATGAACACAGGAAGGATTATACTTTGATTGTAATAAGAAGATAGTAATTACATTCATTTTGTTGTATTTCAATGGAATGATTGTATGGTTATGAGTGCACGATGTAGCACCATATATAGGGTTGGAAGATACCCGAATTTGGGGGCGTCACGAGTTGGTATCAAAGCATTAGGTTATAAAACTTAAGGGAAAAACCTTGGGCTAATAACCTCGTAAGGAAGGTAAAGTCAAGAAATGAAATTCAAGTCCATTGAATTAATAAGGTATTGAGATAACTTCGATGTCGAAAAGATTTAAAAGATGAAATTAATCTTAAATAAATTAAATGTGATTTGTGCTTATACTATTGTGTATTATGTACTAATCAACGTGTTATGTGTTTTGTAGATGTCGAGCGATAGCTTGATGTTTAGAGACATTCAAGTGATAAGTGAGGATTCGATGAACCAAGTGGAGATTGTACCAATGCCGATGGCGGAGAGTGCAGATTAGTGGTTACTAGAAGACTTCGGACATTGAGAGAGTACATCTACGAGGAGGAATACTCGAGGAGGCGATGGGGATTAAGCATCATATCTTAATGAGATGCTTGATGTGGAGGAGGAGATGGAGGTAACATCGATTAACACGGTGGTGCCTACTCGGGAACCCAACACCTCCGGATCTGATGAGATCATTGTATCTGGTTTGTGTTGGATAGGAATGTGCAATTAGCCTTTATAGTCTGGAGACCGAAACGAGAAAAATAACACGCCCTATATATGGTGAAGGAATCTGCGAGAGGCGATTTTGAGTCGAGCACGATGATGAAAAGTGCTTATGATGAGATAAGGCACGTGACTATAAGGAAGAGGCCTGTAGAAGCTTGAAAAGCTGGTTGAAAAAAGACCAAAATAGCTAGGATGTCATACATCCACGAATGTGCTCATGAGGATTTCAAGCTAAAAATTGCTTGTTATTCCATCGAGTCTGGGCAGACTCGACATACCATAAGTCGAGATATTGTGTCGATACTGGCAAATCAGAAATATGAGAATGTCGTTCGACAGTGTTAGTGGATCGTTAGATCTTTTTGTATATAAGTAGTGACGTAAAGCCCTCTTTTGTATAATTAAAGGGTAGTCTTTTTGTAAATCCCAATTTTTGTAGAAGTCAATCGCGGGATAGTATGTAATAGCTTTTTGGCTAAAGAAACATGATGTAAATAGTTTTGACTATGAAAGCATATTAATATAATGAAGTTTTATTTAATGTGCTTGTTGTGGTATGAGTTGTTGTTGTTGTTTGAGAATGATAACCAAGTAGTTAAATAGATAATAATGAAACTTTATTTATTTAATCGAATTATGCCACCAAGAAGGAGACAACGTAACCAAGAGTGAGTCTCATAATGAGAATCGGGGGTCCTAATAACCCTATGCAAGAGTTCGTTAATTTATTAATGGTTGCATTTAACCAAGTTGGGGAGGGATTCACTGTAGCTCACAGGGTAGTAAGAACAACTACCTTTAAGGAATTTAAGAGTGTGGGTCCTCTGAGTTTAGAGGCAGAGCGGACCCATTAGAAGCCCAGAACATGGGTAAAAGAGATTGAAAAGGCGTTTGTGATAACAAATGTAGGTGAGTGCATGAAGACTTCTTTTGCGACTTACATGATGAAGGGAAGCCAACTCTTTGGTGGGAGGCTCACCGGGGTGGAGCTAGGGCGAAGCTATTACGTGTGGGAACAGTTTAAGAAGGTCTTCTTGAGAACTACTTCCCTACTAGCATGCAAGGTAGGGATGGAGATTAAGTTCTTAGAACTTAAGCGGGGATATAATGAGTTCCCGATTATCTGCCAAATTCAATGAATTGGCGAGGTTTGCTCCACATCGGTGGATCTGAGGAGAGAAGAAAGGCGCGAGGTTTGAGCGGGGCTTAAAACCACAGCTCTATAGTAGAATATCGGTTTTTTTGAGTGCTTCCCTCTGGGACCATTACGGAAAAAGCGATTATAGATGAAGGTGGTGGTGAGGCATTGTCTCGATTACCACAAAAAGCGAAAGAAGAACAAGAGTAAAGTTAGAGGAGGTAGTAAAAAATTTGAAGTTGCCCGGTGAGGCGGCAAACTTGCCTAAGAGGAAGAGTTTTAACCACAGGAATCTTGGGGTAAAAGGGAGATCCCAAGCGAAGAGCGGAAGCATGTAAGACATGCGGAAAAGACTCACATGGAAGTCTGCAAAAGGGAAATCGATCTGCTACAAGCTGTGGGCGGGGAGGGCATTTGTCACCCAATTGTCCTAACCCTAAGAAGAACCGGTGTTTTATGCATGGGTCATTGGACCACATGGCAAAGAAATTGCCCAAGAAGGGTTTAGAGGAAATAAAGGGTTACGGTAGTGGTAAATTAGCCATTCTTGGACCAACACCATCGATGGGTAGACCCTCATTTCGTACGTTTAATATGGTTTCCAAGATGCGGTTGCATCAGCGGATGTGGTAGCGGTATCATTCGGTCGATGAGATAAATGCTTATGTGTTATTTGACTTCGGGTGCTTTACTTGTTCTTTTATAGCATGTGAATTTGCTAAGCGATTAGGTTTAATCCACGAAAAGTTACCAATACCTTTAGGCGTTAAGGTAGCAAATGAAGAGATAATCCCCATTGAACATATTCATAAGGATTGTTGCGTAGATATTAGAGGGAATAAGTTATCGGTAGATTTGAGTGCAAATAAGGTTAAAAAATTCGATGTAATTCTTGGTATGGATTGGTTGGTTAACCATAAAGGCGATAATAGATTGCCATAGGAAAAGTGTAAACCTTGACTTTCTAAGAAAACCAAGGTAGTGTTCTTGATAGTAAATCAAGAGGCGCTCTTGTTGTCTGTCGATGACACAAGCTAGGAAGATGTTGAGAAAAGGGTGTGTAGGTTATACATGCCATGTTGTGGATACCCAAAGAGTGGGAACATCCTTGGACGAGATACCTATAGTGCAAGAGTTCATGGATGTATTTAGGAGGAGTTCTGGGGTATTCCACCGGATAGGGAGAGTTGAGTTTGTAATTGATGCATTACAGGAGCGACACGATTTCAAGGGCACCATATCGGATGGCGCCCGATTGAGATGAAGGAGTTAATGGTTCAATTACAAGAACTATTAGATAGAAAGTACATTCAACAAGTGTGTCTCCTTGGGAGAACCGGCCGTGTTGTTTGTAAAGAAAAAGGATGGGTCGTTAAGACTTTGTATCGACTATCGAGAGTTGAACAAGTTAACGATTAAGAATAAATACCCGTTGCCGGGATCGATGATCTATTTGATCGATTGAAAGGGCAAAAGTATTTTTTCTAAGATAGATTTATTGCACGGGGTATCATCGATTAAAGGTGGTGAGGAAGGAGGATGTACCTAAGGCGGCGTTCGAGAACTTCGTTATGGTCATTACGAGTTTACGGTGATGTCGTTTGGGTTGACTAATCATGACCACGCATTTATGGATATGATGAATAGAGTGTTCAAACAATATTTGGACAAGTTAATCGTAGTGTTCATTGATGATATTCTAGTCTATTCAAAAGGCGTCGGAAGATCATGCGAGAACATTTAAGGATAGTGTTGGAAACACTAAGGAAGGAAAGGTTGTATGCAAAATTCACGAAGTGTGAATTTTGGCTTGAAACAAGTCTGATTTCTAGGACATGTTATTGATAAGGATGGCATTTTAAGTAGATCCGACAAAAGTAGAAGCGGATTAATGAGTGGGAACAACAAAAAATGCATGGCGAGGTTCGGAGTTTTACGGGGTTAGCGGGATACTATAGAAGGTTCATTAGGACTTTTCTAAAATAGCTACTCCATTGACAAATCGACAAGAAAAGTCGGTGAAGTATGTGGGTGAAAAATGTGAGAACAGTTTTGAGGAGTTGAAAAAGAGTTAAGTGAGGCACTGTATTGTCTTTACCAGACGATCTGAGGAATTTTATAGTGTATAGCGATGCTTCGCATAAAGGGTGGGTTGCGTGCTCATGCGACATGGCAAAGTCATTGCGTATCGTCACGTCGATTGAAGGATTATGAGAAGGCCTATCCTACTCATGATCTAGAATTGGCGGTTGTAGTTTTTGCCTTGAAGATATGGAGCATTATCTATATGGTGAGAAGTGTGAGATATACACGGACCACAAAAGTCTAAAATATATCTTCACACAAAGGAGTTGAACATGAGGACGAGAGAAGATGGTTAGAGTTAATAAAAGATTATGATTGTGATATTTTATATCATCAGGAAAAGCAAATGTAGTGGCCGTCGCTAAAGTAGGAAGGGTGAGAGCTATCAATGTTAACAACTTCGAAATGAGTTGATAACAATGATAAGCAAACATGGAGTTAGAAGTTAAGTTTCTGGGAGGAAGCGGTGGAAATGTTATTTTCCATGGAAACCCAATGACCATAGTGGAATGCGGGTTAGGGGAGTACAATTGAGTAACGAGGAATGCAAGCGGATAAAGAAGAGGATAGAAGATGAAGAGAGACTAAGTATAACCTCGATAAGGAGGGATTACTTCATTTTGAAGGAAGAATTTGGGTTCGAATGATCCGAATTAAAGGAGAAATAATGATGGAGGCTCATAGTTTGAGGTACTCGATACATCCGATAATCTGAAGATGTATCAAGACCTTCGTCGAGAACTTTTGGTGGCCGAACATGAAGAGGAGATAGCGAGAATATGTTAGTAGGTGCTTAACTTGTCAAAAAGTTAAAATTTGAACACCAACGACCTAGCGGGTTGTTGCAACCATTAGAAATTCAGAGTGGAAATGGGAGCACATCACAATGGACTTTGTGGTGGGACTTCCAACAACAAGAAAAGGATCGATGCTATTTGGGTGATAGTGGATCGATTGATGAAATCGGCTCATTTTCTACCAATAGGAGTTAGGTATAACCTAGATCGATTAGCTAAGTTGTATGTCGAGAAATTATTTCCGGACATGGAGTACTATTTCGATTGTGTCGGATCGTGATCCACGATTCACATCGAACTTTTGGAGAGTTTGCAAGAGCAAATGGGAGCGCGATTAAGATTGAGTCTGGTATATCATCCTCGAGACGGATGGTCGAGTGAAAGGACAATTCAAACGCTTGAAGATATGTTAAGATCTTGCGTTATGGATTTCAAAGGGAGTTGGGACGAATATCTACCATTGGTGGAATTTTTGTACAACAATAGTTTTCACGCTAGTATAGGCATCTTGCTTTATACTTAAGCGTTGTATGGAAGGAAGTGCGAAACTCCATTGTGTTGGGATGAGGTGGGTGAGCGTCGGATGTTGGGACTGAGATGGTACATCAAAAGCGGCGGACATGGTGAAGATAATCGTGCTTTCGATTAGTTCTTTGCTCAAGATAAGCGGAAAGAAGTATCTGAGATCCTCACGAGAAAAGAGAGAATTCGATGTAGGATCTTTTGTTTTCTAAAAGTATCGCCTTGGAAGGGAAGATACGTTTTGGAAAGAAAGGAAGTTAAGTCAAGGTTTGTAGGACCTTTTGAGATTTTAAGAAGGGTAGGAGAGGTGGCTTATGAAGTAGCCTTACCTCCGAAATGGAGCAACGCATTCATAATGTGTTTCATGTATACGTGTTAAATCCTTATAAACGGGACTATAAACACGTAATAGAGTATGAATCTATCGAGATAGAAAAGATTTATCCTATGAGGAACTTCCAATTCAAATTATTGATAGGAAGGAACAAGTATTAAGAAATAAGGTAATACCTTGATGAAGGTGTTATGGAGAAACCCACAATCTTTGAAGAAGCAATGTGGGAACTCGAGAGTAAAATGAAGGAAGATTTTCCTCATTTGTTTATGTAATTATAAGCTAGATTAGGGGACAAGAATCCTTATAAGGGAGAAGAATGTAACGCAGAGAAAATCGGATTTTTATGACAATTAAATTTTTATTTGATTATGTGAATTAAATGAATTTAATTGATTTATTTTGTGAGTAAGCTATGTGAAGGTCATTCTATGACCTAGAATGTGCTAATGTGGTTAGTAATCTGGCTACGTGCTAGAATTAATTGTTTAGAATTTCCAAGACGAAAATAAATGTTTTTAGAAATTTCCGTAAAAAAACACTATTCATCCATTTTTACATTAGGGAATTATTTTTTGAAATTCAGAAAGCAGCGTAATGATAGAATATCGAGATAAGATGAAATATCTAATAATATTTCATTTATGGCAAACAAAGTTTTTAGCTGCGGACTTAAAACCTAAGGGTTGAGTATATTGATTTTAGAAAGGAAATGAAATGCGTAGAAGAATTGCGTTATTAGTTAATGCGTGTGTTATACAAGGATGATACTATCTAGTATCTATGTATAATATGATGAGTTAATCTGAAATACAATCGATTATCGTCTGAGTATTATCTGGAGAGAATATATGAATTATACGTATAGAATACGATTAGTATTATGGAATTAAGTTAAGACTTAATGTTAATTCATTTGGGTTGGATTATATTTAGTCCAATCAATTGAATGAAAAGCAAGCCCAAGGATTAGTTGGTTAAGCCCAATTCGAGGCCCAATATTAGATTGGTTAAGCCCAATGCAAAAAAACCGAGCAGTGGATCGAGCCGGTGGGTCACTTAGAATGGGTAAAACCCATGGGGCAACCCATGGGGATGACCCATGGGCAAGGTGGGCCGACCCTTGGTGTGTGAAGGCAAGAATAACACTTGGTCACCAAGTATTTTACTTGGTGACAAAGTGTGAATAAAGAGGAGGTGGTGGTGTTTATTGTCTAGATTGCCCTCCATTTCATTTCTATAAATAGAAAGCAAGTTGGTCTTTTGTGAGTTTTTCAAATTGCCAACCTAGATTATTGAGAGAGAGAGAAAGAGAGCTAGACTCAACCAAATCATACACTTGGAAGCTTTGCCTTATAGTTTTCAAGATTTTCTAAAGAGTTCTTAAGGTAATATTCCTTATTTCTCATTCCATCTCTTTTGGTTTTCTTTTATCATGGAGAATCATAAATGGGTGGTGTATATCTTGTATGGTGGAATAAGAATGACTTATTATAGATTCAATTTCTATCAGTCATGAAATCATAGAAATCATAAGGTTTGATATAGTTTTAAACCATGAAAATATTGATTGTTGAGATTGATTGTTGATAAACAATTGAACTCCATCAATACGTAAATATATGCATCTTGCTTGGTTAGGATGTAGATATGAAGCCATGGAGTATTCCATGTGATTTGGCTTAGAGAGCGTTAATAACAAAGTTATGGCGAATTTCACGAAAATAGGCGTTAAGCGTCGAAAGCGTTGAAATTACGGATTGGTAGTCAAAAGTTGTCGTGAGACTTGAAAACGTTGTTTTCAATGTCAACATATGAGATAGGGTATTTAAGAGTTGTGGGTTCGAGAATCGTCGATTTCGACTTAAAACGAAGAAAATGAGCATTGAGCGCTCATTAACGTTTACGAGCGCTTAAAAATGAACTCAATAGTGAATTTTGAGTTAGCAGTTCAAAGTGTCAAATTCTTATATGAGCAGCGTAGAGTATGTCATTTATGATGTGTAGGCTTTTGAGCGGACCAAATCGGACTTATAACGAAGAAGTTATGGCTCAGAAATTCACTAAAATTTTTATCTGTTGGAAAATTACGGTCTTTGAGAATGCAGCGCATGGCTGCTGACAGACAATTAAATGTCATACCGCCTTGTTGACGACCACAGTGTAGTTAGCTCTTTGCTAAATGGCACCATGGCACCACTTATAGAAGAAAGTCTCATGCCATGTATTGACAGGGCAGGACACAGCTACTGCTAACTTGGCGCCCATGACCCAGTCTTGAACTAGTATGTCATCATCACATGGCGTGGTGAAAAACTTTGATAGATGACTTAGGTTTTGAACTTCAATTGTTCGAGAGACCTATAGGAGTAATGTTTGTGCACTTCATAAGTGTATTAAAACTATTCTATACTACCTATACTAAGGTATATGGTATTGAACTTAGGAATTGAATGCATGTTAGTAAGTTATGAATGGTGAACACAAGTGTTATCAATGAACCCTAATCGGTAAACAATGTTGGTACTTTATCAACAATGTTAGAGTCGGTTAATAACGTCAGTTGATTAATAAATCGGAGACGAAGGGTAATAAGTCGAGTTGACTTTATTAAAGTATTAAGTTAACTAAGACATAGAAGAGAAAAGAAGTTGGTAGGAACAATGTGAATAATTGTTTGATAGCTAATTATAGTGTCTTTATGTGAATATATCATGTAGATTACATAAAGGTTTGTGGTCGATCGATTAAGTTATTTGAAGAAGGCATTTGAAAGGCAAGTTTTCTTAACAACTTGTCTAACTTTCAAGTTAGCCAGTTTTATGTGATTCATTGTCTTTGAATTGCCACATTGGTTTTAAAAAAAGAATTCGATGCAGTTTTAATTCGGCTAGACTACTCGTAAGATATAGATTGATTGATATTCATATCTTTCTATATAGAAATGTTAACTATATCCTATGCCAAGTGATTGATACGGATGTGAAGGTAAGGTTTGTCTATGAACAAACAAAAGTATTTTCATCGATTATTAGATGGGCACAGAGTTTGCCAAATGTTAAACGTAAATACGTTTAACGAATGAGTGTTTATCAACATAGAGTACTATAGGTTGATCACCTAGAAGTGCTCGTAAGTAATACGGATGTACAACCTTAGTGCCGTGATATCCTTTTCAAGTATGAAAATAAAAGCTTCTTTCATGATCTATCGATGGGTTCGAAATTCTAATCTACTCTATACTTTGGGAATTGATGTTATGAAATGTTAAAGTATTATTGTTTCATAATACTTCATAACTATTTGTTCAGTTATGTATGAATTGTTATATAATTCACGAATGTGGTATTACTGTTATCCTTTGTTAAACTTGTTGAGCTTGTTATGCTCACTTCTTGCGTGAATTATATGATTGCAGTTAAGGATGAACGTACTGAGAATGCTAAGAGAGATAAGGGCAAAGCTAAGATGGATACTTAACCATCGTGTAATAGATTAGTATGTTTGTATGTATTATACATTATGAACAACAAACGATGTAATCGGTTTATGAACCTGGGAAGGATTATACTTTGATTGTAATAAGAAGATAGTAATTACATTCATTTTGTTGTATTTCAATGGAATGATTGTATGGTTATGAGTACAGTGTAGCACCATATATCGGGTTGGAAGATACCCAAATTTGGTGAACTTCTTATTCTGCTGGTTACCCTGCTGATTTCTAGCACCCACATTTCCATTCCATTTCCTTTTCAGATTATTATTACCATTTCCACTACCACTACTTCCACTTCATTCTTCTTCTTTTTTTGTTCTTGATTAAACTTCGTTACTGCCTCACCTCTACCTTCAGTGAGAATTGCCTTCTCCATTACCGCTGTAAATGTCTTCAACTGGAACAGGGAGACCTTACTATATAACTAGGGTTTTAGCCTTTGTTCAAACCTCTTATCCTTGTGTTCATCTGTGCTGACTTGATATGGCGCAAACCTTGCCAACTCATTAAATTTTGCGGCATACTCTGATACCATCATTATTCCCTGCTTCAGTTCTAAAAATTGCACCTCTAACTGACTCTTCGAACTCTCTGGGAAATAAGTCTCGAATAATATATCCTTAAACTTATCCCAAGTCATAACCCCTTGACCTCCTCGAGTTTTATTGGCCTGCCACCAATAACTAGCCTCTACTTTCAACATGAATGTTGCAAAAGCAGTCTTCTGATCCTCCCCTACTCTCGCAACATCGAACACTTTCTCTACCTCCATGATCCAGGTCTGTACCTCAACTAGATTCATGGACCCATGGAATTCTGGTGGTCCAACCGCCTTGAAGTCCTTAAACGTTTTAGCTTGATTCTGCGGTTGATTACTGCGATTGCACCCATCGATAACGTCACCAAATTCTTTGGCAAGGTTAGCACCAGCATTGTCGTTATTGGTGGTTCCCTCAGTGTTTTTTTGTCGTGGTTGACGTCTTGGAGGTATTTTCTGTTAAAATACACTCATTAGATTATTACTCAATTTCTTTTAAGTATTTTGTACTAAACTTGCCTCCATAAAAGAAATCATCATATAACACATAACACTTTGAATAAAATAAAATAATAACTTTTATTCAGTCATAATCTTTTTTCTTTTTCTTTTTTTTTGAAAACATAAAAATAATAGCATCACTACTACTTACATTACTTTTCTGAACTACTAAAGTTTCATGATAACATCATCATCATATCCCATCGGTTACATAACACTTGGGATTTACATAATATTTAACATTTTATTAATCGCATATCAGATTCATTCCCTACGATGTTCTACAAAGATACTGTGTAGCCTAATGACGTTCTTCTTCCATAATCTGGAACACTGTTCTGCTATCTAATATGAATGATGGCAGCATCTCGAACTGACTCGGATAACCCATGACCCGGTCTTGAGCTCGATTAATCACGGTGTTGAATACGTTATTCATCTCCTCCATCTTTATCCTCTTTGCTTGTGCGTCTCTCTCTGCAATTCCGGCTCGTTGATAAACTTCCTCGTATGCACCTTCGGCTCTTGCCCTCTTAGTAGATTCTTCTTTCAGCTTGTTCTTCAGTTCTACGATCTCCTTAGTCAGTTGTTCATTCTCTCCTTCAGTTTGGACCAGCTTCTCTTCGACATTAGTTAGACGATCATCTCGATTCTGGATCACACTGTCCTTCTATGCCATCGAGGTATGTTGTTCAGCTACTATCTCCTCCAACTACTCGACGGTATCCTGAAGTTCCACATTGCGGTCGTAGACTTCATCGTACATACGAGCAACGATCGAGGTTAGTGGAACCTCTTCCTCCTTGTCCTCGTCATCCTCATTCGACTGTGGCAGCTCAACGGGATCCTCCTCATCTATTTCCACATCATCATCCTCATCAGGTAAACCCTCCTGCTAAAACCACTGTGACCAATGGAGCTGACTCCCGTGGAAGTAGTTGTTCCCAAATCACCTGAATATCTCAAGGCTCCTCCTCTCAAGGCATCTGAGGTCCTTCCTCCCTAGCCTGATTGGATTCTCATACATTCGTCATCCTGACAACAAAAATTTTAAGTTTTAATTACTAATCATTACTACTCGACACTCATGAGCACATAAGTTGTAATCACATAAGCATGTAAGTGTTTTATTACTTCTTCCTTAAAACTCGATAAGAGTTTATCACCACTATCTTTTCAAAGGTTACTTCCTAAGGCTTTTCCCCACCTAAGGTTTATAACCTAAAGCTCTGATACCAACTTATGACACCCCCAAATCCGGGTACTTCATTACCATAAGATTTGGTGTTCACTTAATAAAAATATTCATAACTAACTACCCAATCATAATAAAATTAGATAATAAACCTTCCCATTAAAGGATTACATTAATAAAAATCTCCCAGGGTATCTAACCTTTAAATACAACCATTCATATGCGGAAAATTAAATAATTTCATTACAATAATTCAAATAAAGTCCGACAATAAAATGTCAACATATTACAAGTCTTCAATACTTGTTCATCTTTCCTTTCCCTTTACTGGTGCTAGGTAAGTCGACCTTCTCTACTTTAGCTGTAATAGTTATATAAGCAAGAGTGAGCAAACAAGGCTCACTTGAAAGGATAATAAATAAAACTTTACCACCACTGCCAAATAATAGGCATAATGGAACTGAATGAAATGTTTTATCAATGATAATCAGAATCATGAAATATTTAACTGAGGGTCATAAGACTACGAACTATGTCCATAGTTATAAGTAATCTTTCAACTTTAACTTTAACTGTCATAAGACTATAGGGACTCCTCGTACTTAGGGGGATAAACCCTTCGTACAATGTATTGTGCATAAACATTTCAACGCTAAGCGTAAATTATCCCCTAATAATAAGGTTGTTCATCTTAGTATTTAGAGTACAAGTCCACACCAAAGTAAGTTTGGTTTGGATACATTTCAAGGTAATTTAGGTTTAACGAACATCAACTAAGGATTAGTTGAATAAAAAGTTCATAACGTTATGCTATGGAGTAAATCATAACTGAATCAACATTATATATTAAGTTTATGCTTTAGGAATAATCTAAGAGCATAATCATTGAATTACTATAACATACCTTGCTTGAACAATATTAAGCCAATGTTATTTAGAATTGAGTACTAAGCATGCATAACAAATATCAAATTGAACGATAAAAACTGTTCAACATTAGTATATCAGAATATATAAACTTGCATGCTAAATGACAAGTTAAATACAAGAATAACTTGCTCAATATCAAAATAAAATTTAGAAAATTTGCATCATTATAAATAAACTAGATACAAGAAACTTGCATAATTATAATTGAGATAGGATAAGTAAACTTGTACAATAATAACAATAGAACTAGCTCAACGAAAGTGTAGAGTTAGAAAACTTGCCCTGAGTAAAAGCTAAATCGTAACAACTCGAATCACAATACCCTATATATATGTCATCATGACATAATTAGTCACTACCAAATTACATTAGTAATAAAACTCGTTAATAAGTATATACATCATGTAAGGTTTGATCTTTAATCACGTAATCAAATTACATTAGTAATAAAACTCGTTAGCTAAAAATAATATGATCAATCTTAGTATAGAAAAACTAAAATCATAACTTAACAGTCCTTTTATTAAATCATAACAACTTTTTTAGACTTTGTGTAACTAAAACACACTGCCATTCGCTATTCTCTTAACTCGCTACTACACGCTTTACCTTACAATAAAGGTCGAAGGCGTCACAACACGGACTCAAGGCGTTGCATTGTGAGGCACAAGCCAAAGCTTGGCGTTAATACACGAGAATTGTATTTTGGGTCAGCAATTGCAATATTGACTACTGATCCTCTACGACCAAATTTCTTGCAGAACAACATGAACAAAGCCAATTTTGGCCTACAAGCTACTTTCTAACAACCTAATTAATACATATAATACATATATAAACTTCACACAAACATAATTTGAGGACTCTAAATATGATTTTACCCATTTAACAACATAAACATCTAATTTAAAACATCTAATTTCACTGCTTTTGATAAAACTTCACTTTTGACATTTTTAGTGAAAATCATCACTGTAATTTTGTTTTTCAACCAAAATAGCTTAATTCAAAATACCTTGTTTATGTTTATTCATCCTTTTTCAAATTCAATAGTCAATTTATATATTATACAGAGAATTAAACCTCAATTTATTTTAAACTAAGCCATATTCATATATATATTCATACTAATTCACTATAATATGATTTCCTTCACAAAATACATACATAACATGAATTCATTTACTCTACTCATATATAAACTTATAAAACAATTTATAACAAATAATTTATCATATAAAGCTATATACAACAAACAATTCCAACTTCACAGAGTTTTTTTTAGAATTTTTAAGAGAATTTTTTAGAACTTTAAAAAATTTAAAGAGTAATATAACTTCAACTTTCCCTTGAATTTCTTTTCCCCAATTCTAAAACCTCTCTAGAATTCTCCTCAATCTTCTTCTTCTTCTTTTTCTTCTTCTTCTAGTCTTTCTTCTAACTCTAACTTACGATAACAAAATATAACGATAATAATAATAATATGTATTAATGAAATATAATTATAACTTTAAATCGCTTATAATTTTATTTGAAAATCAAAAGCCATAAGGCTTGTTTGGCTAACCACTTAAAATTTAATCAATTAATGCTTATGCCTTGTTTGGTAAAAACACATTTAAAAATAAAGACTTAATATGCATTAAGCCTTGTTTGGCAAAAACTAAATTAAACTCCTTTAATTTATTTTAATAACTCCTTTATAGTAAGGTTATTTGTCACACTTTTATTTAATTAAATTTTAATAATCAATTTAATTAATTCTAATAACAATTTATTAAATTACTTTAACACATACATCAATACAACATAATTATAATTTTTTTATAATTATAACTTTATTTAATCAACTAACACATCATTTTAATTACAAATTCAAATTAAAATATTATTATAATAATTCATTTAATCATTATAAACTCTCTAACTTAATTTATAATTTAAATTAGAATATTATCTCATAATAATTAATTTCTTTAACTCATTAATTATTTATTTAACAAATAATTAACCAAATCAAATCAAATCAATTTAAATAAATATTTATTCAACGATAAACACATCCATTAAATATTTATATAATTCAATAAATATTTAAAATTACAATTTAAAATTCTGGATTGTTACATCCTTCCCTCCTTATAAGGATTCTGTCCCCAAAATCACAACTCAAACAAATCATTCGTCACATTCTTCCCTTACTTACAAAGATTTTGTCCCCGTAATCAAAGACACGATTAAACAAATAACTCAGGTAATCTTTCATCATTTTATCTTCGAGTTCCCACGTAGCTTCTTCAACGATTGTGGTTCCTCCATATCACCTTCACGGAAGGTATCACCTTATTCCCGAGCACTTGTTCTTTCCTGTCAACTATCTAGATAGGAATCTCTTCATACGACAAGTCTTTATCAAACTATAAATGGTTCGTACTCGATCACGTGCTTGTAATCGGGTTTATACTGGTCGTAAATATCAAAATATGAAAAACATTGTGAACGCTTTCCAACTCGGAGGTAGAGCTACCTCATAAGCCACTTCTCCAACTCTTTCGCAACACTTTGAAGGGTCCAATAAACCTCTCTGCTTAGCTTTCCTTTTTACCAAAATGAATTTTCCCTTCCAAGGAGAAACTTTTAAGAACACGTAAATTTCCTACGCCGAATGCACGATCTTGTCTCGTGTTGATCAACATACTTCTTCTTCATCTGCCTTGAGCAGCATCTACCAATCTTGTCTCTCGATGAGTTTGACAACCTCAAAGATTTGTTGTACCGCCTCGTCCTAACAATTGGCGCTCACCGACTTCATCCCAAAGATAAGGAGTTCTCGCACTTTTCTCGCCATATAATGCTTCGTAAGGGCATGCATGCCGATGCTCATGCGTGGTAACTGTTGTTGTAGGAAAATTCCACCAATGGTAAATGTTCATCCCATCCCTTTGAAATCCATGATGCATGCTCTCAAAGATATCTTCCAACGTCCGGATTGTTCATTCGCTTTGGCCATCTGTTTTATGGATGATATGTCGTACTCATTCGCAAATGTGTTCCCATACATTCTTGTAGTCTCTTCCAAAAGTTTGATGTGAATCGCGGATCTCTATCTCGACACAATTGACACTCGCACTCCATGTCTCAAAACGATCTCTTTAACGTATAACCTTGCCAACCGATCAAGATTGAACCTAATCTTTATTGGCAAAAGTGTGTTGATTTTGTCACCGTCCACTATCACCCAAATCGCATCGTATCCTCTCTCGAGTAGTTGGAAGACCCACCACAAAATCCATTGTGATGTGTTCCCACTTCCATTCCGGTATTTCCAATGGTTGAAGTAATCCGCTTGGTCTTTGATGCTCTACTTGACTCTTTGACATGTCAAGCATTTTGCAACACATTCTCGCAACATCTCTTTTCATGTTTGGCCACCAAAATGTCGTCAGAAATCTTGATACATCTTCGTACTTCCCGGATGAATCGAATATCTTGAGTTATGAGCTTCGATTAAGATTTCTTCTTTAATATCTCGTATCATTGAACCCAAATTCTTCCCTCGAATCTTAGTAAACCTTCAAGATCGATCTTGTATTTCACCTCACTACCTCAACCACTTTCTCTTTGATTTTCCACATTCTTCATCTTGTAGTTGAGCATTCTTCACCTTGTCCACCAAAGTTGACTAGCTTCTATCCGGAATAGTCGTTCATCTGATTCTTTTGAAATTTTATTTCCAACTCTAGCTTTGTCATTGTTTGAAATAAGCTCCTCCCGAGTGGTTAACAACATCAACTTTTCCCGACCTTTCCTCGCTTAAAGCATCTCGCAACCACATTCGCTTTTGCTCGGATGATAAAAGATCTCACAATCATAATCTTTTATCAATTCCATCCATCTTCTTTCGACGCATGTTCAGTCCTTCCGAGTGAAAATATACTTTAGACTCTTATGGTCCGTGTAGATCTCACATTTTTCTCCATAGAGATAGTGTCTCCATATCTTCGAGAGAAAATACCACCGCAACCCAACTCTAAATCATGAGTCTGATATCCTTTCTCATAGTCCTTCAATTGTCTTGATGCATATGCAATAACTTTGTCGCTCGCATAAGAACACAACCCAATCCTTTATGTGAGGCATCACTATACACCACAAAGTTTCTGTATTATCCGGTAATGACAAACACGTGCCATACTTAACTTCTTTTTCAAATCTTGAAAACTTTCTTCACACTTCTCTCCGTCCAAACAAATTTTACAGCCTTTTCCTTGTCAAATTTGTTAACGAGTGGCAATCTTGGAAAAATCCTGAATAAATCGCCTATAATATAACCCAAAGTCCCAAGAAACTCCTCACCTCCAAAGGTGTTCTTGGTTGTTCCCAATTGATTACGGCTTCAACTTTTGATGGATCCACTGAAATCCCATCTTTGTCAATCACATGCCCAAGAAATTGTACACGTTCTAGCCAGAATTCACACTTAGAGAATTTTATGTACAACTTTTCTTTTCTTAGTGTCTCCAACGTCAAACGTAAATGTTCCACGTGTTCTTCTTGAGATTTTGGAATACACCGTAATGTCATCAATAAATACCACCACAAACTTGTCTAAGAATGGTTTAAACACCCTGCTCATCAAATCCATGAATGCAAAGAGGGGCATTTGTCAAACCAAAGACATCACCAAAAACTCGTAATGTCCATACCGAGTTCAATGTCGCTCTTCAGTACATCCTCCTTTCTTACTTTCAATTGGTGATACCCACTTCTCAAATCTATTTTTGAGAAGTATTTAGCACCCTTCAATTGATCAAACAAGTCATCTATTCTTGGCAACATATATTTATTCTTAATAGTGACTTTGTTTAATTCCTATAATCAATGCAAAGACGCATCGACCCATCCTTCTTCTTCACGAATAACACCGGTGCTTCCCACTGTGATACACTTTCTATTGAATATACTTCTTTGTCTAATGCTCCTTTGCATTTGTACCATCAGTTCCTTCATCTCTACCGAGCCATTCTCAGACGGGGCCTTCGATATCGGTGTGTTGTTCCTGCGCTAAAGTCGATCACAAACTCAATCTCTCTCGTCAAAGCGAAGTCCCGGCAAATCCTCCGAAAACACATCTACAAATTCCCTAACCACCGTATCTCTTCCAGCTTTCACCCTTCTTCCGAGTATCGACTATGTAAGCTAAATAACCCACACAACCTTGACTCAACAACTTCTTGGCTCGCATAATCGCTTACACATCTCATTTGTTCTAGGCGATTTGCTACCATAGAAAACTACCTTTGACGGAGTCATAAGGTTTACACATTTCTTTTGGCAATCAAGTATCGCTCCATAATTAAACAACCAATCCATTCCCAAGATAACATCAAACTCTCCAAGTCTAATCAGAATTAAATCTACCATCATAATATTCCCCTTAATATTCACCCTACAGTTCTTGTATACGAACCTAACAGGAATTACTTCCTTATTCACAATTTATATGTTTAAAGGGAAATTCAATTCTTCACTAGGTAATCCTAACCTCTTAGCAAATTTATCAGATATAAATGAGCAAGTATCACCTGAATCAAATAATACATAAGCATTAATATCATTGATTGGGATAATACCGACACCACATCCTTTGATTGCACAACATCTTGCATACCATGTCAAGGTTCCGGTCAGGGGTTTGTTTGATGTCGCTGGTCCAAAGAATGGCCCATGTACCTCCAATCGCTACCTCCCTTGCTTCATGTCTCTCTCCAACCTTTTCTTCTTAGGGCACTCACGAGCAAAGTGATCCTTGGACCCGCATACGTGAAGCAAACGCTTCTTCTTGGGTTGATTGCAATTTGGGGCGATGTGACCTCCCGGCCACAATTAAAGCATACTCGCTTTCCCCATTAAGCATACACCCTTGTGAAACTTCCCGCATGTAGCACATGCTTCAAACTTTATTCTCACCGTTACCCCGCCGATTTCCAAAGACCCACATTTCCATTCCATTTCCTCTCTTCATTATTATTATTGTTACCATTTCCACTACCACCACCTCCATTCTTAACCTCCACTTCATTCTTCTTCTTTTTTTTCTGTTTCGATTAAACTTTGTTACTTTCGCCTCGCCTCCACCTTCAAATGAGAATTGCCTTCTCCATTACCGCATCAGAAATGTCTTCAAATGAATAGGGAGACCCTCTTCAGATAAACAGGGTTTCAAATTCCTGCTCAAACCTCTTAGCCTTGCTTCATCTCAGGTTGACTTGATATGGCGCAAACCTCGCCAACTCATCAAATTTTGTGGCATACTCTGATACCGTCATTGTTCCCTGCTTCAGTTCTAAAAACTGCACCTCTAGCTGACTCTTTGAACTCTCTAGGAAATAAGTCTCGAAGAATATCTCCATAAACTTATCCCAAGTCATAACCCCTTGACCTCCTCGAGTTTTATTGGCCTGCCACCAATAACTAGCCTCTACTTTCAACATGAATGTTACAAAAGCAGTTTCTCGATCCTCCCTACTCTCAAACATCGAACACTTTCTCTACTCCATGATCCAGTCTGTGCCTCAACCGGATTCATGGACCCATGGAATTCGTGGTCCAACCGCCTTTGAAGTCCTTAAACGTTGTAGCTTGATTCTCATGGTTGATTCTGCAAAGGCACCCACAAGAACGCCACCAAATTGCTGAAATCTGGTTAGCAACAACATTGTCGATATTGGTGGTTCCCTCAGTGGTTCTTTGTCGTGGTTGACGTCTTGGAGGTATTTTCTGTTAAAATACACTCATTAGAATATTACTCAATTTCTTCTAAGTATTTTCTACTTAACTTGCCTCCATAAAAGAAATCATCACATAACACATAACACTTTGAATAAAATAAAATAATAACTTTTATTCATTCATAATCTTTTCTTTTTTTTTGAAAACATAAAAACAATAGCATCACTGCTATTTACATTACTTTCCTGAATTACTAAAATTTCAGGATAACATCATCATCATATCCCATCGGTTACATAAAACTCGGGATTTACATAATATTTAACATTTTATTAATCGCATATCGTACATTCCCTACGATGTCCTACTAAGATATCACGTAGCCTTACGACGCTCTTCCTCCATAATCCGAACATTGTTCTCGATCTAATATGAATGATGGCGTTGGCATCTCGAATCAAATCGGATAACCCATGACCCGATCTTGAGCTCGATTAATCACGGTGTTGAATACGTTATTCATCTCCTCCATCTTCATCCTCTTTGCTTGTGCGTCTCTCTCTCTCTATTATCCCTACTCGCTGATAAACTTCCTCAGACGCTGCCTTCGCTTCTTGCCCTCTTAGTAGATTCTTCCTTCACTTGTTTCTTCGCCTCTGCGATCTCCTCGTCATTGTTCATTCTCTCCTTCAATGTGGACCAAATTCTCTTCGACATTAGTCGAGACGCTCATCTCGATCCCGGATCTCATCGTCCTTCTCGTGCCATCGAGGTCTTGTTGTTCAGCTACTATCTCTTCCAACTCCTCGACGGTATCCTGAAGTTCCACATTGCGGTCGTAGACTTCATCGTACATACGAAAGCAAATGATCGAGGTTAGTGGAATCTCTTCCTCCTCGTCCTCGCCATCCTCATTCGACTGTGGGCAAATCAACGGATCCTCCTCATCCGCTTCTACATCATCATCCTCATCTTCAACCCTCATGCTCAACCACTCGTGACCAACGAGAGCTCCGTGGAAGTAGTTGTTCCCAAACCACCTGAATGTCACGAGGCTCCTCCTCTCTAGGCATCTGAGGTCCTTCCTCCCTAGCCTGACTGGATTCTCCTACATTAGTCATCCTGACAACAAAATTTTTAAGTTTTAATTACTAATCATTACTACTCGACACTCACGAGCACATAAGTTGTAATCACATAAGAACATAAGTGTTTTATTATTTCTCTCTTAAAACTAGATAAGAGTTTATCACCGCTATCTTTTCAAAGGTTACTTCTTAAGGCTTTTCCCCACTTAAGGTTCATAACCTAAAGCCTTGATACCAACTTGTGACACCCCCAAATCCGGGTACTTCATTACGACAAGATTTGGTGTTCACTTAATAAAAACAATCATATCTAACTACCCAATCATAATAAAATTAGATAATAAACCTTCCCATTAAAGGATTACATTAATAAAAATCTCCCAGGTTATCTAACCTTTAAATACAAACATTCATATGCGGAAAATTAAATAACTTCATTATAATAATTCAAATAAAGTCCGACAATAAAATGTCAACATATTACAAGTCTTCAATACTTGTTCATCTTTCCTTTCCCTTTACTGGTGCTAGGTACGTCGACCTTCTCTACTTTAGTTTAATAATAGTTATATAAGCAAGAGTGAGCAAACAAGGCTCACTTGAAATGATAATGAATAAAACTTTACAACCACCGCCAAATAATAGGCACAATGGAACTGAACAAAATGCTTTATCAATGATAATCAGAATCATGAAATATTTAACTGAGGGTCATAAGACCACAAACTATGTCCATAGTTATAAGTAATCTTTCAACTTAAACTTTAACAAATATAAGACTATAGGGACTCCTCGTACTTAGGGGATCAACCCTTCGCATAAATGTATTGTGCACAAACATTTCAACGCTAAGCGTAAATTATCCCCTAATAATAGGGTTGTTTATCTAAGTATTTAGAGTACAAGTCCACACCAAAGTAAGTTTGGTTCGGATACATTTCAAGATAATTTAGGTTTAACGAACATCAACTAAGGATTAGTTGAATAAAAAGTTCATAATGTTATGCTATGGAATAAATCATAACCTAATCAACATTGTATATTAAGGTTATGCTTTAGGAATAATCTAAGAGCATAAACATTGAATAATTATAACATACCTTGCTTGAACAATATTAAGCCAAGGTTATTTAGAATTGAGTACTAAGCATGCATAAAATAAATAGCAAATTGAACGATAAAACTTGTTCAACATTAGTATATCATAATATATAAACTTGCATGCTAAATAACAAGTTAAATACAAGAATAACTTGCTCAATATCAAAATAAAGTTTAGAAAACTTGCATCATCATAAACAAACTAGATACAAGAAACTTGCGTAATTATAATTGAGATAGGATAAGTAAACTTGTACAATAATAATAATAGAACTAGCTCAACGAAAGTGTAGAGTTAGAAAACTTGCCTTGAGTAAAAGCTAAATCGTAAATAACTCGAATCACAATACCCTATATATATATCATCATGACATAATTAGTCACTACCAACACTACCAACATTATATATAAAATAAGTATATACATCATGTAAGGTTTGATTTTTAATCACGTAATCAAATTACATTAGTAATAAAACTCGTTAGCTAATAATAATATGATCATTCTTAGTATAGAAATACTAAAATCATATCTTAACAGTCCTTTTATCATATCATAACAACTTTTTCAAACTTTGTGTAACTAAAACACACTTTCGACCATTCATTCTCTTAACTTCATTACTTCTGCCACACATTTTACATTATGGGTCATATATCAATGCGGCTGATGGCAAGGCAACACAGCATGAAGCAAAGCAAAAGCTTGTCAAGCCATGGTGATGAATGCCATCAGAGAATGAGGCACAATGCAGCTGTCATTGCTACGAACTACTATATCCTCGGCTACACCAACCTCAAAGAATAACATATGAACAAAGCCAATTTTGCCTACAAGCTACTTTCTAACAACGAAATTAACACATACTACATATATAAACTTCACACAAAACATAATTTGAGGACTCTTAACATGATTTTACCCATATAAACAACATAAACATCAAATTTAAAACATCTAATTTCACTATTTTTTTGATAAAACTTCACTTTTTGACATTTTCAAAGAAAATCATCATTTGTGATTTTGTTTTTTAAACAAAAACAGCTAATTCAAAATACCTTGTTTATGTTTATTCATCCTTTTTCAAATTCAATAGTCAATTTATATATTATACAAAGAATTAAACCTCAATTTTATTTTAAACTAAGCCATAAAACATATATATATATATATATATATATATATATATATATATTCATACTAATTCATCTATAATATGATTTCCTTCACAAAAAACATACATAACATGAATTCATTTACTATACTCATATATAAACTTATGAAAACAATTTTATAACAAACAATTTATCATATAAAAAGCTATATACAACAAACAATTCAACTTTCACAAAGTTTTTTACAGAGAATTTTAGAAGAGAATATAACTACAACTTTTTGAAAAATTTAAAAGCAAGTAATATGATACCTTATTTTTAGAAGATGATGGCTTTCTTTGATTCTCAAGCTTTTTTTCTCCAATTTCTCTCTCAAATTCTCTAGAATTCTCTCTTCTTCTCTTCTTCTTTCTTTTTTCTTCTTCTTCGAGTTCTTTCTTCCTAACTCTAACTTACGTATTAACAATATAACGATATATAATAATAATATAGTATTAATTATATAATATAATTATAACTTTAACTCGACATCGCTTATATTTTTTTTTTTGAAAATCAAAAGCCATAAGGCTTGTTTGGCTAACCACTTAAAATTTAATCAATTAATCTTATGCCTTGTTTGGTAAAACACATTTAAATTAAAGACTTAATATGCATTAAGCCTTGTTTGGCAAAACCTAATTAAACTCCTTTAATTTATTTTAATAACTCCTTTATAGTAAGGTTATTTGTCACACTTTTATTTAATTAAATTTTCAATAATCAATTTAATTAATTCTAATAACAATTTATTAAATTACTTTAACACATACATCAATACAACATAATTATAATTTTCTTTATAATTATAACTTTATTTAATCAACTAACACATCATTTTAATTACAAATTCAAATTAAAATATTATTATAATAATTCATTTAATCATTATAAACTCTCTAACTTAATTTATAATTTAAATTAGAATATTATCTCATAATAATTAATTTCTTAACTCATTAATTATTTATTTAACAAATAATTAACCAATCAAATCAAATCAAATTAAAATATTTATTCAACAATAAACACATCCATTAAATATTTATATAATTCAATAAATATTTAAAATTATCAATTAATTCTTACATGGAATTAAACAATGAAAATAAGATATGAAAGAGAAATGATTAAACCCAGTTGCAAAATCTGTTCCAATGTTTGTTCTAAAGCACCAATAATCTCCAGAAAATGAAACTAATGATTATTGAATAACCAAAGTGAAGAGAGGATATAAAATGTATCAAAAATTAATCAAAACCCCTCTATCCTAGTTTTTCTTAAGAACCCTAATTACTTCATATGAAAACTGATGAAGACCCAGTAATACACGTCTGGTACCAACCAGTATTGTTTAGATGAGCCTAAAGCGCTCAAAATTAAATTATAAAAAATCAACAAAATAGACTGCAGAGGACTCGCACAGTATTGTTTAAATTGCTTTATTTTTACTCACGAGGGCGATTTTTGCACTTTCCCACGGTGTTTATTGCTTGTTTTTTATGCAGCGAGTGCGTTTTAATCTCCATCTCGCCCCTTCCAAGGATTCAATAATTCATCTTAAGAAGGTTTCAAGATAGATTTTTCTCTCTTTTTTTATATATAGAATAAGCATACCCATGTGTTCCCAAAGTTTGATTATTAATGTTTTTAAAGCCTAAGCCCACTTTCCACACAATTCTATTTTTAAAAACCACATTTCCTACTAAGCAATAAAAACACATTACTCTTATACCAACAAGCGTATGTGAACATGTATGTGCTAACCGAAAGTATCTAAACAACAGGCATAGATCACATCATGTAAAACATTATAGCTAAGCTCATGTTATCCAGTAAATTCAACAATCCTTCAAAATTTAATTTCATCATTAGCTAGATTTAAACTCCATAAAACTAGAAATACGGGATATGCAACTAAACACATAACTAAAACATATAATAACTACTAAAAACAAAAAAAAATTCTGCAATTATTAACTAACACAAAAACATGCAAAAGTTAAACTAAACATGCAAACATATGCAAATTAACTACATGCAACTAATACAAAAACATGTAAAAGTTAAACTAAACATGCAAACATATGCAAATTAACTACATCCAACTACACTACTACCCAATACCCCCAAACTTAATATATTCATTGTCCCAATGAATGTAGGTATAGGGTTAGAAGAACTCCTCTACTAATCAGCTGCACCACCCTCTTCGGGTGGTGAATCCGGCGGTGGAAATGGCACGACTGTTCCAAATTGTGGCCACTCGAGCATAGTACCTTGTTGCGCAAACGCCTCCGCTAGAGACCTCATCAAACCCGTAGCAAATGCTGCAAAATTGTCGTATATAGCACCGACCTTCCTCTCCAACCTTCAAAGCTTTTGATCATCAATAGCACCAGTGGCTTGAGTTAACGTGCCTAATTCATTTATCTTTGAGGGCTGCGATGATGGCGTAGATGATGTAGGACGAAGGATGAAACCCTTACCCCTTGGGTGCGGGGTACCTCTTGCCTAATCTTCAAATTTTGCTATTGTGGCATGAGTGATATCCTGACTTGGGTACTATAATTGTTCATCCGTCCACCTAACTCCTGCTCTAGCACACAATGAGCCACGATCGAGGCATGTGGTATACTTCTCGTAGTGCTTCTCTGCATGTAGCGTAGCATGTTCTAATTAAGGAGGTGACCAACATCGATGTATTTTCCTACAATAATCCCCCACAGAATGATTGCTCGCTCAGTTGTAATTTCATGTTGATGAGATGATGGTATGAGCTTTGCACAAACAAAGAGATTCCAAGCCTTGGCATAACGGTTGAGAATTGAAGCCGGAAAGGTCTTGGGTTGATTAGTGCCGGGCTTTCAAGTCCATTGTGTCCCTAGTATACGCAAATCAGTAATGACTTCATCGAGGTCTGTCTCCATTCGCTCCGCCACAACCCAATTCGTACGTCCAGTTTGAGGGTCGGGTAAATTGAATACGCCACGAATTGCCCTTGGTCGATAGTCCACTTGAACCCCTCGGATGAAAAAAAAAGCCACTCATTGTCTCATTTTCATTCGCATAAAATTCCCTTACAATGGCCATAGGTGCAACCATTGGTGTAGAGCAAACTCCATGCCAACATTTTTCCCTGATTATATCCACCAATTGCCCATCCTGTGCATCTGGCTTGAGACCTCTTTCTCAAATAATTGATTTTGCCACCATTCGATAATATTCTATCTGTGCATCAAGACTAACAAACTTAGAAAAGTCCACATTATCACCACTCTGGCTACTGTCAGAGGATGACTCGGGAGTGCGAGAATGAGAAGGTTTTGGTCCCATTGTTATCGATGAAGAAGAAGAACTGTACTGATGGAATAAAGTTTCTGACACACACTAAACACCCCCAAACTTGTTGTAATTCACGCACCCTCTGAAGAACCCTAGCTTTATCAGTTAAGGACTTTGAACGTGGGTAGGAAACGGATGTGAGATACGCGTAGTGGGGTGAGGAATTACAATTTTGAAATGGAACAATTGGGAGAGAAGAGTCGTGCGTTCTGTGGAGAGAAAGGGATACGCGCAGTTGTAACTGATATGAGAAATGGGTAAAGTCACGTCTTTAAGAACTTAAATTTTTTTCAAAATCCGGTCTCAGGCGCGGCGGCGCGTGTTTTGAACTAGAAAGTGGCGCCATGGACTATTGGCTTTTGTCAAGATGAAATATGGCACCTGTTTAGCCATTTTATATTGAGTTACTTAGCAGCGGCGCAATACTCCACGCATCCTGCCATACCAATCTACATCTTAAACATACCAAAACAGCTACGAATCATCTCCAATACACCTACACAAACAACAAATATCATTATCAAAAGCATGAACTTATGACTATGCATAAATGACTATCTTAAAACCATACTTTCTATGCTACGCTCAAGCATCATCATATGCACATTCAGCTCCCATAATACTTATGTCACACTAGTTAGGCTATAACAGCTAATCATGAAAATGAAATATCAAATACGATCTACAACAAAATTAACAAGAGAGAAGGATAGAAAAAATGGGGTGCCTCCCATCAAGCGCTAAGTTATAGTCAATTAGCTTGACTATCTCTGACTCAATCATGTTGAAGAAAGAATGGAGGTTACTTTCTGCCTGTCAACCTCTCCACCAAAATAATGCTTTAGTCACTGTCCATTCACTTTGAACGGCTTATCTGGGAATTTATCGAATACCTCTACTGCACCATATGGATATACTGTCTTCACTGTGAATGGCCCTGACCACCTTGATTTGAGCTTCCCAGGAAAAAGTTGAAGTCTTGAATTAAACAACAAAACTCTTTGTCCTGGCTTGAATACTCTCTCTATAATCTTGCGATCATGCCATTTCTTCACCGTTTCTTTATACAGCTTGGAGTTTTCATACGCCTGCAATCTGAATTCATCCAACTTATTGAGTTGGATTAGGCGTTTTTCACCTGCAGCCTTCAAATCAAAATTGAGCTTCCTAGTTGCCCAATATGCCTTATGCTCAAGCTCCATAGATAGGTGACAAGCCTTTTCATAAACTAGCTGAAAAGATGAAATGCCCAACAGAGTCTTATAAGCAGTCCTATACGCCCATACAGCATCATCAAGCTTTAATGACCAATCCTTTCTTGTAGAATTCACAACTTTCTCCAAAATTCTCTTTACTACACGATTTGAAACTTCTAGTTGGCCATTAGTTTGAGGATGATAAGCTGTAGCAATGCGCTGATTTACCCCATACTTGGCCAACAGAGCTGTGAACTGCCTATTACAAAAATAACTGCCATTATCGCTAATGATAGCTCTTGGAGTCCCAAACCTTGTAAAAATATTCCTTTTTAGAAATCTTAGAACCACCTTGGCATCATTAGTTGGAAGAGCTAACACTTCCACCCACTTCAAAACATAGTCGACTACTAACAAGACGTATAAATTTCCACATGAAGAAATGAAAGGGCCCATGAAATCTATCCCTCAAACATCAAAAATTTCAACCTCGAGGATCGTGTTCAATGATATCTCATTCCTTTTCAAAATATTCTCAACTCTTTGACATCTGTCACATCTCTGGACAAAACTGTAAGCATCTTTAAAAATCATTGGCCAGTAGAATCCTGCTTGTAACACCCTAGCCGCTGTCCTCTCTCCACCGTAGTGACCTCCATATAATGAAGTGTGGCAATCCTTCAAAATTCCCTCTGTCTCACTATATGGGATACATCTCCTTATCATCTGATCAGCACATTGTTTGAACAAATATGGTTCATCCCATATAAACCACTTCACGTCATGCAAAAATTCTTCTTTTGATGACCAACTAAATCAGAAGGGACCATCCTGCTCACCAAGTAGTTCGTATAGTCTACAAACCATGGCACTTCCCTGTTCACCATAAATAATTATTCATCTGGAAAGGACTCATTAATCACAGTCTTGTCATATACCTCCCGTCCCAGATTTTCTAGTCAAGATAAGTGGTCCGCCACTTGGTTCTCAGTTCCCTTTCTGTCTTTAATCTCCAACAGAAGTATCCACCTGATCAAACGAGGCTTTGCATCCTTCTTCGCCACCACGTATCAAATTGCCGCATGATCCGTGTACATTATCACCCTTGTACCAATTAGATAAGCTCAAAACTTGTCAAAAGCATACACAACTGCCAGTAATTCCTTCTTTGTGGTGGTGTAGTTCAATTGAGCATCAGTAAGGGTCTTGCTCGCATAGTATATCACATGAAAAATCTTTTCCCTTCTCTGGCCCAAAATAAACCCCACAGCATAATCACTAGCATCACACATCAACTCGAATGGTAGGTCCCAATCCAGTACTGTAATTACTGGTGCTGAAGTTAACCTCCTCTTCAAATGCTCAAATACAGACACCCAATCCTCATCAAACTTGACTGTGCATCCTTCTCTAATAAGCTTCAAAGTGGCTTTGTTATCTTGGAGAAATCTTTAATGAATCTGTGATAAAAGCCTGCATGTCCTAGAAAACTTTGAACACCTTTTACTGAAGTTGATGGCAGTAAATCCTCAATAGTCTCTAATTTGGCTCTGTCCACCTCAAGTCCTTTCTTTGACACCTTATGTCCCAGAATTATTCCTTCTTGTACCATAAAATGGCACTTTTCCCAATTCAACACCAAGTTCGTCTCAACACATCTTCTCAAAACCATCACTAAATTTTCTAAACACAAATCAAAAGAATCCCCAAATACTCAAAAATCATCCATAAATACCTCCACATTATGTTCCACCATATCTGGAAAAAAATAGCCATCATACATCTCTGAAAAGTGGCTGGGGCACTGCACAGATCAAAAGACATCCTTCTGAAAGTGAAAGTACCATACGGACATGTAAAGGTTGTCTTTTCTTGGTCTTCTGGAGCTATAACAATCTGATTGTAGCCTGAATACCCATCCAGAAGGCAATAAAACCCATGACCCACTAGTCTATCCAATATTTGATCGATAAACGGCAGTGGGAAGTGATCTTTCCTTGTAGCTTTGTTAAGTCTACGGTAGTCCATGCAGACTCTCCACCCCGTCACTGTTCTCTTCAGAATCAACTCATTATTTTCATTAGAGACTACGGTCATACCACCTTTCTTCGGTACACACTGTACTGGGCTCACCCACGAGCTATCTAAAATCGGATATATAATGCCTACATCTAACCATTTCAACACTTCCTTTTTGACCACTTCCTTCATGATTGGATTAAGTCTTGTTCCACTGAAGGCTTTATATTATCTTCCAGTAAGATCTTGTGCATATAGAAAGATGGGCTGATCCCTTTTATATCTACTATAATCCACCCAATTACTGACTTGAACTCTCTGAGAACTCTTAGTAGTTTTTATTCCTGAAAAGATGTTAGTGCAGAAGAAATAATCACAAGTAATTTTGAATTTTCATTTAAAAACGTATACCTCAAATGGTCTGGAAGTGGTTTCAACTCAAGTTCTGGAGGTGTCTTAAGAGATGGCTTTAGTTTCACTGATGACTCTCCACCTTTCTTTAATGGCTCAAAAGGAGTCTTGAACTTCCTGAACTGTGGAGTTGTGTCGAGTATATGAACAATTTCTTCAATCTCCTCATCATCTATTTCTGAATTTCCCAAAATAGCATTTCTCAAAGGTTCATGATTCACCAAGTTCTCTACTTCATCATTTAGTACCTTTTCCACCAAATCAACCCTGAAGCATTCCTCTTCATCTGTCGGAAATTTCATTGCCTTGAATACATTAAAAGTAACTTCCTAATCATGTACTCGCATTGTTAGTTCCCCTTTTTGAACGTCTATCAAGGTTCTTCCTAAAGCTAGGAATGGTCTTCCAAGGATGATCGGTATACTTCTGTCCTCTTCATAGTCTAATATGATGAAATCAGCCGAAAAGATGAATTTATCCACTTTAACCAGTACATCTTCCACAATCCCTTGTGGATAAGTAAAAAACTTGTCAGCTAGCTGTAAAGAAATATTTGTCGGCCTTGGAGCCGGCAATCCCAACTGATTGAACACTGACAACGGCATCAAATTGATACTTGCCCCAAGATCGCACAAGCATTTACTGAAGCTCATCTTTCCAATTGTACAAGGTATCATGAAGCTGCCCGGGTCCTTCAGCTTTGGAGGTAATTTGCGTTGAAGCACTGCACTACATTCTTCCGTCAATGCTATTATTTTAAAGTCTTCTAATCTCTTCTTCCTTGACAAGATATCCTTCATAAACTTTGCATAACTAGGCATTTGTTCCAATGCCTCAGCGAAGGGTATGTTGATCTGTAGCTTTTTAAATACCTCCAAAAACTTACTGAACTGCTTGTCTTCCCTCTGCTTATTTAATCTCTGTGGATAAGGAATAGGAGGGTGAATGACTGGTATCTTGTTCATGGGATTCTCAAAAGAATCTTCTTTATTCTTCTTCTCTTGCTGCTGTTCTGAACCTTCTTTATTCAAACTATCATCAGAAAAATTTTCATGACCGCACGGCCACATAATTTCCCTTTGCAAAAGTGGCGCGGGTGCGCTATGCTGATTTTTTGCAGTTTGCTTCCCAGACCGAAGTGTAATTGCCTGACATTGTTCCTTCCCTTCCCTTCTTGGATTAGCCTATGTTGTACTTGGCAATGAACCATGGGGTCTGTTGTTAAGCATGCTAGCCATCTGACCCATTTGAGTTTCCAAATTCTTGATAGCCACTACTTGGCTTTTAATCATCACTTCGGTATTTTCCATATACTTCATCACTATCTCCTCCATCTCTGACTTCTTCTCTTGCTGAGGTGTAGGTGGTGGATGATGTTGTTGTTGTTGAGAAAATCCAGGTCGGTATGGTGGTCTTGGTGCAAACTGTTGCTGAGATGGTTGTACCTGAAATTTATTTTGTGGTTAAAACTGACTTTGTTGATTTCTTTGATTATTTGACCAACTGAAATTTGGATGGTTGCGGTTGTTGGAGTTGTATGTATTCTGAAACTGAATACAGACTCTGAACTGATAGCACATTGGTCAGTTGAATGCAACCCTGCACATATCTCACACACGAAAGCAACTGTCTTCGCCTTAGTTTCTGCCAAAGAATCAATCTTCTTTGCCATGGATGCCATCTGAGCTAACAACTGAGTGATAGCATCCACCTCTAACAAACCTGCAACTTTGGGTTGTGGCATTCTGGATGTAGGATTTTGGAAATCATTTGCTGCTATCGTCTCAATAAGATTGTAGGCCTCTCCATAGCCCTTCGCCCATAAGGCTCCTCCTGCAGCTGCATCTATAATTAGCCTTGACTACCATTCCAATCCATTATAGAACGTATTAATCACCATCCAATCCGGCATACCATGGTGTGGACACTTCCTTAGCATCTCCTTGTATCTTTCCCAGGCTTCATATAAAGATTTGATGAATGGGTAATAAACCCATGAATTGGATACATCCGGGCTTAATTTATTATTGTTCTCAAGTCTTTTAGAATAGTTTTTAAGTGTTTGTGTGTATTCATGCATGTTTTATGTTGTTTTGAAGGAATTGGGACAAAATTTACTTGGAACGACGTTTGGGGTTGCTAGATTCGCGTTTTCGGCTAGCCATTTACATAGCACCCACTTCAAAGCCAATTTCAGTATTGTTCCAGACCTTATTTCAAAAAAATCAAACTAAAATTTGTATATCTACGTCTCCTCTTTCCGAAACATCTTGAATCATCGAAATCGGAGTTCGAATGAAGACGTTATGGCCATTTTCCCAAAGGACATTAGAGCAGAAAATTTCCAAAAAATAAGCCAGTGCGGGGGCGCCCATTTCAAGCCTATTCCCAGCACTGGGGCACTAGCAGGCAATGGTTCAGCGCCGTGAATAGCGTTGGGGCACTGGGGAAGGGCCTGGTCAAGCTTGGATGCATTTTGGGGCAAATTTTGACACTTTTCTTACTTCAAATTGGATTGGGTTTCCTCCTAAGCTAAAAATTGGACTTGTAACCTATAAATATATGATGGAAGGCATAGAAGAAGGGAGATTAGATAGATTATATTAGATAAAACACTCCAATAGATTAGGATATAAACCCTAATTTATATTAAATTGTTGGACATTGAAGCATAGCTGAAGATTAATCAAGGATTAGCAGGAGATTGTGGAGAAGAATTTCAATTGAAGATTGAAGCTTGGGAGATTTTCTTTGAGAGTTTCTTCTTCTTCTTATTTTTAATTGTGTAATTCTTTCAAGATGATTTTCATGAGATTGTTGGTTTTATTTTTCATTATGAACTAATTCTTTTATTAAGATTACAAATTGAACCTTTTATGTCTATGAATTAATTATTTAATTTATTCCAATTATTTATGTCAAGGTGAATTGTTTATCATGTCTTATGCGTATTGATTAATTATTTGACCAGTAATTACTGTGTTACTCTAGAAGGATTCAGAAGATGAAATTTAGGGTTAGAACTGGACATGATAACCTGTATGCTTAATTATTTGCATGAGATGAATAATTAGGGTTGTGAATTGAATGGGAATATTTTTTCACTGAATGTAACAAATTAGGAATTGGAACTTAATGGGTTTAATTTAATTATTTTGCATAGGAATATCGCAGGATTAATTGAATTGAATAAAAGTTAACTGATCACTTAGAAAAGGGCTTTTAACACTTAGAGTTCCTGTTAACAATTCAGTAATCATAATAATTGGGTTAGTTGGATAATTGGTTTGTAGTACATAAATTGGGGATATTTTAGTCTTAACCTTTATTTATCTAAATTCATTCATATAGTCTTAACCTTTATTTATTTGAATTAATTTTAAGAGTAATTTAGTTTTAATTGATTAATTTAGTTTTCTTAATTAGAAAAATCACAATTTGCGATTGTTTAAATAAAATTAGTTTGGTTAAGAACTAGTACTTGGTGATTTTTATTAAATAATTCCTCGTGGGAACGATACTTTCTTTTCACTTTATTACTTGTTGGCGTGTATATACTTGCGTATTCATTGATTAAGAAAATCAATCAACAAGTTTTTGGCGTCATTGTTCTTTGAAATTAGTTTAATAATTTTGCCAATATTAATTTTTATCAAATTAGTTTTAATTTAAACGTTTTTGTTTCTTTAATTTTCTTTCAATTTTGTTTCTTTCTTTTTAGGTACCATGGAGGAATTTAATTATCAATGGTCATATACGAGAATGACTCAGCCAAAGGGAGCAGAGATTGATGTACTCACGACACTTTCTGCATTGTCAGCACAGATTGAGACACTTTCGAGGAGGTTAGACGCTTTTGCAGCACAACGTCGTCAAAGTGTGGCGGTGACTTATGATTATTGTGCTAGAAATCATATGAGTCATCAATATGCCATCAGTTTCGAGCCGGTACAGTATGGTGGTGATTATCCCAACAATTATGTTTATCCCAACAACTATCCTCAGGATTAGGGGTATCACCCAGATTTTTCATGGAGCCATACTCATCGAGATCAATTTTATGCTCCAAGTCCAATATACCCACCGAATTTCTCGTGTCCACCTCCACTACAACAGGAGGAACATTCAAATTTGGAGAAAATTTTGTCCAAGTTCATAGCTTCAAGTGAGGAGAGGAGGATTAATCAAGAGATATCGAGTCAAAATTTTGCGAACCAAATGGAACAACTAAACAATGCCTTGAACATTTGTCCTCAATACACTTGGCCCTATGACCTGGATTCCGAGACTGATGGAGAGCCCGAACAAAATCTGCAACTAGATGAACCACAAGATGTTAAAAGAGAGGAAAAAATTGGGAACCAAGAAAAGGAGATCGACGAAGAGTCAAGTGTAAGATTCAACGAAGATGAGCCGATTTCATTAGTATCCCATGTGCCTCCTCCACCAAAGTCCAAGAATTCGGGCAGTTTTGCAAAACTATGCCCAATTGGCAGTCATGTCGTCGGCAAACCTCTTTGTGACATAAGAGCTAGTACAGTTGTGGAGTCATGGTGGGATGAAAAGGAGAAGATAGAGGAAGATCCCATTGTGTTTATTAAGCTTCAATGCCCTAATCTGATCATCGACATAATGAAGAAAACACCTAGTTTTTGGACGTTCTTAATGGGGAACATATCTACAAAGAGCATGCTAGGTGACTTTCATTCAAGGGTCATTACTAATGGGAACCTCCCAAAAGAGACATTGTTATTGATAAATGGAGGGTTCCTCAATTTTTGTAGGGGAATTGGATAGAGAATTGAAGAAGTCAGGCTGAGACTATAAAACAAGCGCTTATTGGGAGGCAACCCAAGTTTAATTTTTATTTTTAGTTTTTATTAGGTTTTATATTAGTAGTTTTGAATTTGCATTTTTTTAGAATTTAATAAAATTGTTTCTATTATGGTTTATAGGTTATTCAAGTCCAATTCAAGTGTGGTGCCCAATTTGTTTCATGTGCCTAGCCTATTCTCCAAACTTAGCGGACAAGGAGGAAGATAGCTATATTTTTAGGGAAGTCCTCTGCTTTAATTTTTTCTATTTTAGCCATTAAGGACAATGTCTAGTTTAAGTTTGGGGGCATTTTAGTGTCGTATTGCATATAGTTAGTTATTTTCATTATAGTTCGTTATTTTTACGTGTTATCATTGTGTTTTTGCATTTAGTGTGCATATAATACATGGTAGTTAATTGCATATTCATATATGTGTTGCATTAGTATGTGTTCATGTAGTATTATAGTTTTATTTGCATTTTAGGATTGCATGTTCACAGTAGATTGTGGCATTTAGGTTATGAAAATGTTTTAGATTGTTATAGTTTTATCGCGTGATTCCAGCTGTTAGATAGTTAAGTATATTTTGGGCTAATGATGAGACTGGAATTGCATAAACAAGTTAGTACTGATTATTAAGCCTTTGATGTGATTTCTTATCTTGATTTAAATCTTTATCTGCTTTGAAACCGATATTATCGTGGATAACACATGTTAAGAAACGACCATGTCAATGATTAAGTCTAAATGGATATATAATGGATTTCTAAAGGATAATGCCAAATTGAATGAAAGATTAACAAGAATAAAAAAGATGGCTAAAGTTAGACATGAATTTAAGTTTGGGGGGAATATTTGGAGTATATAAGCTTTAAAAAAAATTAAAAAAAAAGAAGAAGAAAAAAGGAAAAACATGGCTAGTTTTGTTTCGGGGCCTTTGTTACTTGAGCAAGTAAGCCCGAGGGAGTGTCTCTACACCTAGCGCCCTAAGATCTTATATGGTCTAGGAGTCGTTGGTCAAAAGCTCGCTAAGGGGTAGCACTATTAGCCTAATAGAATAAGACATTGCACAATCATGGGAAATTAAAAAAAAATGAATAAAACGGGAAAAAGTGCAAAAAGCCCCCGTTAAAAAAATAAATAAAAATAAAGCATAAGTATTCCATTTTGACCCTTGAACTTTGGTAATTGTTTGATTTTAGCCGAATGTAGTTTATTTGAGGAGTTCTCGAGTTTACACTGTATGATGCCTTCTAAGAAATCTATTATGTTTCGTATTTTGCTTTTCACCAGTTAGCATGGTTGTTGAGCACACACTCACGATATCAGTAATAGCAGGTTTAGATTTGATGATTGTTGGGATATTATTGATCTATCTTGATATGATGTACTAGCATGTTATTGTGATTTTTTTGAGGCCTGATGAGTATACTGTATTCGGTTTGACTGCTGGAATTATAAACATATAGATAGTTATATGTGCATTTGCATGGTTATTTAGTTTTTCTTGTTGCATTATGTTTTGTTGCTTGAGGACAAGCAACAGCTTAAGTTTGGGGGTATTTGATGAATGGGTAATATACCCATGAATTGGATACATCCGGGCTTAATTTATTGTTGTTCTCAAGTCTTTTAGAATAGTTTTTAAGTGTTTGTGTCTATTTATGCATGTTTTATGTTGTTTTGTAGGAATTGGGACAAAAGTTACTTGGAACGACGTTTGGGGTTGCTAGATTCGCGTTTTCGATTTGCTATTTACATAACACCCACTTCAAAGCCAATTTCAATATTGTTCCGGACCTTATTTTGAAACACCCAAAGAATGAAAGCTGTAGATCTACATCTCCTCTTTTCGGAACATCTTGAATCATCAAAATCGGAGTTCGGATGAAGAAGTTATGGCCATTTTTCCAAAGGACGTCAGAGCAGAAAATTTCCAAAAAAGAAGCCAAATACATGAGGGCCCCATTTCACGCCTATTCCCAAATACTGGGGCTAGAAGAGGAGGTGGTGCAAAGCTCGTGAATAGCTACCACAAGAACCTTCGGGAAGGTCCCGTCAAGCTTGGACGTGTTTTAGGGCAAATTTTGACACTTTTTTGACTTCAAATTGGATTGGGTTTCCTCCTAAGCTAAAAATTAGACTTGTAACCTATAAATACATGATGGGAGGCATAGAATAAGGGAGATTAGATAGATTATATTAGATAAAACACTCCAATAGATTAGGACATAAACCCTAATTTATATTGGATTGTTGGACATTGAAGCATAGCTGAAGATTAATCAAGGATTAGCAGGAGATTGTGGAGAAGAATTTCAATTGAAGATTGAAGCTTGGGAGATTTTCTTTGAGAGTTTCTTCTTATTATTATTTTTAATTTTGTAATTCTTTCAAGATGATTTTCATGAGATTGTTGGTTTTATTTTTGTTATGAACTAATTCTTTTATTAAGACTACAAATTGAACCTTTTATGTCTATGAATTAATTATTTAATTTATTCCAATTATTTATGTCAAGGTGAATTATTTATCATGTCTTGTGCGTATTGATTAATTATTTGGCCAGTTATTACCGTGTTACTCTAGAAGGATTCGGAAGATGAAATTTAGGGTTGGAACTGGATATGATAACATATATGCTTAATTATTTGCATGAGATGAATAATTAGGGTTGTGAATTGAATAGGAATATTTGTTCACTACATGTAGCAAATTGAGAATTAGAACTTAATGGGTTTAATATAATTATTTTGCATAGGAATATCGCATGATTAATTGAATTGAATAAAAGTTAACTGATCACTTGGGAAAGGGCTTTTAACACTTAGAGTTCCTGTTAACAATTCAGTAATCATAATAATTGGGTTAGTTGGATAATTGGTTTGTAGTACATAAATTGGGGATATTTTAGTCTTAACCTTTATATATCTAAATTCATTCATATAGTTTTAACCTTTATTTATTTGAATTAATTTTAAGAGTAATTTAGTTTTAATTGATTAATTTAGTTTTCTTAATTAAAAAAATCACAATTTGCGATTGTTTAAATAAAATTAGTTTGGTTAAGAACTAGTACTTGGTGATTTTTGTTAAATAATTCCTCGTGGGAACGATACTCTACTTTCACTTTATTACTTGTTGGCCGTGTATACTTGCATGTATTCATTGATTGTGAAATCAATCAACAGATCATCTCAGCAAAGCACCCCAAACTATACCGAATTACGCACCATTTGAATAGTGTCCCACTTTTATCTCGAAAAGTGTTGGTCGCTATAGTCGGCCCGACTATACTGGATCAGAATCCATTGATGTTCAAAGATCGAATAATCTCTCAATGCCCTGTGCTCCTCTCTTTGCTCTTCTGCTGCCATGTTGGATGTTGTGGTCTCTAAAGCTGCTTGTAAATTCTTACGCACTCTCGTTTTCCAACCTCTTCCGTTAATGTTATCGTGAGCAGGTGTCAACTCGAAATTGGATGACCGCGTATGCATAAAATATATACAAGTACCTGAAACATAAACAAAAACAAAAATAGAAATAAGATAAGATTAGATTAGATTTTTCTAAGTCATACAAATTTAGCTTAAAATTGATGATAATAATAATAAAATTAAATGCCTTTCCCCGGCAGCGGCGCCAAAAACTTGTTGCCTCCTTTTTAGTCTAACAAAAGGACTCTAACTCATGCAAGCATACATGGGTCAACAAGTAGTACAGAGTAAGAAAAGTATCGATCCACGGAGAAAGGTTTTAAATTTTAATTTTCATACATCAACTATGTCACTATTTTCATATGCTTTAACGAATAACTCACAATTATAATTTATACTAAATTCAATTAATGATAAGAATATAATACTAAAATAATGTAATCAAATTTGGAAAGAATGGGATTCTAACTTCATTTAATAATTCATCTAACTTATAACCATCAAGTAATGTTTATATACTTATCATGGAAAACTAGTCAAGAGCACAAAAGTGGACATAATCATTTTTTAATGAACTATGACCTATTCACATAACCTCCACATATGATACAAATCATGTAAAAGACACTATTACCAAAATCACTATATGCCTATGTGAAATTGCAACAATAATGAATTATAGTACAAGCTCTTTGCAGTATTACACACGGTGAAATGGTATATTTTTATCTGGTTCACGAATTACAAAGCTAAACAACTCAGCCTCATAAAAATATGCCATTATGATTATATCCATACTCATATTTCATTTTTCAAATCCATATAAGCATACAAGGTGAATGGTGATCAAACATTCATTCATTACGCTCAATTATAATATGTAATCCAATGATAAACATACAACCATACAATCAGCTATATAAGTTTAGACTACATATCAAAATCCATTAGAATCCCATAATGGAGTTTAGTTCATTTCTGAACCAAAAGCCATTACGGAATTGAAGCAACACATGGAATTAAACAATGCAAATAAGAGATGAAAGAGAAATGATTAAATCTAGTTGTAGAATCTGTTCCAATGTTTTTTCCAAAGCACCAATAATCTCCAGAAAATGAAACTAATGATTATTGAATAACCAAAGTGAAGAGAGGATATAAAATGTATCAAAAATTGATCAAAACCCATCTATCCTAGTTTTTCTTAAAAACCCTAATTACTTCATATGAAAACTGATGAAAGACCCAGTAAAACAGGTCTGGTACCAATTAGTATTGTTTAGATGAGCCTAAAGCGCTCAAAATTCAAATTACAAAAAGTCAACAAAACAAACTGCAGAGGACTCATGGCTACTGCAAGTGCGAGATCTTAGTAAAAACGCGTGCGTGGGCCATGAATAGGTGTATCTCGCCGAAGCCTTCTTTGTCATGCGCCATGAGATTTCTTCCTTAATGGGGCGCGGCCGCGCAATGTTGAAATTTTAGCTTCTGTATGCATGTGGTGCGAGCACGCGATATAAGGCTTAATTAGCAGCGCGGCTACTGCGTGCTGTCTTCTGCTATTGCTTCTTGATTTGTTGTTTGTTCTCATCCTTTCTTTTTTGCATAGCACTCATCCACTGCTTCAGTTCCTCTTGCCATCCTTTAGCTAGCTTCATATCATCATGTCAATGCCATTCCTTGCTTGTTTCCATGCCTTTCCCTGCCATAGGAGTTCCACTACAAGTAATGCTACATAAACATAAAAATGCACTAAAATACAATAAAAACTACTTGAGATAAGCATAATTCTCGTGAGTTGACATCCAATAAGTAGGTATAAAACCTACTTATCAATTATTGTACTTTTATCACCGGGTATTTCAACAGTTAACGGTAAAAGTTTACCATTATTTTTTTTATAAAAAGTTATTTCTATCGTTTTCTAACTCCGACAGTAATTCCATTGTGGGGTCCACCAATGATTGTGCCGTCGTACGAATATTCCCTGATAAAACGAATATTCCCCGACCAAACGAATATTTTATGGCAACATGCTAACTTTGCAAAATTTGTAAATATTACCCACAACTATAACATTATATCAAATCCACACCTTATTACTCAAAATGATATTTAGAGAAAATTAAATCTTTATTCATAAAAGCTGGGGTCTTACAATCGTACTCTTTAATGGTTGATGTATGGTATCTGGGCTAAACAATTCCTTTAGATAGCAAAGGTTAATACGAACTAGCAACTGATCTAACTCGTTGTGAAAGATAATGTAGATGAGACGAAAAACTAATTTGTTGGTTGTTTGTGGGAAACCACTCTGCGTACTATATGGAACACTGTTAGAGGCTCAATGTGTGCTAAGTGTAGAGTTATGAATACGTAATGTGAAAAGGTGATTCTTTTCACATATGTAGATGTTTATGATGAGTTAAGTCCTAGAAATGTTATAAGAAGAATATGAGAATGTAAATCTACCGTAAAAGATGATTTTAAGGTTTATGGCATCTTCTTATGCGATAATACCGAAGGAATGAAAGAAAAGTTGGTCGCATAAATTTAAATTACAAGAACGCGAGCCATATGAAGTAAAGTTAAGTTTGAACCAATGCGTAAATCAAATATATGACTAATTGGTGTATGTGTTATTTTCTTATGTGATATAAAGGGGTTGTGGTAAACAATTTAACGTAAAGTATAAGTTGTAGTTGTGCTTAAGGCAAATTTCCTAACTATTCATATTCTAAATGAATGTTATTTTCTTCAACTTTCTCATATGTTGAACTTGAGAAGTTTTATCTATATGCAAATGTGTGATATTTGTACAAGGTAGTAGAATGTAAGAGGCCTTGTGCCATAATTTTAATACTTCGGTGTTTATGTGAAATGAACTATTATGTGATTGAACTATTTAATGTTAAGAATTTTTGTTATTCATGAATCGTTATTGTTAAATTTGTACTAATGATTCTAGCCAGACAACATGTTAATGAAAGGGTAGAAGAATGAAAGTATTTCAAAGTGAATGTGACTATTGTTTTAAAATGATAGGAATCAGATCAAAGTGAATATGACCAATGTTTTAAAATGATAGGAATCAGATTTATTCCTATTATTCGAGCTGCTTCATAGCCATTATTCTGTTATTGAACATTGTAAGAGAATATATGATTCTTGCCTAGTTGTTATTCAACTGCTATGACTTGCTAATCAATTGAATGCTCACACTTATTTTAAATAAAAACATCTTCAACGATTGATGTTAGAATGAATTTAAAGATCCTGTAAAGATAAAGTTGACCGGTATCCAGACAAAGTGTCATTCATTACATGAATGAGCGTGAAGATCAAGCCAAGACTTGTAATGTAGAATAGTCTAATTAAACTATAGATTAGTTTAATGAACTATGATTTATCTTTGGTGGCAGATTAAAGTCAATCTTGTAAGATGTAAAGAATAATGTAATTATCATTATTTGTAATGAACGAGTTTTAAAGGTAATAGAACATGGGATTTGAAGAGATATGCCATTATTCTTAATGATATAATGATGTATGTTTAGAATGAAACGTAATTGTGACGTACGAAATCCGGATGTGGAAATAGACCGAATTTTGGGGCGTTACAAATATATTATCTAGTCCTAATACTGTAAGCACAATACGTATGAGAAAGAGAAATTATACTTGCAATCTCGAACCGTAAGAGAATGCATTTCCACATATTTTCAGTTTTCTCAACAAACTCAATAGTTAAATTAATACACATATATTTGAAATATATTGTTTGATATATATATATATATATATATATATATATGTATATAATATGATTTAGATCTATAATATATCAAAAGTTAGATTTAAAACATTTTATTAATAGAGAGGGAGAGTAAAAAGATAATGTTTTTAAAAAAAAAAAATTAATTTTGTGTTGAGCAAAAATCGCAGATCCATCAATTTTTTTTTAAAAATGATAGATCAAAAAATAAAATACAGATCTTAGAACTAGAAACCCTAGACATGACATAGATCAGAGAGACTATATGATTTAACATATAAAAAACTTTCACCACTTTAAAACTGACTTTTGAAAGATCTGAAGAAGAACTTGTAGATCTGAAAAGATATACAAGATCCGAAACACGGAAAATAAAATAAAACAAAAATGATATGTAGAATGATTAAATTGATTATGTGGAATAGATATATTAGTTTAGATTTCTCAGAATCGAACGGAAGATCGAACAGTTTTTGGGACACCCCCAAAATAGGTCCAATCCATCCAACCTATTCTGAGTCGCCAAATACATGGTACAGAAACCAACTACAACTTTATTACTACAATTGTCGTGCAAAATACAACAACACATATACTGTGAGTTTTAATACCAACTGTGACTCATGTCCCAACTATGGACAACACCTCACAGTGATACCTTACATAAAGGTACAATCTAGAACTGTTTTAAAAATTAAAATCTTTGGGAAATGCTCAAGGAAACCTTCGTACATAGGAGGCCATGAATCTAAGTTATGATAGATATCATATGTCCAGAGAATTATCCTTGGTTGATCCAATAGACCCCAAACAAAAACGAGAAGATTACTATCATGTTCCTTCCAATGGTGTGCCTTCTCTTGACATATAATTATCTCCACCGTCTGCGATTGAACATTATGTTTCAACCCAACTCCAAGATCATATAGGTAGTGCTCGTAGATATACTCAGCAAGTGGATGTGCACAACCCTTTCTTATGATAACACGAGATTGTATGTCATTAGACATCTTGTATGATAGTGGCAAAATACCCTTCCAAAGTTGGGTTCACCTCACCCTATTGTTGTTCACCAAAATCAATTATTAAGTGACGTATAATATACGACACACACATCTTAGGTCCTCAATACAATTATATATTGTATGTCATGCCGTTTTATAATGTGTTGAGAAACTTTGATAGTCTCAATTCCACCACACTATTCCCCGTTATCCCCGCCGACCCAAATTACACTTTTATTACCCTAAAGGAATTGTGAAGCAAAAGGGTGAGCACAACTAGCTCAAAGAAAGAATATCATAACTAAAGATAATTAAATTATCAATAGCCTTCATCAAGAATAAATCGTAGATTTAGAACATATGGTAGATGATAAAATTTTCAACCATAGTCATAATGAACGAGCAATCCATTAGAAGAGTCAAATAGACCATAAAGTCTATTATCTTCTCCATGTTAAAAGTCCACCAACAATGCTTTAACCTCAGAACATTATTCAACAAATCTCGCTCACGGTCATGTGAATAACTCATAATCATAATTGTAGTTCTAATTTTCTCTTCTCATCCAAGACGAAGATATTTTTCATCACATGTCTTTACCTGAAACATCAAAGATCATGGTTATACCAAATCACAGTTCCTATTCATAATCACACTAATAAGTTCATCTTTGCACTACGGGCCAAAGATATTCATTAACAGTTCATCTTTGCACTACATGCCAAAGATATTCAACAATGCATCATCTTTGCACTACGGGCCAAAGATATTCAACAACAGGTCATCTTTGCACTACACGCCAAAGATATTCATCAACAATTCATCTTTGCACTACAGGCCAAAGATATTCATATCTCAAAGAAATATATAATCATTTCAGAATGTATATAAACAATAATTATAACCATGTTGATCAATTCACCTTTGCACTTCAGCTAAAAATATTCAATTGTAAATTCAATGGTCATGATTATACCAGTCAACAATTCATCTTTGCACTACTGGCCAAAGAGAACCCATAGTCACGATCATACTAATAATCTACCCATCTTTACACTTAAATCAAAGAGAAATTTTATCACCGGGATTATAAAAATGTTATATATGATAATAAAAATAATACGATCAACAACTGCATTTAATTTCAAGAGTAAGATTGATAAATCAATGATTTCATAACACCTTAATCCAAATGTTATAAATCAATTAATAATCTCATAATCTAATATTATTAATACTACCACAATATTTTAATTATTTCTTAAACTTATAAACAATTTATTTTAATTGTTTACACTTTACCAATTAATGCATTTAATCATCCTAAAATGCCAAAATCATAAAATTTCATCACCAATAACCAAAACCCTCATCAAAAATCTATATATACCTTATATAGGATTCTCAACCCATAAAATCCTATTTTTTAATTTTGTTACTTCACATAACATATTTAATTTATTTAATCATAACTAGTCCATTTTCATAAAAAAAATACCAAATCAGTTCCAAAAATATTTTTTTTCTGGGATTTAGCATAATATAGTCCCATATTGAACATATATTTTTCTCGGAATTTTTAAAATTCATTTACTATTTTTCACATGGCCAAAACTGCCGAATATTTAGACATTTATCATAAATTGTACTTTTGTCCAAAAATTCTGAAATTTACAGAATATACTGATGTTATATAGATGTACTACCAATAAAAATTTCACCAATTTTGGAGTTAACCACAAGGAGTTATAAGGGTTTACTTTTAAAATAGTCTTTTCTCATAAAATCCATAACTCCTAATCTATACATCCAAAAATCGCCATTTTTGGAAACAATCAAGGAAACTCATCAAATTATCATTTCAAATTTTTCCAGAATTTTTGAAGGTTCAGAAAAATTTTGAAAATGAAAAACATAATAACCCTTAAAATCCCTTACCTCAAAAAAGCAAAGATTTCTGATTTTAACATCTGATGTAAAGTCAAGGAAACTTGCACCTAATAGTAACTCTCAAAGTATCTAAATACTTACAAAAATATGCTCGATAATATAGAGAGAAAGAAAACTTATTCCTGGTGTGATTTTCAATTCTAACTTAAGCGCCTATTTATAGGAAAATGCTAGAACGCCAAAGGAGACTAAATTAATAAAATATTAATTTATTTTATACGCTTGCCATTTTGAAAAAAATAGCAGCCATCACCTTTGAAAATCCAATTCAGTACATGCATTCAATCACCAACCAAAAAGTGGGGCCCGCCTTCTAGAATTTTCCACTAAAAACATTTATAAAAACAATTTCTGAATCAGTCACCTCTTAAAATTCATAACAAATCATACGTTAATTTTTAACGGTTCAAAATTTATGGACATATACTCAACTCATATATGTATAACATATCCAAAAATCACAACGATCCAACGGTCGGATTAAAAATTATAACTCACGCAATATATCTCAAGAACACTGATTTTTTGGATTATTAGTCCTTCGGACCAGTTTCATTCAAAAATTCACCACGATAAATCTACAAAGGAATTTTGGGTGATTCAAATTTTTACATTTAGATTACTTCCAGGGCTTTCTTTTGATAAATGGCTCATCTCCTAACTCATTATACACAAAGAGTTATAGATTTTACAAAATCAAGTAATAAACTAATTTTTCTGAAAATTTCATATTTTGTTCTTCATTTCAACAAAATACTAATAAAACACTTCAGCATTAATTCCTTCATTTATAACCACATAAATAAATCCATCATTTATATTCGCATCAAATAAATATTTCCTTATCATATAAAATAATAATTAATTATTCACAAATAATATTACAGAATCACATTTATGACAACTAAGCGCTTCCTGTGAAAGAGGGGGCTTTCCAATAAGGATTTCTCCTTCATCATGCGCCGCAATTAGGTGACCAAACCTCTCCTTGACAGAACTTCTAGATATTGCCAATAATGCTATCTAATAATATTATCCAAATAATATAAATTATTGATCTGATAATGGGAATACTGTGCAATGACAATTATTGAAATAATAATAATATAAAATATCAACGCAAAGAATTATTGAACCAATAAAATAAAATATTGAACAAAGAATTATCAGAATAATTATTGAGTAGTGCCTTCACGTAAGAATCAATAATTCAAAATATTGTGTAATACCGCAAGGCCATCGTGCAACAACGCCAGATTACTATATTTTAACCACCGTATTCCAATGTTGTTAATTCTGAATAACTACGCCAAGTTATTTATAAAAACTTAAACTTGTCGCTTTCATCATCCGACTATTATTCTGTTATGGGGTCCACAACGGTCATACTGTCAGCATTTAATATTCCCCGACAACAAGAATATTCCACTAATCAACAAATATTCTCCCAAGAACAATAAGTATTTTATAGCCACTTGCTTATTTTGAAAAAAAAATTCATATATCACCCTTAACTTTATTTTTTATCAATTTAACCATTTACTAAATAGGAAAATTGATACTTTTATTTCATAAAATTCGGGGTCTTACAATTTTACAGAGATTGATTTAGGGTTTGAGAGAAACTCGAGGGGAGGGAGAGAGAGAGAGAGAAGGCAATAGAAGAAAGAGAAAAGAGAATAAGAAATGAATTAAAACTGATTATTTGATATTTATATTTATGTTAATTAAACTGATTTGACGGCTGATAACTAACCTCAAACATGATCACGATCAGGATTGAGCCGGAGTTTTAAAACTTTTGATCTGACCGATTAATATTGATCCAACGGCTAGGATCAATTTATATTTTTTTTGATGATTTGACGGTCCTCATGCTTTATCTGTGTGATCTATGTTGGTGGCTCTTGATTGATCTAGAGTAGAGTACATGAATTGTCCTTATGCTGACCGTTGGATGAATGCCTTAGATCAACAGCTCATATTTTATTTTTAATATATTTATATTTAAATATTTACATATATACGTATATGTATTAAATAAAAATTAATAAATAGATTAATAATTAAAGAGATATTTACACATATATATAATTTAAAAGTTTATATGTATAAAATAAATTTATTTATATTGAGAAGAAAAAAAATTTAATTATCAAGCATTCAAGTATATAGATAACTATGAAAATATTTATGTATATATGATATTAAAATGATAATTAAACTATATATAGACAATTAAATTTATAAATATTATAAAATGCTTATAATTATATGTATGTTATGAAGAATAAGATAATGAGAATATTTTTTAGATTTGTAATAATAAATACTTAAATAAGGAAATATATATATATATATATATATATATATATATATATAGCAAGGATCTTAGACGGACCTTATTCACGGACTAAGCAATAGACCAAAGAAAAAAACATGCGGGTTGCAGCTCCTTATTTATTCTCTCCCTTCACTTTCTTATCAGAACAAAAGAAAGGCCGCCCATCGTGCTCTCTCTCCTCACAATCAATCTCGTGCTCTCTCTCTCCTCGTCGCTTTCTATCTCAAAAATTTCTTCTGTGCCCGTCTCGTGGACGCCGATCTAAGGGTTGCAAGCCTTCCGTGCCCGTCTCGTGGACGTCGATCGTGGGGTCAGTAAGTCGCCTCGCAAAGGTCAAACTCGATTCACTATGTTCCGCCTCGCGGAGCGTCGATTCACTACAAGGTAACAAAATTTGAAGTGGGTTTCTGAATTTTCTTGTTGTTAGTGTTGAATTAGGCTTATATTTTTAGATTTTGTGTTTTGATTTTCTATAATTGCTCCTTTTTGAGTTAATATTTTTGAGGGCAAACCACAGAATCTGCTAGTTTCTAGTTGCGCAATTCTTGGTGTTTAAATTTAAAGCTATAATCTGAGATTTTCACTATTATTTCCAACAAACAATAAGAATCGCTTCATGGTGATCGAGCATGGTATGATGATCATATATGCAAGTTTCTTGCTTCTTTCATGATAAATTATCTGTGCAGTATGACACCAAATATTACTATAAAATTGGCATTGAAAATAACACGCGACAGTTTTGGTTTACAACCCGACTCTGTTCAAGTAGATAACGTCAGTGATGAAGAATATCTCGGCTATTCAACTTCTGCTGAGGAATCTGATGGCGATGGATATAGTGAAAGTTCCACTAGCGTTTCCTCTGTTGGCAATACAACAGAAGCAAGTGCAATGAATGCTGCAAAAGTCCAGGTTGAAAAAACTGCTCAAGGAGGCATAATAGGTGAATCAAGTGAATCAAATGAGAGCAGGTTTCCTGGAAAAATCAATGGCCAGCAAATTGTGGTTCAAGCTTTGGGACCTCTAGACAAAAGCAAGGGAATTAGCAATTTGAGCAGAATAAACTCAAGGTCAGAGCGCATTGAAGCCTGGCTATGAAGGAAGATCAATTTCTGCAGACGCTGTCTAATTCTATGATTTGTGAAGTGAAAAAATGTGAATTGTCGATTCATTTTGTTTTGGAGCTTTTGCATGATTATTTTCTTAACTTTTTGCCATTTTTGTTGTATCAGCACAGTTATATGGTATTATCTTAACAGTTTGCTTTAGACAACTAGAATATGATTTGAAATTCGGTGTTTCTTGATATCGTTTGACAATGCTCGTTGTGGCCAAGACATCTACTACATGAGGTGTGTAAATTTGTTAATAAGGATTTTGCCGAATGCCCAAATGTATCAGGACCACAACAATATCTAGATGTGATCTTGATGCAATATTTCTATCTGAAACCAGTCAACCTGACTGGTGCAGGGATTGTTACAGTTCACAGGAACCCTGTGGTTAGAAGCAGTCCCAATCGACATGACAAGAAGCCAATTGTTTTCCCATTTGATATTAAGTTAATGCAGGGGTTATACTTGTATTTTAGTTTTTATGTTGTTTTGCACATGATTAAGTAGTGCAACGCAATTTAATTTTATAGATAGTTTTGTATATTTTATGGATGTAGTCAAATTCATAATGTAAATGTATGGTATTATTGGGATGTATTTTGAAACTGAGAATGTTTGATACATTCAGTGTTATCACTTTTTTCTTTCACTACATGAGATGATGTTTATGATGTTGCTGGAACGTTATTATCTTAATCCACTAAGCTTCTTAGTTCTTACAGCACAGATAAAATAGAGGATTTACTTTCTTCATGACATTACTCCAAAATGAACTTCTATTATACGTTGATCACAAAAAAAACACAAATGAATTCTAGAATGGGTCAAATAACACACTAATAACACCCTTGCCATAAACACAAAGGATAGAGAACCCGTAAAGGAAACCAAACACATTTAAGCTATTATTTTCCTTGTTTTCTCATGGTTGAAACAAGTATTAGAGTTTCTGTAGGCACTTTAAGAAACAAAACAACATACTATAAAGAGGGAAAGTGGGGGAACTATAAGACTAAAAGTTATGCATTTCACAATATAATTTTAAGATAAAGGCGTCAAGCAACTAATTAAACAAAACATTGCTTAGAAGTAGTAGCGAATCAGGTTCACATGTGACACAACCGATTCGTAAATAATTGATCTATCCATATCAAAGCAACCATCAAGTGTGCATTATAATCTGTACAAACTTGAAATTGAGAAATTAATGAGCACAATAAAACTCGACCATCCGTGCAAGAATGGATCCCTTCTCTTCCTCCGCTTTCTAGGTTTTGTCAATCGCCTCTTTCATCTCGCTTATCCTAGTCTCGACTTCATCCTTTGGTACATGAGCAAATACCTCCCCAATCTGAAGCGCACCACCTCCTCGTCAAGTGAGAATTAATTATTTGCTTGCATCCTCAAAATTTTCGTATGCTTCTCGTTAAAAGTAGAAAAATAAAGCACAATCTTAGATATACATATAAATGAGTCATCTTAATACTCACTCTATTAGGATAGTACCATTGTATAACTTATAGTGTCATATTTTATAGAATTGTGACTGACAACTTAATATTCACTCTATTCCACGAAAAGTTTGTCATTTGCCAAAAACATTTGTACAAATGAGTCATCTTTTTATTGATGGTAGAATAAAATGATAAGTTGTCTTCAAGTTTGCTACTATAATTACTAAACGAACTTACTATTTTTTTAGGGTAAACATGGGGGGGAATCTGCAATTAAGATAAAAAAGCATGGGTCAAAGAGCAACTTAGTCTCATCTCAACTAATTTGTATTTCTGAAGTCTGCACGAGAATTAAGCAACATGGACACCAATTACCTTAAATGTCAAAGCCTCAAAGGAGTGCCACATAACTTGAACTAAACTACTAAAGCAATTAAGGCAAAGACCATGGAAACATGTTTTTCTATTATCACATCAGTAATATCAGCCAACAAGAATCAAAAGCAATCAAAGAATCACAAAAACACAGAAATGAGCTCACAAATGACTATTTCTATAATGATTATTACCAGTTTACAACCACTTTATTGGTACTTTTCAAACCTAGCCTGAAGACAACTCATACCCTGCTTGATTGGCATGTTTAGGGAAGGGGGGAAAGGTAACCAATTATTGAAAACTAAAACACTTATTTAAAATACAAGCAGACCAAGTTAAGAGTTTTACAAGTACTCCACAAAAATGAAAGCAGACAAAGTTAAAATTTGGCTTTAATTGCAGAAATGAGAATCCCAAGACAACATATAGCTATCTCATTTGTTAGACTATTTCCAAATATTGAGTTATTCTCTGATTACAAATCTGGTAGTCAATTCAGTAATTTGAGCAAAGCTCCTCGTGGAAGCAAAGCTTAATCTTTAGTTAGTACAACCATAATTTTACCGTCCTCTCAAGGCTGCAAAACTCCAAAGAAAGAATGGATTTGGGTAGATTTAAACAGCAGATTTTGGTAGAATTTCATAACTTTATCAATTAAATCACTTGAAAGGAAGATTTGGATAGATTTAAGTGATTTATCTAAGCCCTAATTTTCAGAATGGATTCAATCAGCGGCATACCTTGTTGAAGATTGAAGGGAGAGATGGTTGATTTCGAATTGAGAGGATGGGCGGCCTTTCATTTGTTCTGATAAGAAAGTGAGGAGAGAGAAGAAATAAGGAGCGGCAACCCGCGTGTTTTTTCTTTGGTCCGTTGCTTAGTCCGTGAATAAGGTCCGTCTAAGATCTTGCTATATATATATATATATATATATATATATATATATATATATATATATATATATAAGTTGACTATCACATAATAAGACATGTCCAAATGCATATATATGAAAAATATTTTTTGTTTAATAATAAAAATAGAATAAGATAATATAAAATTTTATAGAGAGAATTCTCATCCATTTGATTCTATTTACTAAAGTTTGTTATCATCAAAATAAAACTAATCTGGTTTGGAGACCTATCGCTTTTAAATTATTTTAAAAATTATCATATAAAAAGTGTTTTTTTAAAATTATTTTAAAATATTAAAAATAATTATTATTTTAATTTTTTTTTGAAAATAATAAAAAATATTAGAAACTTTTATTTTTTATCATAAAATATAGATTCCAAAATATTAAATAAGAAAATAAAACTATATTTTCTAAAAAGGAATAGATTTTTTTTTTATGTATTACTTTATTTTTAAAATATTTTTTTGTCTTTGCCATTATTATATGTATTCTTAATATTTGAAAACAAAAGGTAAAATAGAAATTAAAATACAAAAAAAAGAATAGTTAAATAAAAAATGATTCAATTTTTAAAAAATATTATTGTTTTCAGAAAAAATAATTAAACTTTAATTTTTTGAATCTATATTTTATGAAACTTTACTTATTTTTGAAAAATAAAATAAAATTTTCTAATATTTTTTCATAAAATAATAATTACTTTTATTACTTTTTAAAATAAAATTTTATTTTAAAATATTAAAATAATTATTATTTTAAAAATAATATTTAATTTTAAAATATATTAAATAATTATTATTTTAAATATTAAAATAAATATTATTTAAGGAAAAATATTTTAAAGTTAATTTTTTTCCTAAAATAATTATTATTTTTAAAAATTTTAATTTTTTTTTTAAGAATTGAATCAGTTTTTATTTGTCTTTTACTATTTTTTGTATTTTAATTTATATTTTTAGTTTTTGTTTTTAAAATTTGTAATATTAAAAAACATATAACAATGGTAGACATAAAAAAAATTCTGAGACTTAAATTTTACACAAAAATTGAAAAAAATATATACTTTTTTTTTGAAAATAAAGTTTTATTTTCTTATTTAATATTTTGAAATCTATATTTTATGAAACATTACTCATTTTATGAAAAAATAAAATTTCTAATATTTTTTCCTAAAAATAATAATAAATTTTAAAATATTTGAACTAATAATTGTTTTTATATTTTAAAATAAAATTTTAATTTTAATTTTAAAATAATATTATTTTAAAAATAATTTTAAAATATTTTATTTTAAAAAAAAATTAAAATTGAGGTTGGATCAAATTGGATCGGGTTGGGCCAAAATTAGGTTAAAATGGGTTGAGTTGGGATAAAATCGGGTAAAAGGAATAAAATTGCCAAAAAATATCACTTAAAAGACTTAATTGGTGAAAAATAAACTTTAGGGATAACTTTCAAAGTGGATGACAACTTGAAGGATCAAAAGTGACATTCAGCCTTCATTTTATCCTAGAACCTAAAGGAGATAACCTGAAAATGAGTCGGTAGCAGCTTTGTTAATTCTGAAATCGTTTTCCGACTTCTGCTAAGGGGCAAATTAGAACCTATGACCTTGCACTATAACCTTGTAATAGGATACGTAAACTAGGAAAACTCACTGAGGACGCCGTGTCATCAACAACTATGGCGCAAATGCCTCCATAATCAGTCATATTTGCGAGATTTCAGACATTATATGCAACTTTGAATGACATATTCTGATATGCAAGTTCAAGTCAGAGACTTCAGAATAGCTAGAGTATATTTCACACTAATGAGGGTTTACATGTGCTCTGCAATTCAAATGCTACCATGCCATTCATGCAATTAACACGTAAACACAATTAACATAAAAGTTGAAAAATATGCCTGAAATAACTTTAAAACCTTAGCATATAGAAAGTTATGTTTATATCTCCACGAAAGATCTTATTTTCCCTAACCAACGAATAAGCTCAGTTCTATCCTTGTTTATCATGTATTCATGCATAAAACTAGAGAGGTCATTATTTACACCTCTTGCTTTCAGGAACTCATAAAGTGCTTCCCTGAGCTTGCTGTCCAAATCCCTGAAAGCAATAAAAGTCTGTCAAAAAAAATATCAACCAAGCAAATTATGTACCATGTTTGATTGCTAATGAGTTTTAGGAAAGCTAGATCATGAAGTTAAAATAGATTCAACTAGAAGACCAATAAAAGATCAGAAGTTTTGTATCACAGTCAATGTGCCATCAGCCATGAATAATCCCAGAAGTAAATTGGACCAAGTAGAAAACTAGATATAGAGGAAAAGTACTTGCAATGATATATTCATTTGAGATTTTTTAAATACTCCCTCTGTCCAAAAATTAAATGCCCAATTTTGACCTTTTTTTTTGGCCAAATTGACTATTTTTAGAATTAATAATTAAGCACATATAAATACATTTTAAAAATTATTAAATTTGGGTTTAGTAGTATATTTTATATACTTCCTTTAGGTTATAAACTCTTCACCTATATTTTGGCAAAAAATTGTTTTAAAAATGATAAATTTGACCTAAAAATGTCAAAACTAGGCATTTAATTTGCGACGGAGGGAGTACTTGAATCGTTGAATTAAAATATAAGTGAATACATCAAGAATGTTAAAGTTGACATCGTCTAATATAGTTGAGTCAGGTCACGTACGCAAATAGGGAGCAACAAAAGGAAAAGGTTGCCACGTTCAAAAATGTGTAAATGCAGACAATGTGAAAAACATAAAGATCGAAAGAAAGAAAACTGACCGTACTTAAAATTAGGTCCCATGTAGGGCTGAGGCAGTGAGCCATCAGGCTTAAATATGTAGACTTTCTGTATCTCCAAACAATCTGGCCATGCCGAGCACAGAAACTCCAGTGAATCACATCCTTCGCCTCGAGTTATATCAACTAGCAAGCTAATGTGAAGCCGCACATCTTCCCCAGCACTATCATAACCAGATTTTGGAACAACAGCTGACCCATCAAACATTGTAGCTTCTATTTTAATATTTTCATCCTCTGCGGATTTTCCCCTCAAAGTAATCCATTGCTTGCCAGGCCGATCTTCGACAGCAAACGCATTAACTTTTGTAACTGGCTGTACAAAAAATCAAAAAACAAAAGGGAAATAAATATAAATGTTGCAACAAGTAATATAACTAGAAAAATGCTTTACAAAATTGATATTATATAATTTAATAATAACTAAAAGTAACACTTAATTGAGCCAATTCACATCCATCTGGCTTAAATGAAGACTTTTTCCTTTTCCCAAACCAAAGAACAAATTCAAGCTACTTTCACATTATTATATTGATCTCCATTTTCCCAGCAATCCACGAGAGTATTATATTGTTTGTTTGTTTGTTGACCTTGAAGAAGTATTTATATTCTTTATTGATTGGACTGAGATTGAAATAAATAAATAAATAAAATTAATGTGCACAATTACATGAGAATGGGCATATGTAATCTGAAACAGGTGAAAATTAACCCAAAGCCTTTGGATACATAACAAAGGAAATACTGTATATATCTTTCTTGCTGAGGAAATAAAGAACATATTTCTTGTTCAAAAAGTCACCTTTAACAAATTTCTCCTAAAGTTAATTATAGGTTGAAACATTCTGAGTTTATTCGGTAACACCTTCATTCAATACAAAATATAAAAAGTACTACCTCCATCCACAGAAATAGTCCTACATTTTTGGGACTTTTTTGTTTTTTCTTTTACAAATATTAAGTCCTCTTTTTTTGTGATATCTATATATTTGAACTTTAAAATTTTGAGTAACAAATATGAAGGGTAAATTCACTCTTCCTATAACTAAACTTAAATTATACATTTTGCACAGTAACAAATACGTTTGATCCAATAATAGAGAGGACGAGTCAAAATAATTGTTGAAAGAGGAAAGCTATACCGATAATAATAAATTATTTTAGATTAGTAATTAATCATTTGTTGCCATATTGAACTAGGTTACCTAAGTTGTATTAAAATTAGGGGTTTTATGATATATAAAGTGATGTAATCCCATCGTTCAAAAAAGAGTATTGAATAGTATTAATTTGAGTTGAGGCATTGGGCTTACAAACGTTTTCTGTAAGAGACATATTCAACTGAATGCAGTCAATTTAGAGCACGACAAACAAATGAGCAAGTAAATTGCGTGTAAATGGAAAAATGGAAAATTTAGGTTCTTTCTCTTTTATTTTCCTCCATATTCTGGGGGACAAATGGAAAATTTCCTCACTTCAGTAACAAGTAGAGAATAGATTCTTGGGCTTTTTATCTTCCACTGTATAGAACCATAAAACATTAAGATTTCACTCATATCTACCTACTAACAATTATTATGTTCTTTACTTTTCTGATTTCTTTTTTCTTTTTACTTCAGGAGAATTCTACCGTTTCAAAAAAAGTAAAGCAAATTCAAGGTAGCAGAAAAAATCCACTCTCCTATATTGACCTCTATTTCTAAGTAACCAAAAATCTAATATATCTATTTAGTTTGTTTTATGTGTCCTTGACCCACACACAAAACAAATGCACACGTACACTATATAGCGCCTTGGTTAAATCAGTAACTTTTTCTTTTAAACCTATTCAATTGAGACAATTTTACATAGAAATCACTCTATATAATAGTCCCCTATTTTCCTAACAAACAAACAAGGGGTTATGTTATTTTCATTCTAATCCCTAAAGACATTCATTGAATCATTACAATTGGGTCCCCTAAATTTTTTTTAAAAGAAAAAAATAAACTTGAGAAATATTTTTTTGATATTATGTAATTTTCTTTCTAATCACTAAACACATGCAATGCAATGAATCATTACAACTACGCCCTATTAAAAACATCTATATAAAATAGAATCTTGCTACAACGAAAAATTTAAATTGATTGTAAATACAGACCTATGCGTAATTAATGAGATAGGAGGAAAATAAGAATGGTCTCATCCTAATTTATTTATTCATCCTAATTTATTTTATTTCATAGCTTAGAGTTCCACGCAAATTGCAATTCTAACTTCAGTATAGATTTTGTAAACATATAAATCATTTTCCTATAAATAAATAAATAAATTATTCTATTTTCTCTAATTCTTCAACTTCCCTCCATTTCCTAGGGTTCCAACAAAAATTAGTCAATTAAGTAAATACAAGAATGAGAAAAAATGTAATGGGGATTACCCGTTGGGGAGGGGCGAATTCCGATTGGTATTCAATCTCTGTGCGGAGAATTCTTAGAATGTTTGCTTCAAAGGGCGATTTCTGGAGAGCTGTTGAGGTGTGGGTCCGGCAAAATTGGGGGAGAAAACTGGATAAGGGTTTGTTTTGTTGAAGACAAAATAATTGTAATTGTTGATTTTGACGATGATGAAGAGGCATTACGGTTTTAAAAGAGGAGAGAATTGATCTCCGGGAAGCTTCGATTAAACGAGCCATGACTGTTTGTTGGAAGAGCAAAGGGTTGAAGGAGGGTTTTGTGGTGGGTAGAAGTATTCAGGTCGGGTCGGGTGGGTAGTCAATATAGGGATGGGCTTTGTTTTACGGTTAATACATGGATCTCAAATTTTGTGAATTTTAAAAAACAAATTTGTTCCATTTTGGTGTATAGTTTCAGTTTCAGTTTTTTGAATTATAAAAAATTGTATTTATGAATTCTAATTTTGATGTGTCAATATTTTTTGATTTTTATATTTAAAATTAATTGCAAAAATTTTGTACATAAAGATTGGAATCTATTGATTTGGATGAAATTAATTATAATAGTTTTACTTTGAATAATGTTTTTGTAAGAAGAAATAAAAAAAAAAGATTAATAACTCTACATATTATGTTATTTTGTGCACAATTTTTTATGTATAATTTATTTAACTTGTGTCTATAGTTTGTTAGAAAATATATTCTAATATAGTTAGGGAGATCGTGGTTATTTGTGAATGATATATATGAAAATAGAAGGGTGAAATTAGACTTGAGATAACTGACTAGGATTGATTGTAATAAAATCTATATAAGGCTAACTCTGTACTAAAGTTGAGATAATTATTTTCTCTTTAATTTCTTTTCTTCTTCTTTTCATTTTCTCGAATTTGGCGGGGCCTATCTATATAATAAAATATAAATGATTTTGAATTTTCTGCTCATCCTAATAAATCATTTGGACCGTACAAAGTTTGGGATAAATCATACCGTCTATAAGATCTGCAGGCACGGAACGCCTATAAATCTTTTCGAGGGACGTGAATCGTGCTAGCTATATAATATTACTCCTAAAATATATGTTATTCGGCTAATTTAAATTATTTTCACACAAAAAAAGGAAAAAGATGAAGGTACAAACAGAAACACTTTCCCATCTAGTCCTTCTTTTTGCTTGAATATATTTTTTGGAAGAAGTTGCTAGCAGGGCCACCGCACTATTTGTCTTGTTGTTTTGCTATCTATTATGTGAGTTACATATAATAATCCCTTTAGACAAAGCTCACCACTATAAATTTATGATTGTCCTCTCTCTAGTTTCTACATATGGACATCATTTTATGGAGATTAATTTCTTTTTCATTTTTTAGTTGTCAAGAAGATAATGTGCATAAAGCTTAGCCATAAACATCTTTAAAAAAAACAATATTATATCTATAAAGTTCCCAACATCCCAAGTCATAAACATCTTTAAAAGAAAAAAAATTATAATTACAGTTTTAAAAATATCATTACCCTTATAACATATCTCTCACTGTATAATTTATGATCTAACGCAAAATTAAAAACAAATAAAGACCCTCCACAATACAATGTTAAGTAACAGATAACACTGTTTTGGAGGGAAAGTTGTTGCACTGTTAATTCGTAAAAAATTAGGGAAAAGTCCTGGCAGTCATGAAATTGGGATCGGAAAATTGGACCGGTCCAATTTTATTTTTTATTTTTTTATTGTGACTCTCAAAAAATGTATAGTATTTATTCTAACAGAAATTTTTATAAAATATAGTATTTTGGGTGTAATTTAGATACATATACAAATACAAATTTATACAGAAAAAAAATCATGATACTCGAACTCTTCACATCAAAAGTTGACTTGGCTTGCTTAGAACTGTAATCATATCAAATACAATCTTTTCACCAATGTAGTTTATACTGTAGGAGACTGTAGGAGAGCAGATCCTCTGTCCCTAATTTCTTTGTTTCATTGCGTCTCTCTATTTAAATTTTGACATCTAGTCTTTTACTTAATACTAATTAATTTTAAAATTAAATAAAAAAACATGTGTTAAAATTTAAGTGAAGGGACACAATAAAAACTGAAAATTTAGAAACAGAGGATACTATATGCCTTTTGGTTAATTTTTGTTGACTCTTTATTAATCATTTGAATCCGTATATATATTTTATATATTGGAATCAATTTAAAATTTTAATACAACCACAAAAACAGGACCGGTCAAAACTTTTTGGAGGCCAAGTTAAATTTTAAATTGGGGTTTTTTTTGACCATTTAATATTAAATTAAATTAGTATCTATGATTTTTTTTAAATTAAAATTTTATTTTTCTTGCTTTTCACCTCATTTTTCTGTGATATTTTTTTTTATATTATTGGTAACAAATTTTTCAAGAGTTTACTTTTGGGATTCAGTTAATTTTTTTACTCTTTTTTTTTGTTGAAGTTTTTGATATCCAGATTCATATTTTTGAGAAGTCATATGGTGCTTAAAAAACAAGCAACAAGCCAAAAATACAAATAACAAACATATACTTTTCAGCCAAAAAACAAATAACAACAGATACTTCCCAGTCAAAACACAAATAACATAATTGTTTTCGCTAAAATGAGTAACAATAATACCTATTTAACAAGTAAAATTTAATAAAATTAAAATAGAAAAAGATAGAACAATAGAACCTGATTCTGTCGATTTAGTGATTTTTTTCCAAGATTAAATATCTAAACAATGAACATCAAAAATTCAGAGTAAGAAATATTAATTTACAAATCCTAATTGCAAAGAAAAAAAAATTATACAAGTGAGTACAGATTGATATTATTACCTATTGATGTGTTGAATTCAATTTTTGTAGAGCCAAAGGATCTCAACACTCAACTCCTTAAATTTGAAGCAAACAAAAAATATAAAAGATTAAAAGATATAATATTTATTGACAATCGTAGATTTGTAGTTAGAGAAAAAGACTTATTTAGAGAGAGAAAGTGAGAGGCGTATAAAAAGTCGGAGAGGAAGAGACAGAAGTAGAGAGCCATTGTTCTAATCTACATACTACTGATTTGTTTAAAAAAAATAATTTGGACTTTTTAATGGGTTCTGACATAAGGATTATTAAAATTTAGGGTTTTTTTACAGAAATATACAACAATTAGAAAGTAATTACACCATTAGTGCATCAACAAAATAATTACAAAAAGAGTGTAATTAGGATCCATATTATAAAAATAGTACAATTCACATTAATAAGGAAACTTAAAATCAAGGAGAAATAACTGCCATAATTAATAATTCAAATTCAAATATTTGGGATCTAACAACAAAAACAAATTCAAATTCATAATAATAACAGTCGACAACGACAACTATTCTCCAAAACCCAAAAACTATAACTATTTTGTAACAACAGTCGACAGCGATGGAAGATTACAAGGTCGCCACGACCACCAGTTCTTAGAACAACCACATCGCTTCATTTTTTTCTTCGTCCTCTACTTATTCGCCATTATCATTTTCTCTCTCTTCCTCCTCCTCTTGTACCTTCTTTGCTCCAACCTCATTTCTGTACTACAACCATGTCCACGTTTATACCAAAGTAACCAATAAAAAATAGAACACTGCATAGGTAAGAGAGGGATAAGAGAGTGATGTGTACCAAGGTAACCAAACATTTATACCAAGGTAACCAAACCTTTATACCAAGGTAACCAAATCTACCTGCACACCTGCAGTATGAATTTGTTACCTTGGTCTAAAAGTTTGACAACCAATTTCATGAAGGTAAATAAAAAATAGAACACTGTGTTAGTTCCCAGTAGGCACACATCTAGAAGGGGGGTTGAAAGATCTTTTTTTGTTTCAAATATTTTTCTCATTTATTTTGTATTGCTCATGAATTAGTATATGACAAACATAAGAATCTTTTCAAGCACAGCAGAATAAGTAAAAGATCCCCTTCATTGATATATTCATAATCAGACATACATTGTTCGTAGAGTTAATTCAGTAGTAAGCAGTTAAAACATACATAGCAGTTATAGCAATTAATGTACATAAAATAAGTGACATAAAATAAAAGACACAAGGAGTTTTAAGTGGTTCAGAGACTCAAGCTCCTAATACACTCTTCTACTTTCAACTAGCAGGATTTCCACTAAGGAAGGGCAGCACCCTGAATCACTAATATTCCTTCAAGACCAGCAACCTTGGGACTTTAGTTCACTAAGAACTCTTCAAGGCCAGCAGCCTCGGAACTTCTCTAGTTCCCTAAGAACTCTTCAAGCCCAGCAGGCTAGGAAACTTCATTTAGTCCCTCCGAACAAGGACCCCTCAGGCCCTGGCTTCTTGTTGTTGTTGTTGAGCTGCTAAGATGTCATTAAGCTCTGAACATCTTTTGTACTTAGCAGGTTGGTGTGGTCCTCTTTGCATTCTTCTTTGAGTTTGGACCACATTTTCGTTGGTGCAACTGATCTTTACTCTTTTCTGCTCATCTTCATCTGATGTCAGCTGTGCACCATCACCATCTGGATTTGCTACGTCCCTGAGCTTTTGGTAGACTTCGTCTGACACTTAGCAATCCCTGAACCCTTCTTGAATGTTTTGCAGACATGGTTCTGCACTTGTTCAGTTTTAGCTTTAGGTTCATGGTGATTCGTAGAGTGGCTCTCCTGATCTTCTTTGTACTTTGCCACTTTTTTGAATGCTATCTCTTTGTCCTTCTCGGCTCTCAGCTTGGCTGCCATCTTCAGTGGCATTCTCATCTTTGTTGAGTGAAGCTCTAATCCGTTTAAGTCCTTCTTCAACGCTGCTTCACTTCCACCTTGGTAGTCTCACTGTCACTGAGACTTGTTATGTTTTTCTTTGGTGGAACTCGTAGAGTCAACAATATCATTCAATAACTCAACAATTCTGCAACATAGTAGTCATCAGCAACTCTTGATCTTTGAAGCTCTGTTAATTTATACTACTTCCCATTCTTCCCGTTGGAAGGTAGCCGTTGAAAGCTATTTAAATTGCTTCACAGATCTCGAGTTATTTGATGCAGACTGCAGATGTGACATGACATCTTTTTTTGACTTCCTGACACTGCAGTCTACTGTTTCACCTACCCTGTCAGATATGTTACTTTGATGTCTCGGGCAGGTCGATGACTTTATTTCCTCTTTCGATTTCTTGATCGAGGTTGTCCTTACATCGATGCTCTTAATAAGCTTTTTGTCCAATGCCAACCTTCGATTGAACTGCTACAATGCTTTAATCCTCGCTTATTCGAACTCAACGATTCGATGCACTTCTTCCTGACCGATCGTAGTGTCTTATTGACCGATGCTTATTGACATTTAGAGTCAGCACTACGATCTTGAAGAGTGTTCACTTGATCTTTAGTGAAGAACAACTCTTCCTTCTTTCGTGCAGTACTTCAACACTTATGTTTGCCTCGACTGCTCTCGTGCAATCGATGGATTGACTCCTTGCCGCCCCTTCTTCAATAACAAGACACTTCAGATTTATGGCGTGTCCAAATTTTGCTTTCTCCTTGTGATCTCCCGTTCACTTATCATCAATGGATTGACCCAATGCTTAATCACTTTAGCCTTGTTCTTCAAAGGCTGACCAGTATCTTTGTGTATATTCCATCAGTTCCTTCTTCGTTTGGCAAACACTATGATCCTGGTTACTTCCAAGATCATTGTCATCTTTCCACTTGACAGCTACTGCACATGCTGACTTTCCTTAGTCAGCTACTAAAGTCTTCTTACGATCATCTTCTGGAAGACTTCATCTTGAATGGCTTTACAACTCAATCTGGATGCTGATTAGATTGATGCTTAGATCTTCTATTAGCTTGCATACCATTTGTTGAGTGCTCTCTGGCTTCCTTTAGGTGAGATGTATCTTTACAGTACCAACCAGAGGCTTCATTCCTTTGGATATTCTGGGAGTGCTTGTGACGCCCCCAAATTCGGGTATCTTCCAACCCGACATATGGTTCTACACAGTACTCATAACTATACAATCATTCCATTGAAATACAACATAATGAATGTAATTACTATCTTTTATTACAATCAAAGTATAATCCATTCCCAGGTTCATAAACCGATTACATTGTTTGTTGTTCGTAATGTATAATATATACAAACATACTAATCTATTACACGATGGCTAAGTATCCATCTTAGCTTTGCCCTTATCTCTCTTAGCATTCTCAGTACGTTCATCCTTAACTGCAATTATATAATTCACGCAAGAAGTGAGTATAACAAGCTCAACAAGTTTGTCAAAGGATAGCAGTAATACCACATTCGTGAATTATATAACTATTCATACATAACTGAACAAATAGTTATGAAGTATTATGAAACAATAATACTTTAACAAGTCATAACATCAATTCCCAAAGTATAGAGTAGATTAGGAATTCTGAACCGGTTGATAGACCATGAACAGTAGCTTTCTGTTTTCATACTTGAAAAGGTTATCACAACACTAAGGTTATACGTCCGCATTACTTACAAGCACTTCTAGGTGATCAGACTATAGTACTCTATGTTGATCAACACTCATTCGTTAAACGTATTTATGTTTAAGTTTTGGCAAACTCACGTGCCCATCGAATAATCGATGAAAAATGCTTTTGTTTGTTCATAGACAAACCTTACCTTCAAATTCGTACCAATTACTTGGCATAGGATAGCATTAACATTTCTATATAGAAAGATATGAATATCAATCAATCTATATCTTACGAGTAGTCTAGCCGAGTTAAATTTGGCATTAACCCTTTCTTTAAAACCAGTCGTGCAATTCAGTACAATGAATCACATAAAACTTGACTAACTTGAAAGTTAGACAAGCATTAAGAAAATTTGCCTTTCAGGGTCTTCAAATAACTTAATCGACTGACCACATCTTTTACAGAATCTACATGATATTTTCACATAGCACACTGTAATTAGCTATCAAACAATTACTCACATTGTTCTTACCAACTTCTTTCTCTTCTATGTCTTTGTTAACTTAATATCATTACTAAAGTCAATTCGACTTATTACCCTTCGTCTCAGCTTATTAATCAACTTACGTTATTAACCGGACTCTATCATCATTGGTGAAGTACCAACATCGTTCACCGATTACGGTTCATTGATAACACTTTATGATCTTCATTCATAGGTTACTAACATGCCTTTAAATTCCTAAGTTTCAATACCATATACCTTAGTATATGAATAGTTTTAATACACTTATAAAGCGAATAAACTTTACTCTTATAGGTCTCTAAACAATTGAAGTTCAAAACCTAAGTCATCTATCAAATACCACGCACTCGGCCGCTGTGAACTTTCTATTCAAGATCGCAGTAATCATGCTACGCCGCTTAGCGCACCTGTGTCCTGTCCCCTTGCCCATGACAAGAAGAGATTTCCTTATACCAAATGGGCTATACGCCACTTTCCAAAGAGCTAATAACATTGTGTGCCGTTGTTGCGGCAGGTACTTAAAAGCATCATTCTGGCCATGCACAAGAAGACCTCGAGACCAGATAATTTCCACAAATAAAAATTTTGGTGAGTTTCTCGGATCCATAACTTCTTTGTTATAAGTCCGATTTGGTTCGTTCAAAAGCCTACACGTCATAAATGACATACTCTACGCGTTCATATAAGAATTCGACACTTTCGAATCTGTTAACTCAAAATTCAATATTGAGTTCATTTTCTAAGCGTTCATAAACGTTAATGAGCGTTCAATGCTCGTTTTCTTCGTTTTAAGTTGGAATTTGATGATTCTCAAGTCCACGACTCTTAAATACCCTATCTCATATGTTGACATTGAAAAACAACGTTTCCAAGTCTCACAACAACTTTCGACTACTAATCCGGAATTTCAACGTTTTCGACGTTTAACGTCTATTTCCATGAAATTCGCCATAACTTCGTTACTAATGTTCTCTAAGACAAATCACATGGAATACTCCATGGATTTCATATCTACATCCTAATCAAGCAAGATGCACATATTTAAGTATTGATGGAGTTCAATTGTTTATCAACAATCAATCTCAACAATCAATATTTTCGTGATTTAAAACTATATCAAACCTTATGATTTCTATGATTTCATGACTTATAAAGATTGAATCTATAATAAGTCATCCTTATTCCCCCCATACTAGACATACACCACCCCTTTATGATTCTCCATACTAAAAGAAAATCAAAAGAAATGGAACTAGCAATAATGAATATTACCTTAAGAACTCTTTGGTATTCTTGACAAATCTAAAACCAATCTTCAAAGTAGATGATTTGGTTGAGTCTAGCTCTTTCTCTCTCTCAAAATATAAGTTGGCAATTTGAAAAACTCTCAAAATACCAATTCTAGCTTTCTATTTATAGGCAAATGAAATGGAGGGCAATTTGGTCATTACACCACCACCTCCTTACTATTCTACACTTTGTCACCAAGTAAAATACTTGATGACAAAGTGATATGCTTGCCTTGAACACCAAGTGGCTGGCCCACCATGCCCATGGGTCATCCCGATGGGTTGCCCCATGGGTTTTACCCATTCGGTGACCCGCCGGTTCGATCCACGGTTTGGTTTTCTTGCATTGGGCTTAATCCATCTAATATTGGGCTTTGACTTGGGCTTAACACATTAATTCATTGGGCTTGCTCATTCAATTGTTTGGACTAGACATAATCCAACTCAAATGAATTATCATTAAGTCTTAACTTAATTATATAATACTAATCGTATTCTATACATATAATTCATGTATTCTTTCCATATAATACTCGTACGATAAACGTATTGTACTTCGTATTAACTCATCGTATTATACATAGATACTAAATAGTATCATATTTGTATAACACATGCTTTAACTATAACGCAATTCCTTCTACACATTTCATTTCCTTCTCGGAAATCGTTATACTAAACCCTTAGGTTTTAAGTCCGCAGGCAAAAACTTCATTTGCCATAAATGAAATATTATTACATATTTCATCTTATCTCGATATTCTATCATTACGCGTTTCTCGGAATTTCAAAATAATTCCCCGAGTAGAAACGGATAAATATTGTTTTTATGGGAATTTCTCGAAAAATATTTATTTTCATCTTGGAAATTCTAAACAATTAATTCTAGCACGTAGCCAGATTACTAACCATATAAGCACATCCTAGGTCATAGAACGACCTTCACATAGCTTACTCACAAAATAAATTAATTAAATTCATGTAATTCACATAATCAAATAAAAATTTAATTATCATAAAAATCCAATTTTCTCGGGCGTTATAGTGCTCAATTATTGAGAATCATGTTTGATCTACGTTTCTACCTTAGCTTTGTGAGCACATCTGTTGAGATCTTAGCTTTACACTCTACGATTCAGCTTCGGCTATGTAGACACTACGACTCCGAGACCAGATCTTAACACTACGATTTCTGTCGTTGTGCTTGTTGTCTTCATCTGATCTTGCTCGACTACGGTCTATGCCTTTGATATGATCAGTAGAATCTACGACTCTGAGTGTAGTCTACGATCCTTGACTTGGCTTCGGCAGATGCTCGGTCGGCTCGTAGGCAGGCTGTCTCTACGATCCTGAACATGAATTCCTCAGCAGACTACGGCTCCGAGGAAGCTTTACTCGACACACTATGATCCTTCCTCGTCTCTCCTGGCAGTCTACGAACTCCAAGATCTACTATCTTGTAGACTACGATTCTGCCTTGATAGCTCTCGAGCTATCCTTGACTCTCCTGACAAACTACGATTTTTGGTGCAGTGTTCGACGATCAGACAAGCCTATCTATTACATCATAAGATCAACCTAACATGTTTGATCTTTTTATGTTTATAGTCCTCGTAAATCATTTCTTTTTAAGGACTTTACAAAGCTGTTTTGCTTACGTAGGATCAACCTAACATATTTGATCAATTCATTCCAAGTCCTTGTACATATGTTTCTATAATCTATCAGAGGACTTCACAGCTTTTCTTAATGCCAGCATACTTGCATATTCATTCATATATATATCATAATCAAATCGTATATAAATAGGAATATCATTCATATGTTTATTCCTTATACACTGCATAGGAAAGAGAGAGAGATAAGAGAGTGATGTGTAATGTAATATTAATAACCAAACCTTCATACCAAGGTAACCAAACATTTATACTAAGGTAACCAAACCTTTATTCCGATGTAACCAAATCTACCTTCACACCTGCAATATGAATTTGTTACCTTGGTCTAAAAGTTTGGCAACCAATTTCATGAAGGTTTGGCTACCAATTGCATCACATTCAAAAAAATTGGTAACTTAACAAAACTAAATTGGATACCTTGGTATAAATGTTTGGCTACCAACTGCACCATGAAAAAACTACACCCAAACACCCCCTTATAATTCCATGGTAAACTCATATTCTACTTCAAAAGAAAAAGAAAAAGCCCAACTGGATCGGACAACCCAACCCACCACCACCATGACGAAAACTCCAGCACCACCACCAAACTTTTGGGGCAACCTAATAATACCACTAAATTAAGGAATCCTAATCCCCTTGTGCAAAAATTCTCCTCCGCCCGCTTTTCTTGGGAAAGATTTTGATGAAAATAAATAAATGGATAAGAGGATTACGAGTAATGAATGCGTTCCTGGGCTATAGAACTACTCACTGCAAAAAGATTCTTAAAAATAAATAAATTATTGCTTCATATATACGCCACTTTGGTTTATTTTAATATGTAGATATATTAATTACTTAATTTAATTAGTAAATTAATACTAATCTCCTAAATTAAGGAATCCTAATTGAATACTAATTCCCTAAATTAAGGAATCCTAATTGCACTAATATTGTAAATAAATATGGAAGTGTATTAATTGTGTAAATATTTTATGAGTGCACTATTGTTGTAATTATTTTTAAAAATGTAATAGAATATGTAATTGTTCCTAAAATTTAAGGAGAAAATAATTTGGGCTTTTTTAATGGGTTCTAACATAAGAATTATTAAATTTTTGGAGCCTTCTCAATTTTGGGGCCTCAAGCAATTGCTTAACTATAGGACCGTCCATGACAAAAAATATATTAGAATGATTTTTGATACTACAAGTAATCAAGTATATGTTGAAACCCGCTTCGTAGTTTGATATAGAACAATAATATTACCGACTGAATCGAATGGTTGACCACTCTTCTCTGAGACTATATTCGTCCCTTACTTTTGCTACAAAAAGGTACTACGAATTAGTCTCTCAAGATAAGACATGTCCAAATTTTACTCTGTACTAGAATTTGTTGTGTATAAACAAATCTAGTGCAAAACTATAAATGTGATAGAAGAAAATTATAGCAAGAAAAAAATTATTAGAATGATATTTTTTCTAAGAACTTGAGAAGGATTTAAAATGATTTTAAGTGCAAAACTTGGTGGATTTAAAATCTATTTATAGGTTTTCAAGTAACCTTTTGAGGCGATACATATAATTTTGAAAAGATACATCAATTTGAAAAGATATTTAAATATTAGAGATATATTCCTTTGAAATGATATGTTGAACCATTGTAATGATTCATCCAATGGTCTTATCAATTTGAACCATTGCATCGATTCAATTATTTCATCCCGAATCATTGCATTGGTTCAATTGCTTCTTAGCCCGAATCAATACATCCATTGTCCTAATAGATCCCTCTTGTTCAAAGAGTTATAATCTTTCAAATCAAACCAATTAAACCAACACATCTTTGTTTTCCATACAAGCATACACTAACTTTGAGATGGTTATTACTATAATTATTTTTCCTTTGAACTAATATACTAGATGTTACTTTATTAGTTAGGTTCCACTTATAGATTACCTCTCATTCAAAGGCTTTAAACTCATCTCCCTAAAAGTCTTACATATTACATTCTTGCCTAGGCCTTTTATAGATGATCGATCAAGTTTCCCTCTGACTTTACATAGTTAAAGGTAACAATCCCTTTTTTAATTTGTTTCCTTACATAACTATGTCTTAAACTTATATGTCTAGACTTTTCGTTGTAAGCCTTATTATAAGACCGTGATAATGTTGCCTTATTATCACAATATATTGAGATAACTATCATTGGCTTGGGCCAAAGTGGTATCTCAAATAATAAATCCTTAAGTCATTCGTCTTCTTTTACAGCAACTGATAATGCGACAAACTTGGATTTCATAGTTAAATGTATTATCAAGGTTTGTTTCTTGGAATCTCAAGAAATTTCCCCTTCTTCTAAAGTGAATATTCATCCACTTGTAGATTTTATTTCATCTGAATCTGTTATCTAGTTTTCATCCGAGTACCCTTCTAACATTGCTAGATATCCTGTATAGCATAGTGCGTAGTTCATTGTGCCTTTAAGATATTTAAGTATCCTTGATACTGCATCCCAATAAACTTGACCTAGATTATGAGTAAACCTACTCAATACTCCAAGCACAAATATTATATCTAGTCCAACTCCAAATATTATATATGGTCTAGTACACTACATTGCATACATTAGATTACCGATTATACTTGTATACTCTAACTAAGATATGTTATTCCCTTTATTTGGAAATAACTTAATAGTATGATCATATGGGGTAGAAGCTGTCTTGCAATTCTCGTGATTAAATCTCTTTAACAACTTCTCAATATAATGAGACTAAATTAAAGAAATGTTATCCTAAGATCGTACAATTTTAATACCTAAAATTACATTAGCCTCCCCCATATCTTTCATATCAAAGGTAGTAGATAAGAATGCTTTAATTTTTAATACTACCTTTTTACTAGTAGCAAAAATCATCAACATATAAACAAATTATAATACCAAAACCTTTACTAAACTTAGAATAAACACATTTATCCGATTAGTTTATTTTAAATTCATTGAAAACTATCATTTGGTCAAATTTTTTCATGCCACAACTTAGGTGTTTGTTTTACGCCATATAAAGATTTAACAAGTTTACTAACTTTTATTTCTTGGCCTTTTAATACAAACCATTTTGGTTGTTCCATATAAACTTTCTCTTCTAAATCACCATTTAGAAATGCAGTTTTAACATCCATTTGGTGTATAATAAGTTTATGAATTGATGCTAATGCAATTAATAACTTAATGATACTAATTCTTTCTACCGAAACATATGTATCAAAGTAATCAATTCCTTCCTGGTCTTGCTCTTCCAATGTCTAAAGAATAATTCATCAAACTTCTCGAGTTTGTTAATTTGATTCAAACTACTTTTTGCATTATTGTCTTCCATTTTTAATAGTCTTAAGATTGTTGAAACTTGCTTCATAGTTTGATGTGGAACAATAATATTATCGTGTGAATTGAATGGTTAATCACTCTTTTCTTAAAACTATATTCGCCCCTTACTTTTGTTATACAAGGTTACTATGAATTAGTCTCCTAAGATAAGACATACCCATATTTTACGATAAGACATACCCATATTTACTATGTACTAGAAATTGTTGTGTAGAAATAAAACTAGTGCAAAACTATAAATGAAAGAGAAGAAAATTATAGGTAAAAAAAATTATTAGAATAATATTTTTTCTAAGAACTTGAGAATGATTTGGAATGATTTTAAGTGCAAAACTTAGGTTGATTTAAAATCTATTTATAGGTTTCCAAATAACCTTTTGAAGAGATACATATTCTTTTGAAGAGGTACATCCATTTGAAAAGATATTTAAATATTAAAAATATATTCATTTGAAAAGATATGTTGAACCATTATAATGATCCATCCAATGGTCTTAACAATTTGAGCCATTGCATCAATTTACTTGTTTCATCCTGAGCCATTGCATTGTTTCAATTGCTTCTTAGTCCGAATTAATATATCACTTGTCTGATAAATCTTCTTGTTCAAAGTGTTATAAATTTTCAAATCAATCCAATTGAACCAACACATCTATTGATTTTAATTATAACATACTATAATATATTTATTATATATTTTCAAGATTTAAAAATATCTAACAGTATCCAGACATGAAATTAACTTGATTAATTTTAAAAATATTTACAAGTATGTTTTTCTATAATATTAAGCAATAGTAAGCTACCCCCTAAATGGGGACTATTGTTAATTTAGGCCGACAACTCAGAGTGAGTATTTCCAAATTACTCTCTCCGTCTTAAAAAAAAATGAACCAAATACAAATTTCATATATATTAAGTAAAGTAAAAATAAAGTAAAGATAAGTAAATAAAATTTCAAATTTATTTTTAATGATTCTACAAGATTTATAAATTGATGAGTAATTTTATTTTTTATATTAATAAATTCCATTAAATAACATAATCATCCTCTACTTTATATACTTTATTTTATTTTTAAAGACAAATAATTATACCTTTAGTCCTTTTTTGAGAATGAAGGAAGTATATGTTTTGTATTTGCTTCAACAGAACAAGGTTGATAGTTGCTATTATACATAAGTTGTATGATTATTCATGATTTATAAATTAGGTCAATAAATTATTTATATACGTCCTTTTATGCGTATTTATATTTATACGTCCTTTTGGTGTATTTATATTTTTATTAGAATTTTACATCCATACATAAATATTTATTTTTTATTAATATTAATATGGTATTTACCCATTTAATTATTACCCTCCTTTTATAAGTCCATTCTAACAAAATATACTTCTCTTTGGTTAATTGCAATCATCATTGGAAAGAAATCATGACACGCATGTGAAACAACATAATGAGTCATAGTTACTCCAATTGCTTCCCCCCGACACACACACACACACACACACACACAAAATCCCAACAGCAGCAACAATAAATGGTCAACAATTGTTATTTACAAAAACTTTGTGGGCCATATAATTGTATTATAAATAAATTCTGTAATGATTGCTTGTAAAGTATTCACTCCGTCACTTTTTAAATCTCGTTTTAGAAAAGGACAAATGTGCAAAAATATTCCTGACGTTTATCCTAATGTCTACCGAATATTTTATACTTTTTTTCTTTTTAAAAATGCTTATAATGTTATATTTTTTGAGTTGATTGTGCTCCTGACCCGAACGAAGTTTCCACATAGACTAACGTTGCTCAGATATGGTCTTATTTTGCTGACGAGGCTTCAAAGTCAGAACAAAGCTTTTTCATATTTTGTTGAGTAGGCTTCAAACTCAGAACAAAAGCTCTATCTGTTTTTCAAAAGGGGAAAAAGTCTAAATGGCGCAAAAAGCCATAATCAACACATTTTCCCGTAGAGAAGAAGAGAGGAGAAATAGGAGAGAAGAAGAGGCAAAGACGAAGACGAAGACGAAGGTGAAGCCCTTACTGAGTTAGTCGACGAAATAAAAAAAAGCCCTAACTTTGCTCTGTAATTGCTCTACGGTCAGTTCGTGGTATGAACTTGCGTTTAATCGATGGCATAAAGTCCAAGTAATCTTTTAAAAAGAAGAAAATGAATCTTTTAGATTTTCATAGTTACTTTCATATCTTCTTTTTATTAATAAAGATCATTTTATATGGGTGAATAGGTAAAAGATGGTCATCACATGTGGTCCATGTTTAAGTTAGGTGTTGACTGGTAGGGGACATGTGGTTCCCTATATTATTCTTTATTACATTGTTAATACTTTAGAGTTGACATTTGTCTTGTAATTTTTTGTTATCTGAATTCTGAATTTTGGGTTTTTTTAATAACAGAATGGTTGGGTGGGTAGATGTATATTTACATCATGGGGGAAATGGATGGAGGATCCTGTGTGGAGATATGTGGGAGGTGTAGACACTCGAATTTTTTTGCATACCTGTTACTAACATTGCAGGAGGGCAGAATTGTCTTTCAGAGATAACCCTGGAGGACAGCTCAGCTCATTCCCGTAAATAACACCAAAAGTTTTAGTTCTAACCTCGGATATAACCCCGAGGCATGCAGTTCCAATACCAGAAATCACACAAGAGAAAGCCATTTCATCTCAGAGATAACCCCGAGATACTTAGTCTCAGTCCCGAAAACAACACCGAGAAAGACAATGTCAACCTTGGAGATAATCCCAAGGAGTGCAGTTGCAGTTCCGGAGATAACCCTGGAAATGGTCGTTTCAACCTATACAGTCAGCTTCAACCTTGGGACTCACACTGATGCACTCAACTCCAAACCCAGAGATAACCCCGGGAGGTCAGGCACACCTCAGAGACAACCCTGAGGACATCCAGTACTTGCAGCAGCCCAATCTAAGAGATAACCCTGAGCAACGACTGCTTTCTCACTCCAAACCGGAGATAACCCCGGTGAGGGGCAAAATCAACCTTTTGCCACCTCGATCCCACATTACACCATCTCAACAACATCTCAACATACATTCTGCATAGCAATGTCCCACAAGAACCAAAGAGTTCCAATCCCGAGTGACTACTACGTAAGGCAGCACACCGGATAGAATTTGAAGCTTGAAGACCAAGGGAATGGTCCCATCTTCCTGACTTATGACAACCTCTAATCCCATGTCATGGCGTAGCTCTCGACAACAGCACTCTGTAAAAGGTCTTATACACCTCAATCGGAGGCTCGGATTGAATTTCTGTAAGTTCGAATGAACATCACGTTGCACGTGTGCATGTAATTCGAGACGGCGGGACCCGAGGAGCTCGGGGCACCCCGGACAGCCGCAAGTACATTTGCGACTGCCGCAGGTGTACCTGCGGCTCCCCCTTCTATAAATAGAGGGCTTGGGATGGCCATATTGCAAAAGAAAACGGCTAGGAAGCCCTGTTCAATTTGTTCTGTACACACCCTAAATTGAGTGCTTTCTCATTTTAAACACTTGTGAGCTTATATTCACCATATTTTTTTACAAAGTGAGCCAAGTGTTCATCTGCTTAAAGCTATCAAGTCTTCTTAAATGTACCAATCGTAAGCCTTCTTACACAGTTTAAAGCCTTTCTCTTCATCTTTGCACACACCGTTCTTCACATTGAGAGTCGTGTTGCGTGTGTATACATAGACTTCGGTCCGTGGCTATTATTTTCTTTTGTATATATATATATATATATGGACTAACATTATCGAATTATGCCTCGATTGAGCCTGGACTCACGTCCGGAGTGTTTATTTGCTTATATATATATATATATAACAAGGATCAAGTATATACCTTTATCTTACTCACTCGTGCTCACCCCCCTTTAGCGATGGACCCGACGATTTGCTTTGGTCCATACAACCATCGTTTATACTTTTAGCGACGGACAACATATAGCGTCGCTAAAAGTATAGATGATTTGCCAGATGATCAACTGTCACGTCCGGCTACTAAAGGGGGTGGCTATAATGAGTAAGACAAGAGGTATGCACTTGATCCCATCATATATATATATATATATATATATATATATATATATATATTTACATTTCTGTCATGCCTGGAGTTTACTTCGTGGCCTTTTACTGCTTTATTTATATTTAGTCCCGCTTGGCGTTTACTTCGTGGCGGTTGATCGTTTTTACTGCTTTATGTACATTTAGTCCCGCCTGGAGTTTACTTCATGTCGGTTGATCGTATTTATTGCTTTATTTACGTTTCTGATCCCCCATGGAGGTTCTTTGTGGTGGTTGATCATGTGTCCATATATATATTTACCGCTTTTATATATTTATATTTTCGATTCCCCATGGAGGTGCTTCGTGGTGGTTGATCATGTCTGTGACGCCCCTAAATTCAGACACTCATATCTCAAATTTGATTCGTCACGTGCTAATACTAATATCATACTAGAACCATCAACAATATAAATAATAGAATAATTTACATTGATATAATATAAATATTCGCGTCCCAAGGTACCGTAACCATTACTACGACAAACCAGTGATTAAACTTAAACACAACTTAATCATCCTTAAATACATCATAATAAGCATAACAATAATAATAATAATTCTACACTTAAAGGACTAAGTTATTCTGTAGCCTTGCCCTTTCCCTTGTCCTTTCCCGATGTACCGCCTTGCTCTGCTTTAACCGTAATGTTTTTAGGAAGCAAGAATGAGCAACAAGTTTTCCCAGCAAGTAGTATAGCAAGAAGAATAAGCAGTTATAGCATTAGAATCTTCAAGGGTATAATAATAATTGATAGTTCAAGGATATCAAGAAATATCAAGAATATTCAATAGGTGTTGCTATAGACTGAAGGATATCAACAAAATTTCAGGATTTATTCATTTCAAGGTTCAATATGAATGAACACTAAGCAGTCACTAAGGACTAAGAATGTAAAAACCCAAAACCCTAATAAGACTCGTATGTATAAATCCTGTAATATAAATAAAATTTCTCTGTTCTGAATGTGTTATGTGTTATTATATACTTGGTTTGACAAAATTGACCAAATAAAAATTTTATCCGAAAAGCGTCGTGCTTGACACCTCGTGCTTAAATTTTTTTTCTATAATCGGACTTTTCGGTAAAATTATTTTGACAAGTTGCTTTGTCGTGCTTACACTGACAAGACGCTTTGTCATGCTTGTTAGGATTAGTGAGAAATTTAGGTTAGTAAACCTAGGTTAACAAACCCTAACCCTAATTAGCAAAACCCTAACCCTAGTTTATAAATTAAACCCTAATTAGCTAATCTAACCCTAATTAGCTTATGTTAACACCTAATCATGGTTAGTAAACTTTAATTAGGTACTAATTAACATTACTTAACATTCCTAATCATTAGAAACAAAATCCTAATCAAGATTAGTAAAGATTTAAGCCTAATTAAGCTACTAATTTGATCAACTAGCTCACAAGTAGGTTGGGAGTCACCATTTCAAGTTCCAAAACATCACATGACATGCTTCCAAACTCCCAAGCAGCAGAAGAGTCACAAATCGATCTTTATAGAAAAGTAGGTGGAAAAATGACCAAAAACCAAGTTGAAGAATTCTATAAATAGGAACCTTAGAAATCGAAAGCAAACTCACGAATTTTCAAAGCCTAGATACACTTATAAACCTACCATATCAAGCCTAGTTGATAAAGAACAACAACATCGTAAGCTAGAATCACAAATTGCTCAAGAAAAGGTGCAAACCCTAGTTCATAAATTTCTCTATGATCTTATGTTAGATTTGTTGTTTAGATGTTTAGAATATTGTATTAGGATGTTAGAAAGTATTTTAGATTGGTAGAACACGTTTTCATAACATCTAGATACCTTAATTAAGCGTTTTATGAAATCTGGGAATTTTGTAAAACTTGGTATGACAGTCGAATGTCAGGGCTTGTAGATTCGCGTGTGTTCATGTTTTGGTCTGTTAATCGATTGGTATTTGTAGCCTGTTAGTAGGTCTTCAATATGGAAAAGAAATCAGGTTCATTTGAACCGTAGATTTCAAGTTATAAGCGATCAAAGTGGGTCGACTGCTCACGGATGTTGGTTTTCTGGGTTTGCCCAAAAAACTCAAGAACAGTCGAACCGGCTACTTTGACCGACCTGTTTAATCGTCTTCTGATTGTTAATTGTTTATGTTTTTGTTATAGATTAGTACCCTGTTATACATACTACATATCTATGATCTTCAATCGAACAAACAACTCATAGGATTACTGGAATTGTTGGTCAAAATCAGCTTGATCGAAAGCATGACCGAAGTTTTCGAGTTTTCTAGAAAACTGAAGAACATGAAGAACAACATCTAGCTGTACTTTGACCAACCAATTTAGAGACCTTAGAGTTATGATCCATTCCAGTTAATGTTATATATATGTACCCTGACATATATACTACATATTACAACAAACAAAATACACATCTAATACACGTAATCAAGATATTTAAACCACAAAACCGCTGACCTACCACGACTTCTATTCTCGTTACCTGTAAACCCAAGAACAACTTTGACAATGACTTTGAGCTTCTATAACATCTTGTTATGTGTAAGTTAGAGTCTAAGATTTGTTTGATATCAGACTACATCGTAGAATACTATAACACCAACACTTTACCAAACCGAAAATCATTACCAAAGAGCTTTAGTTATTGAATGGTCAAAGTGATCACTCGACCACCACCAAATCAACGCCCCGTAAACTTAAGAACACCTAAAATGACACTTTCTCGTCACACTATAGGGCTTTAACGATGATATAAAATTATTTTCTTTAAAAATAAATTATAAAAATTAGAAATAAATAAAAAATAAATATAAAAAAAGATTAAAAATTATATTAATTTATTATAATTAAATTTCGATATTTTTACATAAATTTAATAATTATTTTATATTATTTTATTATTATTAAGAATTTACTTATTAATAAAGAAATTAGAATAATTATTTATAAATACTAAATAATTATGGAAAAATATTATTAATGATATAAAAATTATATTAAGTGAATATAAATTATTTAATAATAATACTCAATGTTTTTGTAAAATTTTAGGTAAATATTAATTACTTATAATAGAAATAAATGATTAAAAAATCATTTAAGGATAAATAAGTATTTTAAATACTTTAAAAATTCTAAAAAGGTATTATAATGGATAAAATAAATTTTATAAATAAAATTTAGTCCTTATGATAGGGTATTAAATACTAAACCCTATTCAAATCTAACCCGGTATTAAATAAATGTTATAATTGAATATTGTTATTAATATTAACGTGTTAGATTTATTTATATGAATATCGTAGGTACTTATTAACGTTTGAATAGCATAACTTGACTGATCTACGCTCAGGCAAGTTTCCTATACCCAAGTTATTACTTTCGCAAGTTCTCTATCCTTAAATCTCTTATAAAGCAAATTTCTTAAACCCTGCTTATTTATTGGACAAGATTTTTATCTTAATATGCTGTTGATATAATACACCTACAATTGAATTACCTTATTATTGAAAAGTTATTGCTATAGTTCCAACATAACTAAGAAATGAATTGTTTATCCATATGATATTGTTTATTGAGCATAAACTGTTGTGTCAAACTAAATTGTTTTGGTAAGATAATCTTATACTGAAGTTGAGTATCCCGTAAGGGAGCGAAGTTTAGTCAATTCATATATTGACAGTAGTTTTAGTGTATCTCGAGCACTATAGGTGATATGCATACTCCTAGGATGTTGAATAGGCTGATCCCCTATCTCACATCTGAACAAAATTTCTAAGTCTTTGTGACTGACAGAAATAAGAAAAATTCCAGAAATGGTGAAGTTAAAAATCCGTAAATAAGAATAACTATCGCTTAAAATTTGAATTGTTATAATTTTTCAAATCCTATATTGTTATAAATATACAACTTCTTTGAGCATGTCGTAGCTCACCCTTGCAAATTATTCCCTTTGCAGTTTTAGATGGTAATCCTGGAACTTCTGGAGTAGATAAAGGAAAGCGTCCCTACATAGATTAGATTATATTCTTGTTTGTTTGAATACCTTGTAATACATAGGCATTTATATTATTGATTGGGAGAATACCTGACACCGCATCCTTTGTAGTCACTGTGTCTTGAACAATCATGTTAAAGGTTCGGGCAGTCGGTCGGTTGGATTGCGTTGGTCCGTCGATCATCAGCCTGCTGCCCCCTCCTTGTTGGTCGCTTCCTCCGCTGCTCCCCTTCTTTGGGCAATCCTTGATTTGATGCTCAGTTGAGCCACACGTGAAACATCCCTTGATCTTTTTTGGCTTTGGGCAGTTAGGTGAAATGTGCCCTTCCTGGCCCCAGTTGTAACAGATGCTGCACCCCTTCCAGCATTCCCCTTGATGGTTTTCCCACATTTCGAGCAAGCTTTACTCCTTTTCTTAAACCCTCCTTGATAACTTTCTGACTTGTTGATGCTTCGATTGTTGGTATTATTGTTGTTGTTGTTGTTGTTGCAGTTATCCCATTTCCTCTTTCCCAGATAACTTCCACCACTGCTACTCCCCCCACGAGTTTCTCCCCCATCATTCTTGTTCTTCTTCTCCTTGTTATATTGGCTCAATGCGTCGCTACCTCCTTCAGCAATTATCGCCTTCTCCAATAATGTGGCAAACAAGTCGATTTGAAGGACCGACACAATGTTGAACAAACAAGGTTTTAGTCCAAGTTTTAAGCGTCGAGCTTTCCTTTCTTCGGTGTCTACTTGATGTGTTGTGAATCGTACGAGTTCATTGAACTCCTCGCATGCTTCGCACCAAATCATCTCTCCCTTGTTTCAGTTCTAGAAACTTTACCTCCATCCTATTCTTCATGCTCTTTAGGAAGTAATTCTCGAAGAACAAGGTCTTAAACCTCTTCGAGGTTATAGTCCTTTCTCCCGCCCTCTGTTGCTTTGCTTCCCACTAGTAGTTTGCTTCTCCCTCATCATATATGTAGCGAACACGATTTTCTGGTCTTCACCCACATGAGCAATGGCGAAGGCTTTCTCCATTTCCTTGATCCACATTTGCGCTACAATAGGGTCGGTAGTACCCACAAATTTTGGAGGTCCTACGCTCTTAAAGTCCTTGAAGTTTGTGACTAGAGCTACTTGGGGAATGGGTGGTACTGGTTCGTTTCTTCCCCTAAGGGCTTCCCCTAACAAATCTACAAGCCTCTGAATGGGATCTACTTGTCCTCTCTCATCATTAACCGACTCTTCCGGTGCAGGTAATCTACGTCTGGGCGGCATTTTCTGCATCAGAAAACTTCCATTTTTATTATCTAATTATATTATTTAAACAATTCTCCATAAAAAGAAATAAGATTTCATAACACATAAGATCATTTATATTCATATGCCAAATTGTTATATTACATGATTATCTCTAGCATACTTCTATAAATGACACAATCTATCCCCTAATATCACAAAAGATAGGGACATCCATCAACATACTACCCCTCTAATATAATTCAAAAGTTTGGGGCTTACAACTATCTCACATCTTACATAAAAGACTGAGATTACAACAATAAATTATACATCACATAATAAAATATGACAATTACTAACTTCTAACACCTAGACTTAATCTATCATTTCGCGCTCCATAGCGCTCTGGTACTCCCTCTGAGTAATGTGCAGCACCATATCTCTACTTATGGTGTGCCGAGTCTGTCCTTGCTCCGCCAGGTAGTGATTAACCCCATTAATCAATCTTTCCATGGTCGTGCGCACAACATAGCCCATCTGGTTCATCTTCCTCTTCTTACATCTGACCTCGTCCTCCAAATCACTAGCCCTATCATTGGCTTCTTCCCATTTTTCCTCAAAATGGATCCTATCCATCACCTCCATCTCTAACTGAGTTCGGAGAGCTCCCTTCTCCGTCCTCTCACTTATCACTCTCTGCTCCATTTCTTCCAACTTCCCTGCCAGCTCTACATTCCTAGCCACCACCCTGTGAAAAAATCTCCCATCTGGATCTCTGCCTCCTTACGGTGAGCAATCTCCACCAACAACTCTTGCATCACTAACTTTCTCCGGTGGGCCTCGTCCCTCAGTTTCTGGAACTCGAACTCCCTCTCTCTAGCCTCAGCCTCCAACTCCTCCACTCTACATCCCAACTCTAGGATTCGCTCCTCATACTCTCCCAACATCCGATCCTCAAAAGTAGTCTTGTCGGAGTCCTCTATAGGCTCATCCCCCATAGGCTCCTCCTCCGGATCAGATTCCTCGGGTAGGGGCTCCATCTCCTCTTCCACGTCATCATCATCAATAGGGGCCACTACTGATATGGGCTCAACTATCGATGGTGCCTCAAATACCACATGTATGTCATGCGGCTCCTCTTCTACTACTCGGCTAGGCCCTCCCATGTCAGTCATCCTACAATCACCAACATAAGACAAGACAAACAACAATTCCATTAGAATGTTAAATAAGTTCATTGTATAGAATGAAGTTATATTCTATAACACACTAAGTCACTCTCTATGAAAACTCTATATGAGTTTCATCCCTCTCTATCTTCTAAGTTCTCCTAAGTTATAATCTAAGGATTCTCGCTCCTAAGGTTTATAACTACGACATTGATACCAACCTATGACGCCCCCAAATTCAAACACTCATACCTCGAATTTGATTCGTCACGTGCTAATACTAATATCATACTAGAAACATCAACAACAGAAATAATAGAATAATTTACATTGATATAATATAAATATTCGCGTCTCAAGGTACCATAACCATTACTACGACAAACCAGTGATTAAACTTAAACATAACTTAATCATCCTTAAATACATCATAATAAGTATAACAATAATAATAATACTTCTACACTTGAAGGACTAAGTTATTCTGTAGCCTTGTCCTTACCCTTGTCCTTTCCCGATGTACTGCCTTGCTCTGCCTTAACTATAATATTTTTAGGAAGAAAGAATGAGCAACAAGTTTGCCCAGCAAGTAATATAACAAGAAGAATAAGTAGTTATATCATTAGAATCTTCAAGGGTATAATAATAATTGATATTTCAAGGATATCAAGAAATATCAAGAATATTCAATAGGTGTCGCTATAGACTGAAGGATATCAACAAAATTTCAAGATTTATTCATTTTGAGATTCAATATGAATGAACACTGAGCAGTCACTAAGGACTAAGAACTCTTACTAGAATTAATAGTACTATACTGCAATCTAATATAAACGAGTACAACAGGTGATTAGCCTAAAGTACCCTACTTTATGCATAACATTTAATTATACTCATGTGCGCACGTCGGTTCCCCGACAATATAAAATTTCCCCTTTTTAAGAGGGTTGTTCATCTCAATAGATTTACAAGAGTCCGCATCAAATCGATTGGTTTGGATAGCTTTCTTAACACGTGATTATGGTCTAGCCTAATCAAAGGCTTAAAACATTTTCATAATGCATTTATGAAAGGTAAGTCCAATGCTTGTAACAATGGTAAGGCATACAAATGATTTCCGAATAGTAATAGATGTTTGCTCGATATAGGTATGGCAATAATACAATATACAATGTAAAGAATTTAGAAACTTGCATTCAATTATGAGAATCAAACAAAGTTAGAGAACTCACACAAAATCCAGAGTTGTGAGAGTTTGGAGACTTTCCTTTAGCGTTGATTACAACTTATAGCGTAAAATCTTGTCAATGAACTATGTTATCCTATTTATGTATGTATAGGTATTCATTAGACACACACACACTTGATATACATATTTGCATACTTTCATCACATATATCTAAATTTGTATAGGCTACACACATTTAAACTCATAGATGCGTAACTCACATTGATTTATACCTTTAAAATCTTTAGTACCATATGCTCATCTTTTATTTGTATTTGCAAAATATCCCTTACTTTACGTATTTTTAAGTCGTTTCACATATTAAAGAACCTTTAAGCTAGTTTGACCCTTTATTAAAGTTACTCATACAATTCCATCTTTCAAAGTTAAAAGAGTTCATTATATCAACCACTAACCATAGTATTCATTACATCACATAATATTGCCAAACAACTTCTTTCTACACATGCTTGCATAGTTTATAAAATGTCTAACTAGATGCGTGAACATGTCGATTATTTCTAGAGGCATAAAACATTCTATCCTATTTGTTCAAAAGTTCACAATATAAGCCATAGCGTTTTCAACTCAATTGGTTTACAAATATTCAGATGTCATGTCTAATAATCTATACATGCAAAGTACGTTGAGTCCACATTTCACATATATTTACAAGACTAACTAAGCTATAAACATATGCTCAATAAGTTAGATTCAAAAAGGAATAAGGTTTTATAACATGGTTTTGTCTTTTAACTTTTCTTTCAAAAGGTTATAATTCAAATCTAAACCAACTAAAACATCTTACAAATTTCATTGATACATGTTTAAGAAGTATGTATGTTCTTGAATTTAAGTGAAGTTAAGACTTCTTGCATCAAACAATCAATACAAAACAACAAAAAATCAATCAACAACACCCCTTCACGGGGTAGCATTAACACTATAAAACCCCATTGGAAGCGTGTATAGCTCTATAAACATCTTCCCCCATTGGGGTAGACCTTATATATAGGATGACCCCCACCGGGGCGGGCATGACTGCTGCAAGCTCGAAAATTTTCCCTCTGCTATGAACCTTTATGAAATCTTCAACCCAACAACCCACCAAACAACAATGTAATGATGTATAATTGATATAAACTTGCTATGAAACATCCCTAGCATGATTCTAACACTTTCAACATACAAACAATTAAATTCAAGGATCAATTCAAGATTTTTTGTCATTTTTCCAAAGTTTAACACATTTAGCGATTCTCTTCATTACGGATTCGTTACTTGACCAATTTACTTCGTTTAACTTTCGTTGATTTCATATTTAACCATATTAACAATGTCTAGCTTCAAGTTACACATTCTAGCATGCTTCAACAATAAACTTTTCAACTCAAAACAAATATTATTGTACTTTTCTAAGAACTTTGCAAATACTTGAATGTAAGAACATATAGCGGAATATTACCTTTGGTGGAGTTGAATTGCTACTCTAGCTTCACTTTGTAGATTATATAAGCTCCACCCAATCACACTCACACACACTTGACGTTTTAACAGAGAATTAGCAAAATGGTTGTGAATGTGAAGGGCTCCATTTATAGGAAAGCTTGTGACCAATCTAAGCTTTACTCAATGAATTAAACCATTGGAATGGAGAAGAAGCTGATGGTTATAAAGGATTTGGTAGAAGAGTATTATATAGGCCACTCCCCTTCTCATAATTTTCTAGCTTTGTGTTTGGTAAGGAGGGACTAGGCTAATGGCCTATTACGTGAAGAAGAAAAGAGTGACACTCAATTTGGGACATTCTAATACTCAACATTTTTATTACTACTAGCACACTTAGGTTTATTTTACACTTTGTCCACAATTGAGCATACATATACACCCACTCATACATTACACATAAAATCATATACTCCATGTACATTGATTTATTTCGAATAATATTTACCCTAGACTAGGATATAATTCAATTGGGTACCAATATTACTTATTATTAATTATTTATTTAATCAAAGTTACTTTCTCTCATAGGTTTAAAATACACATTTAAATACCCCTACACAGCACATGGGGTCACATAAGACTCTTTTTCTCACAACATAATAAATCACATAAGTTAAGCTTACTTTTATCATATAGTTTTATATAATAATTCCAATGTCACACCTCATCTTATATTGAATGAAAAACTTTATTATATATGATTTCTCCTTACATGATATTATTTATGATAATTAATGAATAACAATTAATCAATGACATTATTTATTTCTTAATAGTACTAATTAATTTATTCCATTTCATCATTAATTAAATTAGTACTTTCTCATTTCACCACTTTGCCACACTAGGCATAATTCCACAAGCTTAAACTAAGCTTCTCATCACTTTTGCTACATTGCTTAATTATCACATACTTAGTCAATTAAATTAATTTCCACACTCATTCCAATACTATATATATTTATATTCAAATAAATATGCAAACAATCTTTATTCTCAATATTATAATTTATTAAAATTCACGGGTATTACAATGTCTGTATATATATATTTACAACTTTTATATATATAACTGCTTACTGCTTTAATATAAATTGTGACATCATGTGAGCCTAGGAATCATGTGATCACAGATTCAGTCTACTGAATCTAGATTCGGTTCCCGTGATGGATATTTTTAGCTGTAAGCAGCTTGTAAATTATTCATGGTGTTTGAATTTCCTTAGATGGCTTTCATACCCATGAGGAGTTTGGCACTACTTTATATATTATTTTCTTGAAGATGCTTTGCATCTCAAAAATAAAAGCAATCAAGTTGAACATTTAATAAAATGGAAGTATCAAAGGCCTCAATTATTATTGAGCACATGGTTTGAAAAACCTCTTTTATAAAATCTCACTGCTATATCTTGTTTAAAACTGAATTTTTATACAAATTCAAATCATGTGTATATAGGTGCGGACGAGGCATAACACTACTTCCAAATAACTGCACATTGACCCCCCCACACATTCATATAACAGTTTAATTAAAAAGTGGCGATAACCGTGGTAACACGGATGTCGGGGGGGGGGGGGGTGCCTAACACCTTCCCTCCGCATAAGCAAGTCCCCGAACCCTAATGAATCTTAGTTTCACAGACTCGTTTAGCAGTGTCACATCACTGGGTCAATGTGCAAACCTTTTCTAGGTTGTGTTGGTACAATCATTTAAAAAACCAACTGGTGACTCTTACAGTCAAATCGTCGACATATAAATGTCGGACCTTTTCACAACTTCTTTTTTCAAACAAATCTCACCTAATATGAGAACACCAAAAAATAAGAACAAAAGAGGGACAATAAAAATCCCGACGTCGACAGGTGGCGACTCTGCTGGGGACTCCAGTAAGAGGACTTAAGCCGCTACTACAAACTTTTCAAAACTGTTATATGCTTGTGTGTGGATGTTGCATTTACATTTTTGATGAATGTGTATGAATACATTTTACTTACTACACTGCAATATATCTATCTATGATATTAGTGTTTCGCACATGTCATCATTCCCATAACGGTGAGACACGTTGCATGTGAATGTATGTTGTGTGGTTCCTCCACCAGGAGGCTATCCAACGAGGAGGCTACACACCATGTCGGTGTTTGATTACTGGACTCATAGGGAGACTAATTCCAACGAGGCTCAGGAATCGCACCTCCCAGATTCACTCCAGTTGAAAGACCGGATTAACTTCCCATCAAGTAAATTGCGATGATCTAGGAACCTTCATGCCAAAAATCCGCAAGAGTAACCTAAGATAGGTCAACCTCTGATAAACCAAACGCGGAGGAAAGTCTTTTCATGCTTTCCATTTTCAATTACTTGTAATTTCATTCCATGTTAGTCTCTATGTAATGTAAAATATGAAGAATATGTGTACATGCATATTAAGGCTTGAAATGCTATTAAATAACACCCATTTTACTGGATAATATTCCTAAAATGGACACATTATGATATCAGGTAAACATTTATATATTCCCTAAGACTAAACTACATAAGTTTTTGTAGGAAAATAATTGGGCCTGTTACCCGTTCAAAGTCCAAAAAGGCCACGAGCCTACAACCAATCATGTCTTCATCTGACCAGTTTAATCTTGCTCCTGTCTCTCTAGAAGAGTTCGGCGATTTAAGCAAATAAATTACAGATTTGGCTGTTCTGCTTAAAGAACTACACTAGTCTACTTAGGGTTCACGAATACCCATACATACAGAATCCTCTGCACATGGAGGAACACAAGGTTCGGATAAAATAATTCTAGAACTTCAGTAGGATACAACCAACAAAATTCCTGAAAACACCCATCTCAAAGATGATCCAGACACTCGTGATATCAGGAAAAAAGTCCTTTAAATGGAAGAGACCATTCGGTCTATAAAAGGGATTGGAGCACACGGGAGTGTTTTCTATGCTGATCTTTGTATATTCCCTAGCGTTCATTATCCAGATAAGTTCATGACTCCTGACTTTGAAAAGTATGATGGGTTGGGAGATCCTTACACACATTTGAAAGTATTCATTGGAGAACTCAGATCTTATGCCGAGGATGAAAAGCTCAGAATGCAGTTGTGACGCCCCCAAAATATGTATACATCACCCATCTTGAGTCGCCAGATACATGGTACATAAATTCAAATACAACTTAATTATACAACAGTCGTGTAATATACGACAAAACATAGCTGAGAGTTTAAACAGGAATATTGCCTTTTGGACAATATCCACTCTCAAATAGAGTCCTCATTACATTTATTGTCATACTATTTTATAGAATTGTGAGGACTACTAATACACCATCTCGGACCATCACTCCGTTCCCCGACTAGTCTCGGCTACGTTCTCATTTCTTGAAGAGAACAATGAAAGTAAAAGGGTGAGCTCAACTAGCCCAGTAAGAAATATTATGACTAAGATAATGCAGAATAAATTATCATTAGTCTTCAACAATGTTAACCTGATAAAATACAATAGACATCAAGTTTAACTGTAGCGGAATAAGCAATCCATTAGAAGAGTCAAGTAGAGCATGATATCTACTATCTTCTATGATTTAAAATGTTTTCATCAATTTTTATCGCTGAGACTCAGCTTAATAAATAAACCACATCATCGAATCATCCCTGTACTACGACCAAGGATATTCATTAAATCATCAATGGTCATGACTATACCAAATAATTCCTGGTCATAATCATACCAAAAACTGTCCATCAATGCACTACAGGCGACTGAGGACTTTTACCACATCATTTATAACATTACAGGTCATGATTATATCGAATGATCCCTGATCATAATCATATCGAGTCCATCTATGCACGTAAGCCAAAGATGACCTTCATCACAATATAAGTATGAGGATGATGACAATGACATAATAATTCAATAAAACAAGTTCAAGAATAAATTTTAAAGATTTATAAGTTAATTTATCCTAAAATCAATAACGTCCAAATTGTCAACATGATACTTCTTTGTGGAGTAAAATTCAAGAATGCTCAGAAGAATATTTTCATGAAAAGATACTGGATGAAGCGCAAATATCCAGGATATTCTACTAATTTCATGGAGTATAGAAGTCAAAACTTTAACCAACTGAGTATAATAGAATATATGAAACTGCAAATGGATTTTCGCCCGCCATGCGGTAATCCACGTAGACAGATAATTTCCACAATTTAATAAAGAATGAATACGAAGGATCATTCACCATGCCTGCGGTAATCCACATAGACAGTTATTCCAATGAATAATAAAGAATGGAATAATGTAAGAATTCACCATGCATGCGATAGACCAAGCGCATACGAGTTATTCAAATGAATAATAAAAATGGAATAATAGAGGAATTTCACCATGTATGTGGTACTTCGCATAGACAGGTTATTCCAACATAATAATAAAGAATGGAATAACAACTCTTACGAGTATTGAAAGAAAATAACTCTCTTTATGAATACGAAAGAATAATACCCCTTACCTTAGAAGAAACTAGATATTGGAATAATGAGGTAGCAGACTTCTCTTCTTCTTTCTCTCTATAATTTCTCTCTATAATAATTGCTCTAAAGCTTTAGTGAATTGGTGAGAAATGAAGGAAGAATGAGCTTCTATTTATAGGAAAATATAGTTTTGATAATTGCACGTTTTGGGGCTCGAAATATTATAGTACAATACCTTCAACTTTTCTTTCATTTTTAATTTAGTCCTGCAAGTATTATCAAACTTGCACCACCTCCCCTAATAGTAAATCATGTGAATCAATAGTAAATCATGTGACTCAATAGTTCTAAACATGTGAAAAAATTAATTATAGTATAATACCTTCAACTATACCTCCATTTTTAATTTAGTCATGCAAGTATTATCAATCTTGCACCAACTCCCCTAATAGTAAATCATGTGAATCAATAGTACACACATGTGAACACATAGTTATAAACATGTGAATTAATAGCAATTAATTGCTCATTTATCCAGTTAATTACCTGATTGGTCAATATAACCTCCAGACATCAATTATTATTGAAATAAATGTCGATTTCCACTAACACCAATAATTCCCACACAATGGAATTATCAATTTCATCCTTAATCAACATGAACTTATTCATCATTAATATTATAACTCACAATATTTAACGACCAGGTCATTCCCAGGAAAGAGGGGGTTTCCAATAAGGATTTCTCCTTATTGGCACGTAATTAGGTGACCAAACCTCTCCTTGATAGAACTTCTAGACATTGTCAATATTGAAAATAATAATATAAATAACTTTTCTGTCTCAATTATTGATTTAATAATATAACATATTATACAGATGTTACTGTGACAATAATTGAATCAATAATATGAGAGATATGATGCAGCAATTAGTGTAGCAATAATTGAGCATAACTGAGTGACTTCTTACGTAAGTATCAATAATCAATACCGTGTGCTACTATGCAACCACACATATTCTTGTACTTTTACTACCGGGTAGTTCAATGCGGTTTTAATCAGAACACTTTCACCGTTATTTTTATAAAATGATAATTACATTATTTTCTTACTATGATGAATACTTACATTGTGTGGTCCACTAATGATTGTGCTTGAGTCATTTTATATTCCTCGACAAAAAGAATATTTCCCGACCAATCGAATATTATATAACAACTTGCTTACTTTGCAAAATTTATAAATATTACCCACAACTATAACATTATATCAAATCCACACCATAATATTTTAAAAAATATTTTGAGAAATTTAAATCTTTATTCATAAAATTTGGGGTCTCACAGCAGCTGTTCCAAAAGAGTCTAACTGGAGAAGCCTGATCGTGGTATACTAGATTAAACAATTCTAAAATACATAGCTGGGAAGAGTTAGCTCATGCCTTCCTTACTCAGTACAACTTCCAGTCTCAAATGGCTCCTGACCAGTACCAAATTACCAAGGTCAAGAAACAGTCTAATGAGTCATTTAGAGAGTATGCTCAAAGGTGGAGACGCCTTGATGCTCAAGTTATTCCTTCTATGACAGAGTCAGAAATGGTTATGACTTTCATAGACACACAAGAAGCTCCTTTCTATGGAAGAGTCTTAGCTGTCATTGGTAAACCAAAATGATCAAACATGGAGAGATGGCTGAGATGGGATTGAAGTCAGGAAAAATTCATGACCTAGCCGCTCTAAAAGCTGTTGCTGAGCACATCCTGTCCGGAACTTATGGAAACAACCCTGGAGGGTCCATAAAAAGAAAGAGGAGGATGTTTCCTTGATACTACAAGGTCAGAAAGGCAGTCAGAACATGCCTATCCAAAGGAGAAACTACTCCCCTTTTTTAGCACAGTCTTTCAACCCTACATTACCAAAAGGTGGAGAAGTCTGACGCAATCGAGTGTTCACACCCCTTGGGGATTCACTCGAAAATGTTCTCAATCTTGTGACTACTTAGAAGAAAATTACACATCTTCTTCCACCAGCCAAACCTAATGGGAAGGGTTACAATGCTACATGGAAGTGTTCTTATCATGTCGGGGCATCGGGACATGACACTTAGGATTGCTGGGCCTTGAAACACAAGATCCAGGATTTAATCGATAATAGGGAGATTGTTGTGACTAAACCTGACCAACCTCATGTGCAAGACAACCCTCTTCCTCAACACAAAGAAGAAGAGGTCAATATGATTAATTAGAGCAGTGGAGAGAGTTCCAATTACGTTATTGAACCTTCCCAGACCAGCAAAGATGGTACTGACAAATGGGATTATGCGCAGTTCCAGTTTATGATGGAACGAAAGATTAAGGCTCTTTGCAAGCAAGTAGACCAATTGGCCGAACTGGTGATCCATCAACACCAAGTCACACGCCAATTAGTCAGCTAGGAGTATGCTAGTATCCTTCCTTTTGTCATGAATACTCCATCATCGCCTTAAAAAAGTGAAACACTGAAGGATAAAGTTGTAAAAAGAGCAAGTGCCAAAGCCCGTCGGGATTTTGCCAATAAAAGGGAATTGCATACCTTGGCCAACCTATGGAGGAGATATTTCAGATGCTGATCAATGAAGAAAGAATTACATCCCTTTTACCTCCAATCAATCCCCGTTCCAGACGGTTCAATTCCAATGGAGTATGACAGTATCACTCCCACTCTCGTGGTCACAGTACAGAAGAATGTTGGGCACTCCACCACCTCATTCATAATTTAATTGACAGCGGTGTCCTGTAAATGGTAGACGATAACACTTTGTTACTCGAGAGTGGGAAAACATGTCCGATAAAATGGAAGGATGGCATAGCAGTTATATCCGCTGAGGATGATTTGGCTGCTAGATCATTCACAATACAAGCAATTCAACTCAAAGGTATTGACAATCCTTTGAAAGTGGCTGCACCAGATCCAGTTCTCTTGCCATCTAGGCCACAGTATCCTGTTATCAGCTTGAAAAAAGTCCCATGGGATTATGGCCAGGCTGAAGAATCTACCTCATATACAACTGCTGTAGTGGCAAAGGAGAATCCATTGTATCTTCCCCATCGGGTGATGGAGCCTACCATCAAATCAAATGGGAAAGTTACCATAGAGAAAATTGAAGAGTTCCTTCGTACCATGGGCCATAATGAAGCCAAAGTGGTTTTTATCTTGAGAGAAGCTCCACAACAAATTTCCATACTGGACTTGGTTTTCTCTTCCAAAGATCACATGAAGATATTGCTAAGGGTCTTGGAAGAAGCCTATTTATCAAAATCAGTGGATGTGGAAATATTCTAACATCTGGTTGATCAAATTTTTAACAACAATGTGATATCTTTCACTGATGACGACATACCCACTGAAGGGACTGGTCATTGCAAGCCGTTGCATATAGCAGTTTTATCCTCTGGATATATGGTGGGAGGAGTCTTGATCGATGGAGGTTCATCTCTGAATATCTGTCGTTATGCTACCTTGGTGAAGATGAATATCAACCCCAAGAGGATCAAAAGCAGCCATACGGTTATCAAAGCTTTTAATGGGTCCCGACGAAATGCCATTGGAGAGATTGAATTACCAGTGGTGATTGGTCCACATACATTTAGTGTATCCTTTCACGTGCTCATAATAGCTACATGATACAATCTGCTATCGGGAAGACCATGGATTCATATGGCTGGAGCCGTCCCTTCCACCCTTTATCAGCAACTCAAGTACATTATCAATAATAGCCTAGTCACTGTTAATGCTGAGCCAGAATGTCCTGAACAAGGTGACATACCACTCATCAGCTTCAATTCAGAAGTTAAGCCGATTAGTTTCCATGCCCTGGAGGTGAGCAACACTCATTACCATCCCATTGGGGCGCTACCTCTCACACCTAAGATTTCTGCCGAGGTAATGTCGGCCACTCAAAAGATGATATCATTGGGTCATCAACTTGGACAAGGGTTGGGTAAAAATCATCAGGGTATTAAGCACCCAATTCAAGTTCCCAGTCAAATAGGGACAGTTGGATTAGGCTATTCTTCTAGCTCTACTCACAGGAATCCTCACAAGCACAAACAGATTCCTTCATCTTCAACCATAAGGCGATTATCTCCACCTACCGATCCTGAGCCTGTACAGTCTCTGGTAAAGGTTCCAACCCACGTTCTGGTTATGCTATTTCCCAAACCGATACCGATTAAAGCAAAAGAGGTCCTGATTCCCGATCCCGAAGTGGAAGAGAGGGAACAGAGACGTAAACAAGACATCGCCAGGAGATTGTCTCATCTATGCATCCTTTTTTCACGATGAGCACACAAATAGATACACTCCAGACAATGATTGTCCTGACATTATGGTCATCATTCGGGAAAAGGAGGACGATGATCGTCACTTCATTACTACTGTCCACCAGGACTTCACCCTTGACAATTGGAGCAGCACTCCTTACATTTGTTGCCGAGGGTAAAAAGGGCAGAATCCCTCTACCCTATAGATAACTTTAACTGCTTACTTTTTTGTACAATATTAGCAGTTGTTTTATCAGTACATGCTACCACTTTTATATGATTGAACAATTTCATATATTAAGTGAAAGCATATTTTATTTCAGGACTCTAAATTTAGATGTGCCTGTACTTGCTGATGAGGTGCCTTTTCTCCACAAGGACTGTAACTTTTATAAAATGTTGGATTCAGACTTGATGGAAATACAAGAGGACATTGAGATACCCGAGGAGATCAAGGAATGGGTAGAAGACAAACCCAAACCAAATCTTGATCAAACCACCTTATTCAATCTCGAAACCTTAGAAAGCCCTAGGTTGATCCAGATTGGTACAGACCTCACTCCAAACCAAAGGAATGATATGGTTGCGCTATTAACCCAATTTCAAGATGTGTTTGCATGGTCTCATGAAGATATGGTGGGTTTTTCCACGGACATCGTCATCCATCGCCTTCCTATTAAAGAGGGATTCAAGCTAGTCAGGCAGAAGCTCAGGCGATTAAAACCTGAGTGGAGTTTAAAGGTTAAAGAAGAAATTGTGAAATAATTTCAAGCTGTCATCATCATGGTGTCCACATATCTTGAATGGCTATCAAATATAGTCCCCATGCCTAAACTGGGAGGAAAGGTACGAGTTTGCGTGGATTACCGGGATATGAATAAAGCTTGCCTGAAGGATAGCTTTCTCATGCCATTTATCCACATTCTCATTGAAAATACTACTCAATATGACATGTACTCATTTGCTGATTTCTTTGCGGGGTATCATCAAATCATGGTTGCTAAGGAAGACCATGAAAAAACTACATTCATCACGCCTTGGGCCTCATCAATGTCGGAGCTACCTACCAGAGGGCCATGATGGCTCTTTTCCATGACTTAATGCACAAAGAGATAGAGATCTACATGGATGACATCATTGTCAAATCCCGAAGGGAAGAAGACCACTTAGACCATCTCAAAAAGCTTTTCAATAGGTTGCGTAAGTACAACTTGAAGTTGAATCCAACCAAGTGTGCCTTTGGCGTTAAATCAGGCAAGTTGATAGGTTTCCTAGTCAGCCACAAAGGGATTGAGCTGGATCCCACCAAAATTAAGGCCATCAAGGAAATGCCCATTCCTCAAATAGAGAAGGAAATACAGGGATTTTTGGGAAGAATCAACTTCATTAGCAGGTTCATTTCTCAACTCATAGCAACCTGTGAGCCTATCTTCAAATTGTTAAGGAAGAACTCCTCCATGAAATGGAACGATGAGTGTCAAAAATCCTTCTTTACAATCAAAGAGCAGCTGGTTAACGCTCCTGTTTTAGTACCACCCAGGGATGATGTTCCCCTTTTCATGTACCTTTCCATTAATGACAATGCCATGGGCTGCATGCTGGGACAAAAAGACGATAGAGGCCAAGAGCGATCTATCTACTACCTCATCAAAAGATTCAGCAGCAATGAACACAAGTACACTCTGATTGAGAAGACTTGTTGTGCTTTAGCATGGGCTTCCATGAGGTTACAACATTACCTCCATGGTCATACAACCCATCTTATATCCCTTGTGGATCCTCTCAAGTACATGTTCAGTAAACCCATATTAAATTGTCGGCTGTCCAGATGACAGTTGATCCTACAACAATTTGACATCGTCTTCGTGACACAAAAGTCCATTAAAGGTCAAGGAATTGCGGATCAACTGGCCGCCGCACCCACAGGGGATTTCAACTTGGAAACATACTTCCCCGATGAAGGGGTAATGACAGTGCAACAACACCATCAGTATAATGTATGTCATACGTGGAAAATATATTTTGATGGAGCTGTAAATATGGAAGGTTCTGGAGCTGGAGAAATTCTAGTATCCGGTATGGGGGAACAGTATCCCATCACCGTCAAATTGTAGTTTGTCAGCACCAACAACACATCTGAGTATGAAGGCTGTATCATGGGACTCAAACTTGCCCAATCAATGGGTATCAAGCAGTTAACTGTCTTTAGGGATTCAAAATTGGTAATCAGACAGACCACAAGAATTTATTATACTAAAGAGCTACATTTGCTTCCTTACCATCAGCAAGTTTTACAGATCGCTTTGGAGTTCAAAAAAAATAAACTTCCTCCACATTCCTCGGAATAGGAATGATTTTGCGGATGAACTAGCAACTTTGGCCTCCTTGATCACCATACATGACAAGGAAAACATGTCATGTATCCCATTTGCCCTACAAAAGGCTCCAGCCTATGGGAATTACATTGGAGAAGTATTGGATGAGCTACCTCCCATCCAACACCTTTGGTATTAGCATATCAAGGAGTAATTATGAGATGGATCTACACCTATTGAGGTGAGCCCAACTGAAAGAAGGCGGATCCATCGACTGGCTATGAAGTTCTACCTGAGCAGAGATGCACTCTACAAAAGAGATGCAGGAATAGGTCTCCTCAGATGTCTGGACAAGGACAAAGCTCAGAGGCTCATGGATGAAATCCATGGTGGAGTATGTGGCCCACACATGAGTGGCCCCTTACTTGTCAAAAAGATCCTCAGAACAGGGCATTACTGGCTCTTGTTTAAAGCTGACTGTGATGATCATGTCAAGAGGTGCTATCAATGCCAAATTCATTGGAATGCTATCCACACCCCTCCTAGGGAGCTCCATAATATGAGTTCACTTGGCCCTTCTCAATGTGGGGAGTAGACGTGATCGGGCCCATCGAGCCCAAAGCTAGTAATGGGCATCAGTTTATCTTCACCATGATCGACTACTTCACCAAATGGGTAGAAGCAGCCTCCATCCCCAGGGTTACCAAAGAAGTCATCATTGCTTTCATAAAAAATAATGTCATTTGTCGATATGGACGACCAAAGGTAATTGTGTCAGACAATGCTAAGAACCTCAACAACAAAATGATGGAGGATTTGTGTAGTAAATTCCACATCAAACACCTTAACTGCGTCATCTACCGTCCAAAGATGAATGGTGCTGTTGAAGCGGCGAATAAGAGTATCAAGAAGATCAAGCAGAAGATGTCCGCCAATCACAAAGGATGACCTTACCTTTTGCCTCTAACTCTATTAGCCTACAGAACTTCAATGCGTACTTCCACTGGGGCAACCCCCTACTCATTCACCTATGGGATGGAATCAGTGTTCCCCATAGAGGTAGAAATGGAATCCCTCAGTGTTGATTGACGCTTAGCTGGATGAAGACCAATGGTTACAAGACAGATATCACCAATTATCTCTAGTAGATGAAACGCGAAGTAATGCTATCTTCCATGGTCAGTTATACCAACAAAGGATCGCCAGATCCAACAACAAGAAAGTCTGGCTACGACAGTTTAAACAACATGACTTGTTTTTAAAGAAGATCATTGACAACCAAGACCAATTAAAGGGAAAATTCGCTCTAAACTGGGAGGGCCCGTTTATTGTCAAGGAGTTATTTACAGGAGGTGCTCTCAGATTACAGAAAATAGATGGCGACGAATTTCCATAGCTTATCAACTTAGACACCGTAAAATGGTACTATGTCTGAAGTTACCATCAAGCAAACATTCTAGTTTTGGATCACAAGTTCACCAGTTATTTCAGGTTTTCTAACCCTTATTAAACACAACCCTTTCTTCATACCCATTTGCCCCATCAGGGAAACACACTTCTTCAAGCCAGAAGCCTGGTTTTCAGATCATCAGATCTTTCATTTCACAGTCCATACAATTTTGGTTATCCCACCAGGGATTGAACCCTTTCCCTGCAGTTTGTCCTAAACATGGGATCAAACTTTTTCACACTCGCAGTTTGTCCTGAACATGGGATCAAACTTTTTGGGCTGCAAATCATCCTGAACATGGGGCGAACTACGTCGACCCGATCTCCCCGATACTTGGGAGTACGTAAGCAACCATTTTATATGGCCCGGTCGTAATAAAACAAAAACAACAAAAACATTTCTACACCCTTCTTTACAAAAACAAAAATGACAAAACATTTCTACCCTTACACCATTAAGCGTTGAACCTCTTACACCAGGTTTGAACTACGCACACCTGATTTCCTCTACAATAGAAGTATGTAGGCAGCCATTTATGGTTCGGTCTAACCCCCTACCAAAACACAAATACTTGTCACATGGTACTGGTATCAAACTTTAATCCACCACATTTCATCGACTTCGTACCAAAGGGATGGAACTACCTGGCCTCCCCATAAATGGGAGAGTTGGTGACCATCTAAGCTGCGATTGATTCCTTGAAGAGCAAAACTAATCCATAAGAGATGGAACTAACTAGGCTCCTCTAAAATAGGATTACTGGCGACCATCTGTGGTGCGGTGAATCTCAGAGAGGAAAAGTCACACTCCTCTACACATTTTCATATAGAAACCAGTCCCAAGACACCAAAGATGGTAGGGATACACATAGATCAATGATCCATTCTGAAAGATCCTACGACATCTCAATGTCCACACATCAAGGATGAGTTCAGAATACATCAGGATCATAATCCTTGAAGAAGCAGGCAAATATCAAGCAAGTATCAAGGCACAACTAAAAGGGAAGTGAATCAAAATATATTTCCCTGCCATATATAATGCTGTTTGATATATACAATATGTGTTGTACATGATAAAATGGCTAAGCTAGTCTGTGCAGGAAAATACAAGTCTATCTACAGATTGGTATGTATGCGGACTATCAGATCTAACATAGCATCTCTCTCTGAAGAAGGGGGTAATCCTGCAAGCTCCTGCCCAAGGGTATCTACACGAGCTAGCAGATCCGAGGCCAACTGCATGGTGGCATAATGTTCATCAATATATGCACTCATATCAGCAAGGATGCCAGTCGTAAGGGATCTCACTGAAGTACTATCTGTAACGGCCACATCTCGGGCAAACAGGGCAGCATCCCGTTCTATAATCAATGCATCTCTGGCTGATCTGGCCTCATCTCTCTCCAATAGAGCGGTGTCTCTCCCATCAAGAGCTATCAACATCAAGGCCCTAGCCTGATCTCTCTCAAAGGTCATCAGATAAAGACTCTGCTCTAGATACTGTGCTGAATGCTAAATCACAGTAACACTCGTACTGGGAGAATCTGCAAGAGCTATTGGAAACCCAGTGAATAGCTCCTCCTCTGTGGGAATATCAATGTCCTCTATGGACTCCCCATCATCAGAATCAATCCCCGGTAATGTGGATACTACCGCAACCGATGTAGTCTCTGTCTCCATCCATGTAGTATACTCTACAGAACAGCCCGGATGGCTAACAGAAAATGCAGTTAGCTCACGCTGATCCCAACAGGCATACACCCTAGATCTGTCCTCTACTGACAAATGGCGGGAAGCCAAACGTTGACTCAATGCCCCCTCAAAAGGATGGATCCTGGAACTGGTCAAACTGACACATCACGACCAATGGGTGGTAAGTAGTCATGCCCCTCAAACCAGCTAGAGGGAGACAATCCATGCCCGGAGCATGGGTGATGAAGCTGTAGGGTGAACAAAGCCCTGTACACGACAATACAACAAATGGATCTCCAATTCCTGCTAGGAAAACAGACCAAGATACAGGATCTATACACTTTGTAGGCTGAAAGGATTACGTCATGGCTATCTCATGGGTAAAATAATACCCGTGCCGTCGGAATGTGCCAATCGGTCTCAAGTGTGACATGAACCACACGTAAAATATGACTGAACTACCTGTGAATACCCCTGTAGGGTAAGTACTGCAATATGTGGCTGACCTCAGCGTCTCTGCTACAATCATCGGTACAATGGTGTGACCCTCTCTGAGAGCTCTCACTGCCATAATGACGCTAATGTCCAGCTCATCCATGTACCGTGGAATGTATACATATGATAATACACACAGTAATAGTACGTCTACTCTGGCCAAATGCCAATGATCCTCCGACATGGTAAAATCCCCGAAGTGCCGAGTATAACTATCCTCTGAGCCAAATTTGTCCATCAGAAAACACTGGGATACAACGTGGCCGGATGTGATCTCATCCTGCATAACTCTACGCCTCAGCACGGTGAGGGTCATAAACTATCGGCTCATGTCGCTGACAGCCATCCGCGCGCAAGGTTTGTCCAATGGCAGTGCCGTCAACCGTGCGTACTCCTCTAAGGTAGGAGTCAACTCATGGATACCTGCCTCTCTGGTATCCAATGCTCCAGCATACCCTCTACAAAGCCTGCGGAAACCTGAAACATCAGGAGAGTCATAGTATGCTGCAATAACTGATCTACAGTCACCCTGTCTGAAGGTGACATACTATCATATGATGATCTCAAATGGGATGCCACCAATACTGGTGGGGTATGATCAATACGGCTAAGCGTTGAAGAAGACATCTGTATGGGCCATGTTATAAGATCATCCAGGTGTCAATACATACATCTGCATAACATAATACATGCATGATGAACAATAGAGGACAATATGATTTAGGGAATAACAATATATACATTCCTAAGTACATCATCATCTAATACATCTCTGTACAGCTAAAAATACTGGGAAATGGGGCACAGAAGCCCAACTACTAATAGAGGCCTATCGAAAGATATAGCAAAATGGGTCCCACCCCTTTGGCTCAGTCCAGTTTAAGTTGCAAAGGAGTTCTCATAAGCTGAAAAGGCCAAATCAGGAATAAAAATGTTACACGATTGAGCATAATAGCCTAAAATCTTGGTTTTCACGGGTCAAGTTGTGGCTTTACATATCACTCATTGGAATTCGCCCAAATACAGGGTACACTATACTAATATTCTCAGTCATTGCAAACTACATTCGGCAATACCTCACAAAGGTCCAGTGCCATCAATTCAGGGTCGTAGCCCTAAAACCTTGTCCCCAACGGGTCTTCATATAATTCATCCATTGACGTCAACGAAGGTCAAGCAGCCTTGACATTATCCCCAGCAGGGATCTCATCCGTTGATGTACATGTCAATGAAGGTCAGGCGACCCTGATAACACCGACTGTTGGTAGTAACTCTAACAGAGCAGCGAAAAGACCTGGCGGTACAAACCAGGGAAAAACATCCTCATCAAGGAGGACTGATGATGGAATATGTTATACACATCCTCAATAGACAAAGCTCTATCCCCGCAGAATCTCTTGTACATGAGAGATGCATCTTCAATGTGAAGTCTGTATCAAGGATTAAGGACTTTGGTGATAACCCCAACGTCAACATCCTGGAAGCTCCTGAGAGCATTGGATTGCACGTCTAAGATAGTTCATCAGGGTTGTTAGTAATAACTGTCAACACTGGTAGAAGTCAAGGGGAGCCTGCAATCATCCCACCATGTTTGAAAATAATCCAACAAACCACATACATTCGCATCGTGTTATTGTACATGGAGTCATGATCATCTTGTTGTATTTCAAGTGTCTAGTATTCTTTATCCTATCTATGCCATTGCATTGCATGAATATGATAAAGAGGGGCATCTGTAGACACTCAAATTTTCAGATACACATTACTAACATTGGAGGGGGTGAATCATCATTCGAGAGATAACCTCGGAGGGCATTTCTCGATTCATTCTCAGAAATAACACCGGAAGTTTCAGTTCTAACCTCAGATATAACCCCGAGGCATGTAGTTCCAATCCCAGAAATTACACCGGAGAAGGCCGTTTCATCTCGGAGATAACCCTGAGATACCCAGTCTCAGTCCCAAAAATAACACCGAGAAAGACAATCTCAACCTTGGAGATAACCCTAAGGAGTGCAGTTGCAGTTCCGGAGATAACCCCAGAAATGGTCGTTTTAACCTTGGAGATAACCGAGGCACTCAGCTCCAAACCCGAAGATAACCCCAGGAGGTCAGGCACACCCCAGAGACAACCCTGAGGACATCCAAGATTACGGCCCCAATCTCGAGAGATAACCTGAGCAATGACCGCTGACACCAAATGGGAGATAACCCCGATGAAGGGAAAAATCATCCTTTTGCCACCTTGATCCCACATTGCGCCGTCTCAACAACATCTCAACATACATTATACACAGCAATGTCCCACAAGAACCAAAGAGTTCCAATCCTAAGTGACTACTATACAAGGCAACACACCGGATAGAATTTGAAGCTTGAAGACCAAGGGCATTATGACGCCCCCAAAATAGGTATACATCACCCATTCTGAGTCGCCAAATACATGGTACAGAAACAAGTACATCTTCATTAATACAATTGTCGTGCAAAATACGATAACACATAAACTGTGAGTTTAAATACAAATATTGTCTTCTAGACAATATCCACACTCAAATAAAGTCCTCATTACAATTATTGATGCACTATTTTACAAAATAGTGGGGACTGCTAAAACAACTATCTTGAACCATCACTCCATACCCCCGGCTAGTTCCTGCTAAATTCTCACTTCCTGAGAAGAAAAATGGAATAAAAAGAAAAAGGGTGAGCTCAACTAGCCCAATAAAGAATATTATGACTAAGATAAAGAACAACAAATTATCGTTAGCCTTCAATAAATTAGATAAAATATAATGGACAACAAGTTTTAGATCAATATTCGCAACGAAAATAACAATTCATTAGAAGAGTTTAGTAGAGAATGAAATCTACTATAATCTATGAATTTAAAAGTCCATCATCAATATTTTATCCTTGTAACATCAATCAATATACATCTTGAATCAAATATTCATCTTTGCACTACGAGCCAAAGATATTTATTTGTATTCCCAGTTGGTCATGTTCATCTCCACACCTGTCCATCTTTGCACTAAGGGCCAAAGATATTCATCATGTAATCATTCATCTTTGTACTACAGGCCAAAGATATTCATCAAGTATCACCATTAAGGAATAAGGATGATGAAAAATATTTTAAAGAACAAATCCAGCGAGATAAAAGGACAAAGATTAGAGATTCGTACTTTAGATAATCCAAGTTTAAAAAATACTCCATAATAAACCATAGTGGAGTAAAATTCAAGAATGAAGATCAAAACATGGATACAATCAAAGATAGTAACCATAATAGACATCTAGGACAAAGAAGAGAAAATTTTATTTTTTGGTGAATAGTGCCATATTCATGAATAGTGTCGTATAGGTGAATAGTGTCGTATACGTGAATAGTAACCCCGACACAAAAAGGTAGAAATTCCATAATAAAATTTATACCAATATTTTAGCATAATGATATTGAAAGAAATAATATCATTTACGAAGAAAATAACATCCTTACCTCAAAAGAACAGTATTTCTGACTGGAGTATCGGATGTAATACTGAAGGAAACTTACACTGAATAGCAACTCTCAAAGTATCTAAATACTCACAAAATACGCTCGATTATATAAAGAGAGAAAGCTTATAATTCTGGTGTGATTTTCAATTCTAACTAAGCACCCTATTTATAGAAAAATGCTAGAACGTAAAAGTAGATTAACCTGCTACCTGATGGCTTTACCTGTTACTATTCATGCCCACCACTTTTGAAATACAATTTCAACACATTTCTCACCAACCAAAATTGGGGCCCACCCATTCTAGAAATTTCCAAAATATTTTACCATTTAAACAATAATCAGAAACTTCAATAATTCATAATAAATAGCCCTTTTATCAGAAAAATATGAATTTTATGTCCATTCCATAGAAAATTAAATTCTCTACAACTTTGTAGATTTAAGTTTTTCCAAATTCCAAACGAAAAATGCCTGAAATCCACATACGAACGTTTTTTAATACCTCCATTTCGACAAAATACTAATAAAACACCTTAGCATTAATTCCTTCATTTATATCCACACAAACTAAATATTTTCCTATCCATCACTTATATCCACATAAAATAAATATTTTCTTATCATATAAATCAATAATTAATTATTCACAAATAATATTACAGAGTCACAATTATGACAACCAAGTCATTCCCAGGAAAGAAGGGACTTTCCGATAAGGATTTCTCCTTACTGGCGCGCAATTAGGTGACCAAACTCCTTTCCTATATAGAACTTCCTTAGACATTACCAATAATGCTATCTAATAATATTATTCAAATAATATGAATTATTGATCTGATAATGGGAAATACTGTGCAATGACAATTGTTGAAACAACAATAATATAAAATATCAACGCAACAATTATTGAATCAATAAAATAAAATATTGAACAATAATTACTGTAACAATTATTGAGTAGTGCCTTCTTACGTAAGAATCAATAATTGAAGAATCTTTGTCAATAATCTGGTATACTCTTTGTGCAACCCACGCGTATTCATCGTATTTTTAACCACCGGGTATTCCAACAGTGTTAACGGTAACAATTACGCTGTTATTTATAAAAACTTAAACTTGTCGTTTTTTTCATCCAACCGTTTTCCATTATGGGGCTCACAAATGGCTGCGCCATCGTACGAATATTCCCCGACAACAAGAATATTCCACAACCAAATGAATATTCCCCGACAACAATGAATATTCCACAACCAAACGAATATTCCCCGACAACAATGAATATTTTATAACCACTTGTTTATTTTGCAAAATTTTCACATTTCACCCATAACCAAAGTATTATATCAAATTAACACCTTATTTTATCGAAATAATGAATATAGGAACTTCAATTTTATTTATAAAAAGTTGGGGTCTTATAACCTCCCATCCTTATAAAATTTCGTCCTTGAAATTATCGTACGTACCTGGTGTTTCGAAAAGGTAAGGGTACCTCACTTTCATTTCCGATTCCAATTCCCAGGTCATTTCCTCAATAGCATGGTTCCTCCATAAAACCTTGACTTGTGGTATAACCTTTGTGCGTAGGACATGCTCTTTCCTATCTAAGATCTTAACAGGTACCTCCTCGTACGTTAAATCTTCGGCTATCTCATCTGGTTCTAACTTAATAATGTGGTTTGGGTCTTTCACATATTTACGAAGCATAGATATGTGAAAAACATTATGAACACGAGACATGCTTGGAGGTAATGCGAGTCTATAGGTCACATTTCCTATTCGGTCAAGAATCTCAAATGGACCAACAAATCGTGGATTGAGCTTTCCTCTCTTCCTGAATCTTATAACTCCCTTTCATGGAGCAATACATAACAGTACATGATCTCCAATATTAAATTCCACGTCCTTTTGATGAAGATCATCATAACTCTTTTGTCGATCTTGTGAGGTCTTTATACGTTGCCGAATCATTTGAATCTTTTCAGTAGTCATGCATACTAATTATGGTCCCAACAACATTGCTTCACCCACCTCGTCCTAACATACTAGAGAATGACACTTTCATCTATACAATGCCTCAAATGGAGCCATGCTTATACTTTCCTGATAACTATTGTTGTAGGAGAATTCCACCAATGGCAAGTACCTATCCCAACTTCCTTTGAAATCTAGGACACAGAGTCTTAATAGATCTTCAAGAGTTTGAATACTCCTTTCTGATTACCCGTCTGTTTGAGGATGATATGCCGAACTGAATCGTAAATTCGTGCCCATAGCTTTCTGCAAGCTAACCCAAAATCGTGAAGTGAATCTTGGGTCACGATCCGAAACTATGAATACTGGCATTCCATGCAATCTCACAATCTCATTTACGTACATATGAGAAAGATGTTCAAGGGAATAAGTCTCCCGTATCGACAAGAAATGAGCAGACTTGGTTAATCTATCAACAATAACCCAAATCACATCCATGCCTTAAAAAACCTTGGGAAGACCCGTAATGAAATCCATGGTAATGTTCCCACTTCCATTTCATAATCTCAAGTGGTTGCAATGGACCCTTTGGCACTTGATGCTTCGCCTTTACACGTTGACAAGTTAAACACCTCGAGATAAACTCCGCGATCTCTACTCGTATGTTTGATATCATCACGTGGGTACTTGGAGCCTTTAACTCTATCTCCATCCTTTGTAAGTCGTACAAAATGGGTCTTTGTGTTAACAACATCGCACTCGTACCCGCATACGATCTTCTACTCAATGCGTTGCTGGGTAAAATCTAGTTACACACAACACACAAGTATACGTGGTCAACAAGTAATATAATAGTAAGTAGAGTAATGTTCCCAAAGAGAAATCAGTAAGAATTTGAACTAATCAGTCGACACAGATGTTATTAGCGTATCGTTCCCACATTTATCCCCTCAAACTTAGGTTTTTGCCTAATTCTTCATCTTCATTGCATATCCTTGTCATTTTCTCATTTACACTAGCATTATCCTTTAGAAACTCTTTATGTATCAATGTGAACTAATCAGCCGACACAGATGTTATTAGCGTGGTACCCGCTTTATACCAGTTTGAAACAAGAACAAGATCCAATTCATAAAAGAAACTACATCAAGGTTCTAATAATCAATACTGTAATTGTCGACTTAATCTCAATCTCATCATTGGACAAAATAAATTGAACTTACAACAACTGCTGGACATATGCAAAATTAACACATTATTTAACTATTTTTTTTTTATTTTTTATATATGGATGGCGAACATAACATGAATGAAACATTAAATAAATAAATAAAAATTATTTATGCTCCTAAGCTACTATGCAACTATATGATTACATGAATGCAACAATTGATAAACCTAAACTAAACAATAAACTACTATGCAAACCTAGCTAATGAACTTAAATATGAACATGAAATGAAAACATGAAAGTAAATCCCCCAAACTTGAAAATTATAATTCCCTCATTGGATAGATATAGCAATAAAAATATGAGGACTTCCCTGTAATCACTTAAGCCTGGGGTGGTGGTGTGTGTTCTTCTGCATCGGAGTCACTTGGTGGAAATCGTGGCATTAGAGCTGGCTGCTGATATGGGAATTGAGCATTTGGATTGAAGCTTTGGAGTGTCACATTTAATGATGCGAACGATAGGTTCATAGCCTCAAACATGTGGTCCTGTCTAGCTGCGAGTCGCCTCATCTCTCATCTTATTTGCTTATTTTTCTCATCCACTTGTCACTAAAAGTTGAGGAACTGAGGGCTAGATATTTCCTCGGACTGTGGAACCTCCTCTGCTCCTTGTTCTCCCGTCGGTGCATCCTCCTGAAACTCGTCATCATCCGAAGTATCTTCAGCGTCAGCCTCGTCCTCCGAAGCTGAGGGAAATATAAAGCCTAATCCTCTTGGATGTGATTCGCCGCCTGCGCACACCGAGTACCATGCAATCATTCTCGAATCTAGTGTTTAAAGCGAGATCAGGGTAGGTTCATCATCGGACCATCGAACTCCCGCTTGCCTACACAACCCACAAATGAGTGAGGGGTGTGGTAAGTCGCCTGAGAAATATCCGCGTAAGCACCTGTGGATTGAAAAACTGATTATTTCCCCGACGTCGATCATGAAATCTTGTACAATGGCATACAAGAGTACTGTATTTTCCTTGGTCACATCCGACGTATGTGTGGATGGAAATAATTTGGCGCACAAGAAAGCATACCATATCTTACCATATCTGCCGAGATCCTTGCTGTGAAAAACCATGCCCCCTTTTTGACCCTTGATCCATTTTGTGCCCGATTTAGTCATTTCCTTCAGAATGGCCTCATAATCAGGATCATTGTCACGTAAGTGTGCATAATTGCAATGTCGAGGCACCCGTAACTTGTAATGCCCGAGAAAATCAGATTTTTATGACAATTAAATTTTTATTTGATTATATGAATTAAATGAATTTAATTGATTTATTTTGTGAGTAAGCTATGTGAAGGTCGTTCTATGACCTAGAATGTGCTAATGTGATTAGTAATCTGGCTACGTGCTAGAATAAATTATTTAGAATTTCCAAGACGAAAATAAATGTTTTTCGAGAAATTCTCGTAAAAACAGTATTCATCCGTTTCTGTTCGGGGAATTATTTTGAAATTTCGAGAAACGTGCAATGATAGAATATCGAGATAAGATGAAATATATGATAATATTTTATTTATGGCAAACGCAGTTTTTGCCTGCGGACTTAAAACCTAAGGGTTGAGTGTATTGATTTCCGAGAAGGAAATGAAACACATAGAAGAAATTGCGTTATGGTTAAGGCGTGGGTTATACATATAGGATGTTATTTAGTATCTATGTATAATACGTTGAGTTAATACGAAGTACAATATGATTATTGTATGAGTATTATACGGAGAGAATACGTGAATTGTACGTATAGGATACGATTCGTATTATAGAATTAAGTTAAGACTTAATGTTAATTCATTTGGGTTGGATTATATTTAGTCCAATCAATTGAATGAGCAAGCCCAAGGGATTATTGTGTTAAGCCCAAGTCAAGGCCCAATGGTAGATTGGTTAAGCCCAATGCATGAAAATCGAACCGTGGATCGAACCAGTGGGTCACCGAATGGGTAAAACCCATGGGGATGACCCATGGGCAAGGTGGGCCGGGCCTTGGTGTGCAAGGCAAGCTTAACACTTGGTCACCAAGTATTTTTCTTGGTGACAAAGTGTTGAATAGTAAGGAGGTGGGGTGTTTTGTCCATTTTGCCCTCCATTTTAATTCCTATAAATAGAAGCCAAGGTTGGTCTTTTGTGAGTTTTTAAAATTGCCAACCTAGATTATTGAGAGAGAAAGAGAGCTAAACTCAACAAAATCCTACACTTGGAAGCTTTGCCTTATAGTTTTACCTAAGAGTTCTTAAGGTAATATCCCTTATTTCTACTTTCATCTCTTTTGATTTTCTTTTATCATGGAGAATCACAAATGGGTGGTGTATGTCTTGTATAGTGGAATAAGAATGGCTTATTATAGATTCAATCTCTATAAGTCATGAAATCATAGAAATCATAAGGTTTGTTATAGTTTTAAACCATGAAAATATTGGTTGTTGAGATAGATTATTGATAAACAATTGAACTCCATCAATATGTTAATATGTGCATCTTGCTTGATTAGGATGTAAATATGAAGTCCATGGAGTATTCCATGTGATTTGGCCTAGGGAACGTTAGTAACGAATTTATGGCTAATTTCACGGAAATAGACGTTAAACGTCAAAAATGTTCAAATTTCGGATTGATAGTCGAAAGTTGTCGTGAGACTTGAAAATATTGTTTTTCAATGTCAACATGTGAGATAGGGTATTTAAGAGTTATGGGTTCGAGAATCATCGAATTCCAACTTAAACTGAAGAAAACGAGCATTGAACGCTCATTAACGTTTACAAACGCTTAAAAATGAACTCAATAGAAAATTTTAAGTTAACAGATTCGAAAGTGTCGAATTATTATATTAACACTTAGAGTATGTCATTTATGATGTGTAGGATTTTGAACGGACCAAATCGGACTTATAACAAAGAAGTTATGGCTCCGAGAATTTCACTAAATTTTCTAACTGTTGAAAAATTTTGGTCTTTGAGGTGCAGTGCCATGGCTGATAGTGTTAAATGCCGCATCGCAAATTGTTAGCCGTCTGATGTAGTTAGCTCTTTCGCTAAATGGCACCGCAGCACCACTTATAGAAGGAAGTCTCATGTAAGTAGCACCGGGACCAGGGACACAACCATCTTGATGGCTAGCGGCCTTGGCATTTCAGGGTCTTGAACTAGAGTGTCCTTGTGCATGGCCCAGGTGCAAGGCTTTTGATAGATGACTTAAGTTTTGAACTTCAATTGTTCAGAGACCTATAGGAGTAATGTTTGTACACTTCATAAGTGTATTAAAACTATTCCTATACTACCTATACTAAGGAATATGGTATTGAACTTAGGAATTGAATGCATGTTAATAAGTTATAAATGGTGAATACAAGGTGTTATCAATGAACCTTAATCGATAAACAACGTTGGTACTTCGCTAACAATGTTAGAGTCCGGTTAATAACGTAAGTTGGTTAATAAGCCGGGACAAAGGGTAATAGGTCAAGTTGACTTTATTATTGATATTTAGTTAACTAAGACATAGAAGAGAAAGAAGTTGGTAGAAACAATGTGAACAATTGTTTGATAACTAATTATAGTGTGCTATGTGAATATATCATGTAGATTCTGTAAAGGTTGTGGTCAGTCGATTAAGTTATTTGAAGACGCAGAAAGGCAAGTTTTCTTAACGCTTGTCTAACTTTCAAGTTAGCCAAGTTTTATGTGATTCATTGTACTGAATTACACGATTGGTTTTAAAGAAAGGGTTGATGCAGTTTAACTTTCGGCTAGACTATTCGTAAGATATAGATTGATTGATATTCATATCTTTCTATATAGAAATGTTAACGCTATCATATGCCAAGTAATTGGTACGGATGTGAAGGTAAGGTTTGTCTATGAACAAACAAAAGTATTTTTCATTGATTATTCGATGGGCACACGAGTTTGTCAAATGTTAAACGTAAACACATTTAACGAATGAGTGTTGATCAACATAGAGTACTATAGGCTGATCACCTAGAAGTGCTCGTAAGTAATGTGGATGTACAACCTTAGTGCTGTGATATCCTTTTCAAGTATGAAAACATAAAACTATTGTTCATGGTCTATCGACCGGTTCAGAATTTCTAATCTACTCTATACTTTGGGAATTGATGTTATGAAATGTTAAAGTATTATTGTTTCATGATACTTCATAACTATTTGTTCATTTATGTAGGAATTGTTATATAATTCACGAATGTGGTATTACTGTTATCCTTTGTTAAACTTGCTGAGCTGTTATGCTCACTTCTTGCGTGAATTATATGATTGCAGTTAAGGATGAACGTACTGAGAATGCTAAGAGAGATAAGGGCAAGGCTAAGATGGATACTTAACCATCGTGTAATAGATTAGAATGTTTGTATGTATTATACATTATGAACAACAAACGATGTAATCAGTTTATGAACCTGGGAAGGATTATACTTTGATTGTAATAAGAAGATAGTAAATTACATTCATTTTGTTGTATTTCAATGGAATGATTGTATGGTTATGAGTACAGTGTAGAACCATATGTCGGGTTGGAAGATACCCGAATTTTGGGGCGTCACAGGTTGGTATCAAAGCTTTAGGTTATAAAACTTAAGGGGGAAAAATCTTAGGCTAATAACCTCGTAAAGAAGGTAAAGTCCGAAGAATGAAATTCACGTCAAGTGAATTAATAAGGTATTGAGATAACTCAGTATCGAAAGATTTAAAAGATGGAAATTAATCTTAAATAAATTAAATGTGATTTGTGTTTATACTATTGTGTATTATGTACTAATCAACGTGTTATGTGTTTTGTAGATGTCAAACGATAGCTTGATGTTTAGAGACATGGAAGTGATAAGTGAGGATTTAGTGAACCAAGTGGAGATTGTACCAATGTCTGTAGCGGAGGTACCGTTAGTGGTTTTAGAAGACTCAGACATATAGGAGTACATCTCTGAGGAGGAATACTCCGAGGAGACGATGGGGTTAGCATCATATCTTAATGAGATGCTTGATGTGGAGGAGGAAATAGAGGTAACATCGATTAACACGGTGGTGCCTATAGAGGAGCCAACACCTCCAGATGCAATGAGATCATTGTCTCTGGCTCTGTTGGATAGGAATGTGAAACTGCGCACTGTAGTGCAGACATAGAACGAGGAAATAACTGCCCTGTATGAGGCGAAGGAGTCTGCAGAGGCAGATTTTGAGTCAGAGCACGACGAGAAAGTGCTTATGACAGATAAGGTACGTGACTATAAGGAGGAGGCCGTAGAGCTTCGAAAGAAACTAGTTGAAAAAGACCAGAAAATAGCTAGGATGTCTTACATCCACGAGTGCGCTCATGAGGATTTTAAGCTGAAAATTGCTTGTTATTCCATTGAGTCCGGGCAGACTCGACATACCATAAGTTGAGATATTATGTCGATACTGGCAAATCAGAAATATGAGAATGCCATTCGACAGTGTTAGTAGATCATTAGATCTTTTATATATAAATAGTGACGTAAAGCCCTCTTTTGTATAATTAAAGGGTAGTCTTTTTGTAAATCCCAATTTTTGTAGAAGTCAATCGCGGGATAGTATGTAATAGCTGTTTGGCTAAAGGAACATGATGTAAATAGTTTTGGCTATGAAAGCATATTTATATAATGAAGTTTTTATTTAAAGTGCTTGTTGTAGTGTGATTTGTGGTTGTTGTTTGAGAATGATAACCAAGCAGTTAAATAGATAATAACGAAACTTTATTTATTTAATCAAAATTATACCGCCAAGAAGGAGACAACGTAACCAAGAGGACGAGTCTCATAATGAGAATCGGGGGTTATAATAACCCTATGCAAGAGTTCTTTAATTTATTAACGGCTGCATTTAACCAAGTTGGGGGTGGGATTCCTGTAGCTCCTGGGGTAGTAAGAACAAATACCTTTAAGGAATTTAAGAGTGTGGGTCCTCCTGAGTTCTGAGGAACGACGGACCCATTAGAAGCCCAGACATGGGTAAAAGAGATTGAAAAGGCGTTTGTGATAACAAACGTAGGTGAGGCGCATAAGACTTCTTTTACGACTTACATGATGAAGGGGGAAGCCAACTACTGGTGGGAGGCTCACCAGGGTGGGGCTTGGACAGAAGTTGTTACGTGGGAATAGTTTAAGAAGGTTTTCTTCGAAAACTACTTCCCTACTAGCATGCAAGGCAGGATGGAGATTAAGTTCTTAGAACTTAAGTAGGGGGATATGACAGTTCCCCAGTATGCCACCAAATTTAATGAATTGGCGAGGTTTGCTCCACATCAGGTGGATACAGAGGAGAGGAAGCCAAGAGGTTTGGCGCAGGGCTTAAAACCACAGCTCTACAAATGAGATATCGATTTTTTAGAGTGCTTCCTATGGGACCATTCTGGAAAAGGCGATTATAGGTGAAGGTGGTGGTGAGGCATTGTCTCAGTACCACAAAGAGCGGAAGAACAAGAGTAAGTTAGAAGGAGGTAGTAAGGCTGAAGTTGCCAGCGGAAGTGGAAACTTTCCTAAGAGGAAGAGTTTTAACCCTGGGAATACTGGGGTAAAGCAGGGAGATTCCAAGCGAAGGACGGAAGCATGTAAGACATGCGGAAAGACTCACATGGGAGTCTGCTTAAAGGGGAAATCAGTCTGCTATAACTGTGGGCATGAGGGGAATTTGTCACCTAACTGTCCTAACCCTAAGAAGAACCAGGGGTGTTTTGTTTGTGGGTCATTGGACCACATGGCAAGAAATTGCCCGAAGAAGGGTTTATAGGGAAATAAGGGTTCTGGTAGTGGTAAATTAGCCATTACTGGACCAACACCATCAGTGGGTAGACCCTCAGCTCGTACATATAATATGACTGTCCAAGATGCGGTTGCATCAACGGATGTGGTAGCAGGTATCATTCTGGTCAATGAGATAAATGCTTATGTGTTATTTGACTCGGGTGCTACTTATTCTTTTATAGCATGTGAATTTGCTAAGCGATTAGGTTTAATCCCTGAGAAGTTACCAATACCTTTAGACGTTAAAGTAGTAAACGAATAAATAATCCCCATTTAATCCCTGAGAAGTTACCCATTGACGGTTATGAAAACAATATGAAAAATAAAAGTACGATTGGGTTGCCTCACAATTAGCGCTTGATTTTAAGTCGTTCAGCCTGACTACTCCATGTTTATGGTACGTCAGATAATGTGATTGCGATGACATCCGTGTTGGATTCTCCACCCCAATAATGCTTTAGCCTTTGACTGTTAACCTTGAACGTTTCCAATGGATTCCTTTTGTAGAGCTCAACGGCGCTATGTGAGAAAACTCTTTTAATGGTAAATAGACCTGACCACCTTGATTTTAGTTTCCTTGGGAACAACCTCAACCTTGAGTTGAAAATTAGTACTGATTTCCCCGGTTCAAATGTTCTGTGCATGATTTTTTGGTCGTGCCATTTCTTGACCTTTTCTTTGTATAACTTAGAGTTCTTGTAAGCTTGAAGTCGGAATTCATCGAGCTCGTTTAACTGAAGTAGTCTCTTTTCACCCACAACTACTTGATCGAAGTTAAGTTTCTGAATAGCCTAGTAGGCTTTGTGTTGTAACTCCATAGGCAGGTGACATGCTTTCCCATAGACCACTTGATATGGTGAAATACCAATTGGTGTTTTGTATGCAGTTCGGTAGGCCCATAGTGGATCGTCCAACCTGAGAGACCAATCCTTTCTATTCGGGTTTACCACCTTTTCCAAGATTCTCTTCACCTCCCTGTTCAAAAATTCAGCTTGCCCACTTGTTTGGGGATGATATGTCGTTGCCACCTTATGGTTGACCCCATACTTTACCAAGAGAGCTATAAATGATTTGTTGCAGAAGTGACTACCTTCATCACTTATAATAGCTCTTGGCGTGCCAAATCTCGTAAAAATATTCTTATGAAAGAATTTAAGAACCACTTTGGCATTGTTAGTTGGGAGTTCTGCGACTTCAACCCATTTTGATATATAGTCAACTGCAAGCAATATATACTAATTACCGAATGATGATGGAAATGGCCCCATAAAATCATTTCCCCAAACGTCAAAAATTTCAACTTCTAAGATTGTTTGTAGTGGCATCTCATTCCTTTTCGATATGTTTCCCACCCTTTGACATCTATTTTAACTTTTAACAAACTAGTGGGCGTCCTTAAATATTGTAGGCCAATAAAACTTGGCTTGAAGCACTTTTTCCGCTATTCTCTCACTACCATAATGTCCCCCGTACGTAGACGAATGACATTCATGCAATATATTATTCACCTCGCTGTAGGGCACACACCTTCTAATCATCTTGTCGGCGCACTGTTTGAATAAGTATGGCTCATCCCACATGTACCACTTGACGTCATATAGGAATTTCTTTTTCTGCTGCCGTGTAAGATCAGGGGGAAGGATGTTGCTCACTAGATAATTAGTGAAATCTGCGTACCATTGAAATTCCGTATTTATCCCAAATAGCTGCTCATTCAAAAATGATTCATTAATTACACATCTATCCTCTTCCTTTTTATCCTGATTTTCCAGCCTTGATAAATGATCTACAACTTGATTCTCCGTACCCTTTCTATATTTTATTTCTAAATCAAATTCTTGGAGAAGGAGAATCCATCTGATAAGGCATGACTTAGAATCTTTTTTTGAAATTAAGTATCGAATAGCCGAGTGATCAGTATAAACTACAACCTTTGTTCTGATCAAATATGCTCAAAATTAATTGAATGCATATACTACTGCAAGTAATTCTTTTTCCATAGTGGTGAAATTCATTTGGGTCTCCGTAAGTGTCTTACTCGCATAGTTTATGGAATGAAATACCTTCTCTCGCTGTTGGCCCAAAATAGCCGCAACCACATAGTCGCTCGCATCACACATTAACTCGAAAGGCAAATTCCAATCCGGTGCGATGATAATTGGAGCTGTAGTCAATTTCTTCTTCAATATCTTGAATGCCAACTTACAATCCTCATCAAACTTAAACAGTGAATCCTTCTCTAAAAGACTGCATAACGGTTTTGCAATTTTAGAGAAGTCTTTTATAAATTGTCTGTAGAACCCAGCATGTCCCAAGAAACTTTGAATTCCCTTAATTGAACTTGGTGGAGGAACTTTTTCAATCGTTTCCAGCTTTGCCTTATCAACCTCTAGTCCTTTTGTTGAAACCTTGTGACCCAAAATTATGCCTTCCTCAACCATGAAGTGGTACTTTTCCCAGTTAAGTACCAGATTTGTTTCTGCGCATCTCTTTAACACCATCACCAAGTTCTCCAAACATGCATCAAAATAGTCTCCGTAGACAGAAAAGTCGTCCATGAAGACTTCCACATTCTTCTCTACCATGTCCGAGAAGATGACCATCATACACCGTTGAAAGGTAGCGGGTACATTACACAAGCCGAAGGACATTCTCCTGAATGCGAATGTGCCATATGGGCACGTGAAAGTTGTCTTCTCTTGATCTTCAAGAGCAATAACTATCTGATTATATCTCGAATACCCATCCGATGGCGATGGAATTAAGTGGCCCTTGAATCATCCAACATCTGATCGATAAAAGGCAAAGGAAAATGGTCATTTCGGGTTGCCTTATTTAATTTTTTGTAGTCTGTGCAAACCCTCCAACCAGTTACTGTCCTTGTCAGAATTAGCTCATTGTCATCATTTTGTCCCACGGTCATTCCCTTTTTTGGTACACATTGAACCGGACTGACCCACTTACTGTCAAAATTGGGTAGATGATACCCGCATCCAACCATTTCAGGATTTCTTTCTTCACTACTTCTTTCATGATTGGGTTGAGCCGTCTCTGTTGCTCCACTGTCGGTTTTGCATCGTCTTCCGTCAGAATTTTGTTCATGCAAAAGGATGGGCTGATTCCCTTAATATTCGCGATTGTCCATCCTATAGCCGATTTATGTTCTCTAAGCACTCTCAACAACTTTTCTTCTTGCAATTCGTTAAGTCTTGCGTGAAATAATAACATGTAAAGAATTAGAATTGCCTAAATCGCATACACGAGGTGTTTAGGTAGTGGCTTTAACAAGAGAAGGTGGCTCCTCGATGATGGTTTCATTACGGTTTATGGATCTTTCCTCCGTGCTGATGGTTCAAATGGTGCTTTAAATCTGCTAACTCGTGGCAGGGAGTCTAGCATCTGCAAGTAATCCACAAATTTTGGATTATCTAAATCTTCATCTCCCAATAATGTTGCTTCCAATGGATCATTAGCCAAACTTTTACCCATGTCTTCGCTGATTATCTGATCAATGATATCCATCCAAAAACACTTTTCTTCATCCATAGGGAATTTCATGGCCTTGAAAACATTAAACTTTACTTTTTGATCTTGGACCCTCATAGTTAGTTCACCATTTTGTATGTCGATGAGCGTCCTACCCGTAGCCAAGAAAGGTCTCCCTAGGATAATCGGGATATTCTTATCTTCCTCAAAATCCAGAATTATGAAATCTACAGGGAATATAAATTTGTCAACCTTGACCAAAATGTCCTCCACAATGCCTCTCGGGTACGTGACTGACCTATCCACTAACTGCAATGAGATGTTCATAGGCTTTGGATCAGGTAGACCTAATTCTGTATATACTGATAGTGGCATAAGGTTTACACTTGCTCCCAAATCACATAAACACTTGTTGAACACCGTGTTCCCAATTGTGCATAGAATGGTAAAACTCCCCGGATCTTTCAACTTTGGTGGCAACTTCTGCTGTAAAACAACACTACACTCCTCTGTTAGTGCCACTGTTTCAAAATCTTCCAACTTCTTCTTCCTGGACAGAATACCCTTCCTGAATTTTGCATAACTTGGCATCTGCTCTAGGGCTTCTGCAAAAGGAATGTTAATCTGAAGTTTCTTAAACACTTCCAAAAATTTTGCAAACTGCTTATCTAATTTCTGCTTTTTGACCCTCTGCTAAAACGGCGGTGGAGGATACATAACTGGCTTGTCATCTGACTTTGTTTGCTCAACTTGCTTTTCCTCACCCTATTTTTCTTCAACCACTTCGTTCTCATCAACTTTGTCATCCGTTGTAACTGGATTTTTTGCACTTTTTCCATCTAGATATTTTCCACTTCTCAAAGTGATTGCCTGACACTGTTCGTGATTTCCCATCAGATTTCTTTTGGTGTCACTCGGTAGAGTCCCTTGTGGTCTATTGTTCAATGCTAAAGCAATTTGTCCCATCTGATTTTCTAAATTCTTGATGGCTATCTCTTGCGATTTCATGGCCATTTCTTGGTTTTTCATAGCTGCCTCGTTGCTTGTTATATACTTTGACAATAACTCCTCTAAATATGATTTCCTCTCTTGATGTTGAGGTGATTGTTGATGATTCTAGAATCCTGTGGGATATGATGGTCATGGAGCTTGCTGTGCTGATTATTACTCCATGAAAAATTTGGGTGATTCCTATTCCCCTGATTGTATGTATTATGGTACTTGTTCTATGGAATCCTGTTGTAGCTACCTATAAATTGCACTGACGCTGGGTTGATTGCACATTGATCTGTAGGATGTTCAACCGCGCACAATTCATAAATAACTGCCACTTGCTGTGTCTGTACCCCTGACATAGCATCCAACTTCTTAGATAGTGCTAAAATATGCGCTTGTGTTGTCGTCACTCCATCTACTTCTAACATGCCAGCTGCCTTCGCCTGTGTCATTCTTGCCATGGGCCACTAGTAGTTGTTAGCTGCCATTGTCTCTATCAACTGATTTGCCTCTTCATAACTTTTTTCCATAAATGCCCCCCGAAGCTGCATCAATACTAGTCCTGAGATTTCCGTTCAACCCGTTGTAGAATGTATTCATCTGCAACCACTTAGGCAATCCATGATGCGAGCACTTTCTGAGCAATTCCTTGTATCTTTCCCATGCCTCATACAGTGATTCCCCATGCTGCTGTTCAAACGTAGTTATCTCATTCCTCATTTTTGCAGTTTGCGCTGCTGGGAAAAATTTTGCAAGAAATTTCTAAGCGAGGTCTTCCCATGTAGTTATTGATCCTGGTGGTAGAGAATGTAACCAACTCTTCGCCTTGTCCCGTAAAGTGAATGGGAACAAACGAAGCCTAACTGCGTCATCCGACACCCCATTATACTTGAAAGTGTCACAAATCTCCAAAAAGCTGACTAAATGTTCGTTCGGATCATCATTTGCCAAACCCCCAAACTGAACCGAATTTTGAATCATCTGAATAGTCCCAGGTTTGATTTCAAATGTGTTCACATCTATAGCAGGCCTGGTGATACTTGACTATAGCTCAGTCACCTTGGGTGTAGCAAGGTCCCTCAATGCTTTCTGATCTTCGGCAGCCATTGCTTCTTCTTTTTCAGAGTTTGTGAAGTCTTCTCTTGTTTCCTTGATCCACTTATCAAAATCCCCCAAACTTAAACCGTGCTAGTCCTCGAGCACAAAAACAAAAGAAATATGCTAAACAATGAAATGTAATGATATGCAATGCATCTAATCTATATGTCTTTGAATCCAATAGTGTCATAGAATCAAAATTATTCCATCGGCCTCAGGAGAATTAAGCAAACACAACAACTCTTAATTACCAAAACCAATCGATAATTCCTTATTAGTCCTCGAATTTTAAACCATTATCACTGGTATAGTGTGTGTGTGTCCAACATCCATGATAACTAATACATATTCAAATTCAATACATAACCAATTTCTTATAAGGAATCATACAGAGCAAACTCAAAAAGTTCAAAAGCAGACGAGTTCCAACTAAAACTAAACAATTACCACTATCAAGGGTTCACATAGGGTACTTATACTTTATATATATATATTCAAGGGGGCTTTTTGCTCTTTTTCCGTTTCATTTTTTTTACATGACTGTGCAATGTCTCATTCCATTAGGTTAATAGTGCTACCCCTTAGCGAGCTTTCAACCAATGACTCCCAGACCATAAAAGACCTTAGGGCGCTAGGTGTAGAAACACTCCCTCGGGCGTACTTGCTCAAGTAACAAAGGCCCCGAAACAAGACTAGTCATGATATAATTTTTTTTTAGATATATAAAGCTTATGTACCCCACATTTATCCCCCCAAACTTAGGTTTTTGCCTAATTCTTCGTCTTTATTGCCTATCCTTGTCATTTTCTCATTTACACTAGCATTATCCTTTATAAACTCTTTATGTATCAATTTGAACTAATCAGTCGACACAGATGTTATTAGCGTGCTACCTGTTTTATACCAGTTTCAAACAACAACAAGATCCAATTTATAACAAAAACTACATCAAGGTTCTAATAATCAATACTGTAATTGTCGACTTAATCTCAATCTCATCATTGGCCAACAACTGCTGGACATATGCAAAATTAACACATTATTTAACTATTTTTTTATTTTTTTATTTTTTTATATATGGATGGTGAACATAACATGAATGCAACATTAAAGAAATAAATAAATAAAAACTATTTATGCTTCTAAGCTACTATGCAACTACATGATTACATAAATGCAACAATTGATAAACCTAAACTAAACAATAAACTACTATGCAAACCTAGCTAATGAACTTAAATATGAACATGAAATGCAAACATGAAAGTAAATCCCCCAAACTTGAAAATTAAAATGCCCTCATTAGATAGATATAGCAATAAAAATACGAGGACTTCCCTGTAATCACTTAAGCCTGGGGTGGTGGTGTGTGTTCTTCTGCATCAGAGTCACTTGGTGGAAATTGTGGCATTGGGGCTGGCTGCTGGTATGAGAATTCAGCATTTGGATTGAAGCTTTGGAGCGTCGTGTTCAATGATGCGAATGATAGGTTCATAGCCTCGAACATGTGGTCCTGTCTAGCTGCGAGTCGCCTCATCTCTCATCTTGTTTGCTTATTTTGCTCATCCACTTGTCGCTAAAAGTTGAGGAACTGAGGGCTAGATATTGCCTCGGACTGTGGAACCTCCTCTGCTCCTTGTTCTCCCGTTGGTGCATCCTCCTAAAACTCGTCATCATATGAAATATCTTCAGTGTCAGCCTCGTCCTCTGAAGCTGAGGGAAATACAAAGCCTAATCCTCTCGTATGTGATTCACCACCTGCCACACTGAGTACCGCACAATCATTCTCGAATCTAGTGTTTGAAGTGGCATCAGGGTAGGTTCATCATCGGACCATCGAACTCCCGCTTCCCTACACAACCCACAAATGAGTGAGGGGTATGGCAAGCCACCCGAGAAATGTCCGCGTAAGCACCGACGGATTGAAAAACTAATTATTGCCCCGACGTCGATCATGAAATCTTGTACAATGGCATACAAGAGCACTGCCTTTTCCTTGGTCACATTGGATGTATGTGTGGATGGAAACAATTTGGCGCACAAGAAAGCATACCATATCTACTAAGATCCTTGCTGTGAAAAATCGTGCCCCCTTTTCGACCCTTGATCCATTTTGTGCCCAGTTTAGTCATTTCCTTCTCTTTGGCCTCATAATCGGGATCATTATCATGTAAGTGCGTATAATTGCAATATCGAGGCACCCATAACTGATAATATATGTTGATGGCATTGGCACTGAAAGGGACTAATCTTCCCCGTACAAAAGCGTTGAAAGGGGCCTTGTCCTCGGCGTTAGCATAAAACTCCTTGACCACACTTACAACGACGACCTCGGGTTCCTCCGTGAACTTGTTCCAGACTTTCTGATATATTTGTTGCATCATCTCACTGTTGACATGGTCCGGTGCCAACCCCCGTTCCGGTGTGAGTGATTTGGTAGCTATGTAATTGTATCGGTCGGCGACGACGGCACTTATGAATTTGCGTTGGTCAAAGGTTTGTGATGGTGGTGTTGTTGTGGAACTCTCTCTCCATTGCCTCTTTGATGTGGGTTTAGATGCCATTGAATTCAGGAATCCTTAACAACAATATTTCCCCCCCAAACATCACTCACACAAACTGTCGAACACTTTGTGTGCACAATGGTTTATCCCCAAACTTGATGATTTTGTGGCAATTATGGTTATAGAAGATGAAGAAATTGAAGATAAGTGACTCACTCTAAAGTGCAATATGAATTCCCTCACTAAGAACCCTAATTCATGGCTTTCTGAGTTTGAGTTGAATATATGTGGTGAACTTGGGTTATGAGGGTGTGAATATATAGATATGATAGGATGGTGTAAGGTTGTGGTGTGAAGTAATGGGTTAGTGGTTAATTGTGTTAATGAAGTGGGAAGATGGAGTGTAAGCTGACAAAATCGTGGGTAAAGAGTGGGTATAATGGATGGGAGTTATAATTGCTAAAGAAGAAGTAGGAGTGGGCACAATATGTAGCTAAAAACAAGCTTTGTCTTGAGGGTAGTAAGCCTATTAAGCCCACCCCGGCGGGCATGCACATTGTAAACTGAATTGAGAGACCCCAGCCCTGGCGGGGGTATTAGGCATATAAGGGCCCGCCCCGGCGGGGGTGTGTTCTGTTAACTGGGTCTGATTTGCTTATTTCTTCCCTTCAACTCCAAACTATGAGCATTTTAAGATCCTACAAGACCATGAAACATAAATGTGAGTAGATTGTTAGCGATTTTAAACATGATGGAGAGATTATCAAGAACATGTAACTTAGCTAATTAATAATTGATTTATTCTATATTACGAATTATTCTAAACTACAATTTGACGGTTATGAAAACAATATGAAAAATAAAAGTACGATTAGGTTGCCTCCCAATTAGTGCTTGATTTTAAGTCATTCAGTCAGACTACTCCCTGTTTATGGTACGTCGGATAATGTGATTGCGATGACATCCGTGTTGGATTTTCCACCCCAATAATGCTTTAGCCTTTGACCGTTTACCTTGAACGTTTCCAATGGATTCCTACTATAGAGCTCAACGACGCCATGTGAGAAAACTCTTTTAAAGGTAAATGGACTTGACCACCTTGATTTTAGTTTCCCTGGGAACAACCTCAACCTTAAGTTTAAAAGTAGTACTGATTGCCCCGGTTCGAACTTTCTGTGCATGATTTTCTGGTCGTGCCATTTCTTAACCTTTTCTTTGTATAACTTAGAGTTCTCGTAAGCTTGAAGTCAGAATTCGTCGAGCTCGTTTAACTAAAGTAGTCTCTTTTCACCCATAGCTGCTTGATAGAAGTTATGTTCCTGAATAGCCCAGTAGGCATTGTGTTGTAACTCCACAGGCAGGTGACATGATTTCCTATAGTCCACTTGATATGGTGACATACCAATTGGTGTTTTGTATGCAGTTTCTTAGGCCCATAGTGCATCGTCCAACCTGAGAGACCAATCCTTTCTATTCGAGTTTACCACCTTTTCCAAGATTCTCTTCACCTCCCTGTTCAAAACTTTAGCTTGCCCACTTGTTTAGGGATGATATGATGTTGCCACCTTATGGTTGACCCCATACTTCGCCAAGAGAGCTCTAAACAATCTGTTGCAGAAGTGACTACCTTCATCACTTATAATAGCTCTTGGCGTGCCAAATCTCGTTAAAATATTCTTATGCAAGAATTTAAGAACCACATTGGCATCGTTAGTTGGGAGTGATGCAACTTCAACCCATTTTGATATATAGTCAACTACAAGCAATATATACTAATTACCGAATGAAAGGTCTCCACTTTTTGATCTCGTAAAAATATATACATTAAACTTTACTTTTTCATCTTGGACCCTCATAGTTAGTTCACCATTTTGTATGTCAATGAGCGTCTTACCCGTAGCCAAGAAAGGTCTCCCTAGGATAATCTGGATGTTCTTATCTTCCTCAAAATCCAGAATTATGAAATCTGCAGGGAATATACATTTTTTAACCTTGACCAAAATGTCCTCCACAATGCCTCTTGGGTACGTGACTGACCTATCCACTAACTGCAATGACATGTTTGTAGGCTTTGGATCAGGTAGACCTAATTTTGTATATACTGATAGTGGCATATGATTTACACTTGCTCCCAAATCACATAAACACTTGTTGAACACCGTGTTCCCAATTGTGCACAGAATGGTAAAACTCCCCGGATCTTTCAACTTTGGTGGCAACTTCCACTGTAAAACTGCACTACACTCCTCTGTTAGTGCCATTGTTTTGAAATCTTACAACTTCTTCCTGGACAGAATACCCTTCATAAATTTTGCATAACTTGGCATCTCCTCCAGGGCTTCTGCAAACGGGATGTTAATATGACATTTCTTAAACATTTCCAAAAATTTTGTAAACTACTTATCTAATTTCTACTTTTTGACCCTCTGCTGAAACGGCGGTGGAAGATACATAACTGGCTTGTCATCTGACTTTGTTTGCTCAACTTGCTTTTCCTCACCCTATTTTTCTTCAACCACTTCATTCTCATCAACTTTGTCATCCGTTCTAACTGAATTTTCTGCACTTTTTCCATCTAGATATTTTCCACTTCTCAAAGTGATTGCCTGACACTGTTCGTGATTTCCCTTCAGATTTCTTCCGGTGTCACTCGGTAGAGTCCCTTGTGGTCTATTGTTCAAAGCTAAAGCAATTTGTCCCATCTGATTTTCTAAATTCTTGATGGCTATCTCTTGCGATTTCATGGCCATTTCTTAGTTTTTTATAGCTACCTCGTTGCTTGTTATATACTTTGACAATAACTCCTCTAAATCTGATTTCCTCTCTTGATGTTGAGGTGATTAGTGATGATTCTAGAATCCTGGGGGATATGATGGTCGTGGAGCTTGCTGTGCTGATTATTACTTCATGAAAAATTTGGGTGATTCCTATTCCCCTGATTGTATGTATTCTGGTACATGTTCTGTGGAATCCTGTTGTAGCTACCTACAAATTGCACTGACGCTGGGTTGATTACACATTGATATGTAGGATGTTCACCCACACACAATTCATAAATAACTGCCACTTGCTGTGTCTGTACCCCTGACATAGCATCCAACTTCTTAAATAGTGCTGAAATCTGCAGTTATATTGCCTTTACTCCATCTACTTCTAACACGCCAGCTGCCTTCGCATGTGTCAATCTTGCCGTGGGCCACTGGTAGTTGTTAGTTGTCATTGTCTCTATCAACTGATATGCCTCTTCATAACTTTTTGCCATAAATGCCCCCCCTCGAAGCTGCATTAATACTAGTCCTAGGATTTTCGTTCAACCCATTGTAGAATGTATTCATCTACAACCACTTAGGCAATCCATGATTTGGACACTTTCTAAGCAATTCCTTGTATCTTTCCCATGCCTTATACAGTGATTCCCCATGTTGTTGTTCAAATATAGTTATCTCATTCCTCATTTTTGCAGTTTTCGCTGGCGGGAAAAATTTTGCAAGAAATTTCTAAGCGAGGTCTTTCCATGTAGTTATTAATCCCGGTGGTAGAGAATGTAACCAACTCTTCACCTTGTCCCGTAAAGTGAATGGGAACAAGCGAAGCCTAACTGCGTCATCCGACACCCCATTATAGCTGAAAGTGTCACAAATCTATAGAAAGCTGACTAAATGTTCGTTCGGATCATTATTTGCCAAACCCTCAAACTGAACCAAATTTTGAATCATCTGAATAGTCCCAGGTTTGATTTCAAATGTGTTCGCAGCTATAGCAAGCCTGGTGATACTCGACTGCAGCTCAGTCACCTTGGGTGTAGCAAGGTCCCTCAATGCTTTCTGATCTTCGGCAGCCATTGCTTCTTCTTTTTCATAGTTTGCGAAGTCTTCTCTTGTTTCCTTGATCCACTTACTTAGCCTTTGAAAGCGTTTCTCAATGTCGTCCTCAAAAGGAAGCAAGTCCAGATTTTTGGACCGAGTTTGCGTAAACTAACTTTAAAAACCTGAAATAAGAGGAACAAAACAAAAAAATAAAAATGTTTAAGTAAAACTAGACTAATTAAATTGATATTGAAAAATATTAAAATCTATACTATTAATTCCCCGATAACGGAGCCAAAAACTTGTTAGGTAAAATCTAGTTACGCACAGCACGCAAGTATACGTGGTCAACAAATAATATAATAGTAAGTAGAGTATCATTCCCACAGAGAAATCAGTAAGAATTTTAACCTCACAATTATCAGTTGCCTATTAATCCTAATTTTATTAAACTATCCAAATTAATGATTAAAATTGTAAAAACTAAACTATTAAAAATACCATGATCACAAAACAATCACAAATCTTTAAAACTGAAATTTCAAACAATTATTGGAGAGTTAGGCTTACGACTTCACCCTAAGTTTTACACTAATTTTTACACCTTTATTCCAGTTCAGTTTACTATCCCAGTTTATTAATCAAGAACACGTATGTAGCAATAGCCACCTCTCGATGTACTAATACCGTATTAACTCAAATCCATAATTTAGATAGAAACAAGTTAAACACCTTAATCAACTAAGTCACTATATATCTATGTGAATTATAATTAAAGAAGGTTTAAGCTTAAGTCCTTTATCTGATTACATGCGATGTTAAGCATATCTCTACCCTAACATTCATCAAGATTCTGTTCATTCACAAAATTTAAGAACACATGCTATATTAACTAAGTCTAGACTCGTACTTCCTCTCTCGAATCCATACAAGTCCAAAAAGAATTGTTGATTAGGTAATTCATAAATTCAATTGCAAATTAATATAGATAATCTGGATAATAGCTTATTAAACTGAAAATCAAAGTTACATAACCATCGTTTCACTTAAAGATCCGTCATAAGCCTAAAAAGTAAATTTATTCATCATTAATGAAATAGTAACTGAATAAATTAAAGATAACATCCTTCCAATTATAAATATAAGACTAAAGAAGAATAATTCAGAAAACCCTTCACTTTTGCCTTAATCTGCAATTGATACGAAAAATCCTTCAAAATCTTCTCTCCAATGCTTGCTATGAAAATTTGTATGTATTCTCTGTTAATTGCCTTGTGTCGTCATTGTCTTGCTATCTTTTTTTATGTAGTTATATGTTTTCCACCCACTATCTGAGTGCAATCCTCCCTCATATAGAGTCCTAAAGCCATGCAAGTACTAAAGCTCATGTCCCAGCAATGTTGAAATCAAACTAGGACAGTTATGTTTTAGGAACCCCACCGGCCAAGTATTAAACCAAAGTCGGTTATGTTACATCAACCCGACTTTGCTTAAGCTTCAAACTTGCTAAAATGTTGCCCCAAATCCCTCCATTTTTTGATCACTTGCCACACAGACCATCCTACACATAAATCAACAATAAACAAATAAAAATAAATGTAAGACCCCAACTTTTATGAATAAAGATGAATTTTCTATAAATATCATTTTTGAATATTATGGAATGAATTTGATATAATGTTATAGTTGTGGGTAATATTTATAAATTTTGCAAAGTATGCAAGTTGTTATATAATATTTTATTGGTCGGGGAATATTCGTTTTAACAGGGAATATTAAATGACGATGGCCCAATCATTAATTGCACTTACATAACGGATTATTGTCGGATTGAGAAAAACGACAAAAATATTTTTATGAAAATAACTATGAATTTTTACCGTTAAGCTGTTGAAACACACGGTGTTAAAAAATACGATGAATACGCGTGGTTGTATAGTAGCACTTAGTATTGATTATTAATGCTTACGTGAGAAGTCACTCAGTTTTGTTCAATTATTGCTTCAGTAATTGTTGCATAGTATCTCACGTTAATTGATTCAATTATTGTCGATATTTTATTTATTATTAAATCAATAATTGAGATGACATAGTTATTAATATTATTATTTGCAATATTAACGATGTCTAGAAGTTACGCCAGGAGAGGTTTGGTCACCTAATTGCGCGCCAATAGGGAGAAATCCTTATTGAAAGCCCCTCTTTCACGGGAAACGACTTGATCGATTAATATTGTGAATTATAATAATGATGATAAATGTTGTTAAATATATTGAGGTGTCTTTTTATGAAGTCACTAGTAGTTTATATATATATATATTATATATAAATTTTGTTTTATTAGTATTATTAATGTAATAAAATGTAAAAGCTTTTTATATAAAAAATGTAATACTTTTATAAAGTTATTTGTTTTATTAGATTATAAATAGAATATATTATATTCTATTATGCATAGTATTTTGCATAGTAAAATCTTTTATATAAAGCGAGAATACTTTTATAAAGTTATTTGTTTTATTAGACTATAAATAAAATATATTATATTTTATTATGCATAGTGTTTGCATAATTACTGCATAGTATTTGCATAGTAAAATCTTTTATATAAAAAATGAATACTTTTATAAAGTTATTTGTTTTATTAGATTATAAATAGAATATATTATATTTTATTAATACTGCATAGTAAATCAATATGGACCGTCCGTTTAAAAGTAAATGAATCTGGACCGTTCAAGAATTAGTTACTATTCAGTCCATTCTCCTATAAATAGAAGTTCATTCCTTTATTATTTCTTAGGAATTCACTGAAACTCTAGAGAGAGAAACTATAGAGAGAAAGAAGAAAAGTATTCAGTTTCTTCTAAGGTAAGGGGTATTATTTCTTTTGTATTCATGAAGAGAACTTCTGTTATTCCATTCTTTATTATTACATTGGAATAACTTTTGTACGCTGTGAACTACCCTATACTTGGTGAAATTCTTCATTATTCCATTCTTTATCATTATGTTGAATAACATACTCATGCTAAATATCGCATACATGGTGAAATTCTTCTATTATTCCATTCTTTATTATTCTGTTGGAACAACCTGTTTGTGCGTTTACGCATGACCTGGTTCCGTTATTTATTATTCTGTTGGAATATCTTGTCTATGCGTTTATGCATGACCTGGTTTCATTCTTTATTATTCTGTCGGAATATCCTATCCGTGCATTTACGCATGACCTGGTTCCGTTTATTATTATTTTGTTGGAATAACCTGTTTGTGCGGTCTATCGCATGCCTGGTGATTTCTTTTGTTATTCCATTCTTTATTATACTCAGTTGGCTAAAGTTTTGACTTCTATAATAGATGAAATTAGTGGAATATCCTTGATATTTGCGCTTCATCCAGTATCTTTTCATGGAAATATTCTTCTGAGTATTCTTGAATTTTACTCTACAAAGAAGTATCATGTTGACAATTTGGACGTTATTAGTTCTTGGATAAATTAATTCTTGAACTTGTTTTATTGAATTCTTATATCATTATCATCATCCTCATGTTTATATTATGTTGAAAGTCATCTGTGGCCTGTAGTGCATAGATGGACTCGGTATGATTATGACCAGGGATTAATCGGTATAATCATGACCATAATATTACAAATGATGTGGTAAAAGTCCTCATTAGCCCGTAGTGCATTGATGGACAACTGTTGGCATGATCATGACCATTGATGAATACACGAATATCCTTGACCCGTAGTGCATGGATAATTTGTGGTTGTGATACTAATGAATATCCTTGGCTGTAGTTCAGGGATGATAAGGATTATTTATTAAGCTGAGTCCCAGCGATAAAAGTGATAAAAAAACCTTTTAAATCATAAAAGATCGTAGATTTTATTCTCTACTTGACTCTTTTAATGGATTGCTTGTTCCGCTGCAGTTAAACTTGGTGTTTGTTATATTGTATCAGTTTAACACTGTTGAAGGCTAACGATAATTTATTCTGCATTATCTAAGTCATAATATTTCTTACTGGGCTAGTTGAGCTCACCCTTTTACTTTCATTGTTCTCTTCAGGAAATGAGAACGTAGCAGGGACTAGTCGGGGAACGGAGTGACGGTCCGAGATAATAGCATTAGTAGTCCTCACTATTACATTAAATAGTGTGATAATAAATATAATAAAGACTCAATTGAGTGTGGATATTGTCTAGATGACAATATTTGTATTTAAACTCACAGCATATGTTTTGTCGTATTTTACACGACTGTTGTATAATTAAGTTGTATTTGAATTTTGTACCATGTATTTGGCGACTTCGAATAGGTGATGTATACCTATTTTGGGGCATCACAGCTTAGGTATCAAAGCTTGAGGATATGATCCCCGGTGAGATGTGAGACAAGAACTAGGAGGGGAGAGACGGGAATTCCTTCGCTAGTATGACCTACCTAAGTTTATTTGGTATTTAATTTGTCGGTCAGACTATAGGGATAATATGTGATATGTTAATTAACCCTTGTTTTGTGGCAGTGTTTGAAAATAGCATCCGAGAATGTTGAGAACATCAATGGAGCATAGGAGATCGTTGAGTCTCCACAGATCAATAATCAGGATAATGTGCATCAGGAAGACGACAATCCTCAGGAAAACAACAACACTGACCAGATGATGAACGATGGAATGTTCAAAGGCTTTATGCAATTCATGTAACATCAGGCAAGAGCGGCTCCTGTCCAAAATGCAGGTGGAAACACTAGAAACACTCGTCGGTCACCGCTAAGCAGTTCAAAGAACTGGGACCACCGAAGTTTTTTGGAGAGCCAAAACCACTTAAGGAGGAGACGTGGATAAAGCAGATCTGCAAGATATTTGATGTCTTGGGATGCTCCAAGGAGCAAAAGGTTTCCTTTGCCACCTTCATGTTGCGTCTGCGAGTCGATTCTTGGTGGGAATCAGAAACGTACTTCGACTTTCTTTGCCCGAAGATGACTTGGGAGAAGTTCCAAGAATTTTTCAAGGACAAGTACTTTCCTGAAAGTATTCGTCACATGAAAGAGGTAGAGTTCATTAAGTTGGAGCAAAACAACATGACCGTGTTGCAGTACGAAGCCAAGTTTTTTGAGTTGTCTCGGTTTGCGTCCCATTTAGTTGATAATGAGGAGAGAATGACGCGAATGTTTCTAAGAGGTTTGAAACCCGAGATACGTCAATATCTTATCTCTCATAAACTGTGTTTATATTCAGATGTTGTTAATAGGGCTCAATTATTGAAGCACGATAATGAGTCAACCCAACCAAAAGAGAGCAGCCGACAAAATGATAATACTAGTGATGGCAGTCATCGAAGCGGTGACAATAAGCGTGGAGGGAATCAACATGCCAGAAATGGTAACCACTTCGGTGGTAATCATGGCCAAAACAATAAGAATGGACATTTTAAGAAGAGAAGATTCAAAAATGATGGAAAGACGTCAGCACCAACACCCGTTGTTAAGGAATGAGAACAACCACCTATCATATGCTTCAAATGCAGAGGGGAGGGACACATTAGTCCAAACTGCGCGATGCCGTCCAAAGCATGTTATAATTATGGAAGAGAAGGTCACCTAGCCCGATTTTATCATTCACCGAAGACAAGTTCAGCTAGGATGGAGGCACCAAAGGACGTTCCAAAAAAGTCAAAACCAGTAGTGCAAGGGAGAGCGTTTGTCATGACCTCCCAGACAGCAAGGAACCCGAACGAGGTCATCACGGGTAAGCTTATCATAAACTCTAGCAAAGTTTATACCTTATTTGATACCGGTTCTACCCATTCTTTTATTTCTCCTACTTGCGCTCAACGTTTAAATTTGACTCCGGAGAAATTAGACTTTGACTTATCTGTTGAAACTCCATTGGGAGAAACCTTCATTACATCCACTGTTTATAAGTCTTGTTTGGTTCAAATCGGTATCCTCACATTACCTGTCGATCTTGTTTCATTGAAAATACTTGCATTTGATGTGATTCTAGGGATTGATTGGTTAACTACTCATCATGAAAAAATTGATTGTTTTCATAAGGTTGTTACCTTTCATATTCCTAACCAACGTATTATGCGAATTCAAGCAACCAAACCATTAAAATCAATCACTGCCATCTCAAGCCATAAAGCTATTCGTTTATTGAAAAATGGATGTCAAGCTTTCTTAGCTCATGTCACGGATCTAAACAAAAATATGTCAGTTTTGAATGATATTTCTATTATTAATAAATTTCCTGACGTATTCCCTGAAGAACTTCTTGGCCTACCCCTAGAGCGTGAAATTGAATTTTGTATTGACCTTGAACCGGATACAAAACCCATCTCCAAAGCCCCATATCGAATGGCTCCTATTGAACTTCAGGAGTTAAAGACCCAACTGTAGGAATTGTTAGACATTGGCTTTATTCATCCTAGTACTTCTCCTTGGGGTGCTCCTGTTCTATTCGTGAAGAAGAAAGATGGGAGTATGCGACTTTGTATTGATTATCGGGAATTGAATCATGTCACCATCAAAAATAGGTACCCATTGCCACGTATTGATGACTTGTTTGACCAGTTGCAAGGTGCCAAATTCTTTTCAAAATTTGATCTTCGTTCCGGATATCACCAATTGAAGATTAGAACCGATGAAATTCCAAAGACGACTTTTAGAACTCGTCATGGGCATTATGAATTCCTAGTCATGTCTTTTGGATTGACTAATGCTCCTACTGCCTTTATGGATATGATGAACCGAGTATTCAAGGAATATTTGGATCACTTTGTGGTCGTCTTTATTGATGACATCCTTATTTATTCCAAAAGCCATGAAGATCATGAGCAACACTTGAGGCTGATACTCCAAAAGCTTCGTGAAAACAAGCTTTATGCCAAGTTGAAGAAATCACGAGTTCGGCTTGAGGAAGTAGCATTCCTTGGTAGCGTGGTATCAAGTCATGGAAAATCTGTTGACGATAAAGATTGAAGCTATTCAAAGTCGGGAACAACCTAAATTAGTAATCAAGCACGTAGCTTTGTTTTCGCTTAGCGGGTTATTATTAGAGATTCAGTGAAGGGTTTTCTCGAATCGCTACTCCATTAACTCAACCGACTCGAGAATGATACAAAATTCGGTTGGAGTGAGGAATGCGAAAGAGTTTTCAAGAACTCGAGAGGAGACTCATTTCAAATTTCTATTTCACAGAGAGCGACACAGTCGATTAATATTGTGAATTATAATAATGTCGATAAATGTAGTTAAATATATTGAGGTGTCTTTTTATGAAGTCACGATAGTTTATATATATATATATATAATATATATAAATTCTGTTTTATTAGTATTATTAATGTAATAAAACAGAAGAGCTTTTTATATAAAAATGAATACTTTTATAAAGTTATTTGTTTTATTAGATTATAAATAGAATATATTATATTCTATTATGCATAGTATTTTGCATAGTAAAATCTTTTTATATAAAGCAGAATACTTTTATAAAGTTTTTGTTTTATTAGACTATAAATAGAATATATTATATTTTATTATGCATAGTATTTGCATAGTGCCTGCATAGTGTTTGCATAGTAAAATCTTTTTATATAAAACAGAATACTTTTATAAAGTTATTTGTTTTATTAGATTATAAATAGAATATATTATATTTTATTAATACTGCATAGTAAATCAATATGGACCGTCCGTTTAAAAGTAAATGAATCTGGACCGTTCAAGAATTAGCTACTATTCAGCCCATTCTCCTATAAATAGAAGTTCATTCCTTTATTATTTCTTAGGAATTCACTGAAACTCTAGAGAGAGAAACTATAGAGAGAAAGAAGAAAAGTATTCAGTTTCTTCAAAGGTAAGGGGTATTATTTCTTTTGTATTCATGAAGAGAACTTCTGTTGTTCCATTCTTTATTATTACATTGGAATAACTTTGTATCATGCTGCTACCCTATACTTGGTGAAATTCTTACATTATTCCATTCTTTATCATTATGTTGGAATAACTTTGTCATGTGAAGTACCGCATACATGGTGAAATTCTTACATTATTCCATTCTTTATTATTACATTGGAACAACACATCTGCATGCGTTTATGCATGACCTGGTTTCATTATTTAATATTCTGTCGGAATATCCTGTCTGTCCGTTTATGCATGACCTGGTTTCATTCTTTATTATTCTGTCGGAATATCCTATCCGTGCATTTACGCATGACCTGGTTCCGTTAATTATTATTTTGTTGGAATAACTTATCTGTGCGGTCTATCGCATGCCTGGTGATTTCTTTTGTTATTCCATTCTTTATTATACTCAGTTGGCTAAAGTTTTGACTTCTATAATAGATGAAATTAGTGGAATATCCTTGATATTTGCGCTTCATCCAGTATCTTTTCATGGAAATATTCTTCTGAGTATTCTTGAATTTTACTCTACAAAGAAGTATCATGTTGACAATTTAGACGTTATTAGTTCCTGGATAAATTAATTCTTGAACTTGCTTTATTTAATTCTTATATCATTGTCATCATCCTCATGTTTATATTATGTTGAAAGTCATCTGTGGCCTGTAGTGCATAGATGGACTTGGTACGATTATGACCAGGGATTAATCGGTATAATCATGACCGTAATGTTACAAATGATGTGGTAAAAGTCCTCATTGGCCCGTAGTGCATTGATGGGCGATTGTTGGCATGATCATGACCATTGATGAATACATCGAATATCCTTGGCCCGTAGTGCATGGATAATTTGTGGTTGTGATACTAATGAATATCCTGGGACGTAGTGCAGGGATGATGTGGATTATTTATTAAGCTGAGTCCTAGCGATAAAAGTGATAAAAAAAACTTTTAAATCATAAAAGATAGTATATTTTATTCTCTACTTGACTCTTTTAATGGATTGTTTGTTCCGCTGCAGTTAAACTTGATGTTTGTTATATTGTATCAGTTTAACACTGTTGAAGGGTAACGATAATTTATTCTGCATTATTTTAGTCATAATATTTCTTACTAGGCTAGTTGAGCTCACCCTTTTACTTTCATTGTTCTCTTCAGGAAATGAGAATGTAGCAGGGACTAGTCGGGAACGGAGTGACGGTCCAGATAATAGCATTAGTAGTCCTCACTATTCTGTTAAATAGTGTAATAATAAATATAATGAGGACTCAATTGAGTGTAGATATTGTCTAGATGACAATATTTGTATTAAAACTCACAACATATGTTTTGTCGTATTTTACACGACTGTTGTATAATTAAGTTGTATTTGAATTTTGTACCATGTATTTGGCAACTCAGAATAGGTGATGTATACCTATTTTGGGGGCGTCACAATAAACATAAACATAAAGAATTAACATCGATTAAGCTTGAATTAGCAACCAATTAGTGGATATAAAATCCACTTATCATGTGTCAGCTACAATGTTTGCTTTTCCAGGATGATATTGAATGCTATTGTAGTAATCTTTCAATAGCTCGAGCCAACTTCGTTGTCGCATGTTGAGTTTCTTTTGGGTGAAGAAATATTTGAGGCTTTTATGATCAGTATAAATCTCCACTTTCTCCCCATACATGTAGTGTCTCCAGATTTTCAACGCAAAAACGACTGCTACCAACTCCAGATCATGAGTAGGATAATTCCTCCTAATTCTTTGAGTTGTCGCGAGGCATAGGCTATGACTTTCCCATATTGCATGAGAACACATCCTAATCCTTTTCATGAAGCATCGCTGTAGATAACAAATCAATCCAAACCAGATGGTATTGTTAGAACAGGTGCCGAAATGAGTCTCCTCTTAAGCTCTTGGAAACTCTTCTCGCATTCCTCAATCCATACTAATTTTATGTCTTTCCGAGTCAGCTGAGTTAACGGAGTAGTGATTCAAGAAAATCCTTCCACGAATCTATGATAATAACCATCTAAGCCCAGAAAGCTACGTACTTTGGTCACCGACTTCGGTTGCTCCCAACTTTGTATTGCTTCAATCTTCGCCGGGTCAACGGATACTCCTTGTTTTGACACCACGTGCCCAAGGAATGCTACTTCCTCAAGCCAAAACTCGTATTTCTTCTGCTTGGCATATAGCTTGTTGTCTCGAAGCCTTTGAAGTACCAACTTCAAATGGTGCTCATGATCTTCACGGCTTTTGGAATAGATGAGGATGTCATCAATAAAGACAACAATGAACTTATCCAAATATTCCTTGAAAACACGGTTCATCATATCCATGAAAGAAGTAGGAGCATTAGTTAATCCAAAAGACATAACTAAGAATTCATAATGCCCGCATCTTAGTTCTACGAGGCAGTCTTGGGAATATCTTCGCCATCTTGGTGATGATATCCAGAACGAAGATCGATCTTTGAAAAGAATTGTACTCCTTACAACTGGTCGAACAGGTGATCAATGCGAGGTAGCGGATACCTATTCTTAATGGTGACATGGTTTAATTCTCGGTAGTCAATACAGATTCACATACTCCCGTCTTTCTTCTTTACAAATAAAACAGGTGCACCCCAAGGAGATGTACTAGGACGAATGAAACCGATGTCTAACAACTCCTGTAGTTGGACCTTTAACTCCTAAAGTTCAATAGGAACCATTCGATATGGGGTTTTAGAAATGGGCTTTGTACCAAGTTCAAGGTCAATAAAGAATTTAACTTCACGTTCTGGGGGTAGACTAGGAAGTTCTTTAGGAAATACGTCAGGAAATTCACTAACAACAGAAATATTATTTAAATCTGACGTATTTTTGTTTAAGTCAATAGCATGGGCTAAGAGAGCTTAACATCCATTTTTTAATAAACAAATGACTTTATGACTTGATATGATAGTGATTGACTTTAGTGGTTTGGCTGCTTGAATTCGCATAACAGGTTGGTTAGGAATATGAAAACTAACAACCTTACGAAAATAATCAATTTTGGCATGATGAGTAGTTAACCAATCAATCCCTAAAATCACATCAAATGCAAGTATCTTTAAAGAGATAAGATCAACAGGTAATGTGATGGTGCCAATTTGGATCAAGTAAGATTTATAAACAGTGGATGTAACAAAAGTTTCTCATAACGGAGTTTCAACAGATAAGTCAAAGTCTAATTTCTCAAGAGTCAAGCTTAAACCTTGAGCACAAGTAGGAGAGATAAAAGAATAGGTATAACCGGTATCTAGTAAGGTAGAAATTTCACAAGAGTTTAAGATTAGCTTACCCATGATCACCTCGTTCGGGTTTCTCGCATTTTGGCCAGTCACGACAAATGCTCTCCCTTGAACCACCGACTTTTTTTTGTCCGTAGTCTCCTTTGGTGCCACCGTCCCAGTTGGACTTGACTTCGCTACCGGACAAAATTGGGCTATATGACCGTCTTTTCCACAACTGAAACACACCTTAGAAGGCTGTGAACAGTTTGGAATTATGTGTCCCTCCTCTTCGCATCTGTACTATCTAACTGGTGGTCGTTCTCCTCCCCTAAAATTTGTTGCTGGTGCAGGTGCTGCTGCTGATGTCTTCCCGTCATTGTTGAATATCCTCTTTTTGAAATCTCCACTTGACTTACCTCTCCTATTATCATGGCCACTAGAGTGGTTACCGCTTTTTTTCGTATTTTTTCCTCCCCACTGGTTATCATCGCTCCGATGACTGCTATCACCGGTATGACCCTGGTTGTGGTCCCTCGGTTGAACATACTCATTATCTCGATCTTATAATTGAGCCCTGTTGACAACATCTGAATATAAAGAAAATTTGTGAGAGATAAGGTATTGACGAATTTTGGGTTTTAGACCTCTCAAAAACATCTGTGTCATACGTTCCTCATTCTCTACTAAATGAGGTGCAAACCTGTATAACTCCACGAACTTCGCCTCGTCTTTTAACACCGCATGTTGTTACATTCGATCTAATAAACTCTACCTCCTTCATATGAGCGAATACTTTCAGGAAAGTACTTGTCATTGAACGATTCAAATCTTTCCCAAGACATGTTGAGTGCGGTCAGTACGCTTCACATTTCCCACCAAGAATCACCTTCACCACTAACATAAAGGTGGCTAATAGAACCTTATGTTCTTCTGTGCATCCCAGGACATCGAATAACTTGGTAATTTGCTTGACCCATGTTTTCGCCTTAATCGGATCCGGCTTTCCCTAGAACTCTGGTGGTATTAACTCTTTGAACTGCTTGGCTGTGACAAACCGCACACTGCTATCATTTCCACCCTTATTTTGTACACGAGTCTCCCTCGTTTGATTTTTCATGAACTGTAAAAAGCTTCTAAAAATCCCATCATTCATCGTTTGTTCGGTAGTGTTGTTTATAGGAGGAATATTGCCTTCCTGTTGCACATTCTCCTGGTTGGTGATTAAAGGTGTCTCCACGGTCTCATATACTCCATTGTTAACGTTCTCAGTTGCCATTCTCAAATACTATCACAAAACAAGGGTTAATTAAAGAAATTGACATACCACATAATACCCCTATATTTTGACCGACCAACAAATAAGCTTAGGTAGGACACACTAGCGAAGGATTTACTCGTCTCTCCCCTCCTAGTTCTATTCCCTGATCTCCACCAGAGACCATATCCCTAAGCTCTGATACCAACTGTGACGCCCCCAAAATAGGTATACATCACCCATTTCGAGTCGCCAAATACATGGTACAAAAACAACTATAGCTTCATTAATACAATTGTCGTGCAAAATACGACAACACATAAACTGAGTTTAAATACAAATATTATCTTCTAGATAATATCCACACTCAGATAAAGTCCTCATTACAATTATTGATGCACTATTTTACATAATAGTGAGGACTGCTAAAACAACTATCTTGAACCATCACTCCATACCCCGGCTAGTTCCTACTAAAATATTCTCACTTCCTGAGAAGAAAAATGGAACAAAAAGGAAAAGGGTGAGCTCAACTAGCCTAGTAAAGAATATTATGACTAAGATAAAGAACAACAAATTATCGTTAGCCTTAACAAATCAGATATAATATAATGGACAATAAGTTTTAGATCAATATTTGTAGCAAAAATAACAATTCATTAGAAGAGTTTAGTAGAGAATGAAATCTACTATCATCTATGAATTTCAAAGTCCATCATCAATATTTTATCCCTGTAACATCAATCAATATACATCTTTAATCAAATATTCATCTTTGCACTACGGGCTAAAGATATTCATTCAGTTGGTCATGTTTATCTCAACACCTGTCCATCTTTGCACTACGGGCCAAAGATATTCATCAGATAATCATTCATCTTTGCACTACAAGCCAAAGATATTCATCAAGTATCACCATTAAGGACTGAGGATGATGAAAAATATTTTAAAGAATGAATCCAGTGAGATAAAAGGACAAAGATTAGAGATTCGTATTGTAGATAATCCAAGTTTAAAAATACTCCATAATAAACTATAGTGGAGTAAAATTCAAGAATGAAGATCAAAACATGGATACAATCAAATATAGTAACCATAATAGACATCTGGGATAAAAAAGAGAAAATTTTATTTTTTGGTGAATAGTGCCGTATAGGTGAATAGTGCCGTGTACGTGAATAGTAACCTCGACACAAAAAGTTTGAAATTCCATAATAAAATTCATACCAATATTTCAGCATAATGATATTGAAAGAAATAATATCATTTATGAAGAAAATAACATCCCTTACCTCAAAAGAATAGTATTTCTGACTGGAATATTGGATGTAATGCTGAAGGAAACTTGCACTGAATAGCAACTCTCAAAGTATCTAAATACTCACAAAATACGCTCGATAATATAAAGAGAGAAAGCTTATGATTCTGGTGTGATTTTAAATTCTAACTAAGCACCTTATTTATAGGAAAATGCTAGAACGCCAAAGCAGACTAACCTGCTACCTGATGGCTTTACCTGTTACTATTCATGCCCACCACTTTTGAATTTTTTGTAGCACATTTCTTACCAACCAAAAGTGAGGCCCACTCATTCTAGAAATTTCCAAAATGTTTTACCATATAAACAATAATCAAAAACTTCAATAATTCATAATAAATAGCCCTTTTATAAAAAAAATACGAATTTTATGTCCATTCCATAGGAAATTAAATTCTCTACAACTTTGTAGATTTAACTTTTTCCAAATTCCAAATAAAAAATGCCCGAAATCCACATACGAACGACTTTTAAAACCTACATTTCGACAAAATACTGATAAAACACCTCAACATTAATTCCTTCATTTATATCCTCACAAAATAAATATTTTCCTATCCATCATTTATGTCCAAATAAAATAAATATTTTATTATCATATAAATCAATAATTAATTATCCACAAATAATATTACAGAATCACAATTATGACAACCAGGTTGTTCCCAGGAAAGAGGGGGCTTTCCGATAAGGATTTCTCCTTATTGGTGCGCAATTAGATGACCAAACCTCTTTCTTAGACAGAACTTCCTTAAACATTGCCAATAATGCTATTTAATAATATTATTCAAATAATATGAATTATTAATATGATAATGGGAAATACTGTGCAATGACAATTATTGAAACAATAATAATATAAAATATCAACGCAACAATTATTGAATCAATAAAATAAAATATTGAACAGTAATTATTATAACAATTATTGAGTAGTGCCTTCTTACGTAAGAACCAATAATTCAAGAATACTGTGCAATACCGCAGTAGCTTCTCGTGTGAACCACGCCAGACATCGTACTTTACCAATTTAGTATTCCAATAGTGTTAACGATAACAATTACACTGTTATTTATAAAAACATAAACTTGTCATTTTCTTCATCCGACCATTTTTCGTTATGGGGCTCACAAATGGCTACGCCGTCATATGAATATTCCCTGACAACAAGAATATTCCACGACCAAACGAATATTCCCCGACAATAATGAATATTTTATAACCACTTGCTTATTTTGCAAAATTTGCACATTTCACCCATAACCAAAGCATTATATCAAATTAACACCTTATTATATCGAAATAATGAATATAGGAACTTCAATTTTATTTATCAAAAGTTGGGGTCTTACAGGCATGGTCCCATCTTCTTGACTTCTGACAACCTCTAATCCCATGTCATGGCGTAGCTCTCGACAATAACACTCCATAAAAGGTCTTATACACCTCAATTAGAGGCTCAGATTGAAGTTCTACAAGTTCGAGCGGACATCACGTTCTACGCGTGCATGTACTTCGAGACGGTGGACCCGCCGAGCTCTGGGCACCTGGGCGATCAGCAGTACATCTACTACCGCCACAGTGTGTACTGCTTCCCTCTATAAATAGAGGGCTCGGGGTGGCCATATTTTAAGAGAAAATGGCAAGGAAGCCCTGTCCAATTTGCTCTGTACACACCCTAAACCGAGTGCTTTCTCATTTAAATACTTGTGAGCTTATATTCAGTCATATACTACTGGCGGGAGCCGAATGTTCATCTTTTTAAAGCTATAGAAGTCTTCTTTGGCAGTCCACTGTAAGCATTCTTACATACTTTAAAGTCTTTCTCTTCATCTTTGCACACACCGTTCTTTACATTGAGAGTCGTGTTGTGTGTGTATGCCCGGACTTCGGTCCGTGGCTATTATTTTCTTTTGTATATATATATATATATGGACTAACATTATCGAGTTATGCCTCGATTGAGCCTGAACTCACGTTCGGATCGGTTATTTGTTTATTTTACATCTGGAGCGTTTATTGCTTATATATATATATTTACATTTCTGTCAGGCCTAGAGTTTACTTCGTGGCCTTTTACTGCTTTATTTACATTCCGTCCCACCTGGAGTTTACTTTGTGGCGGTTGATCGTTTTTACTTCTTTCTTTACATTTAGTCTCGCCTGGAGTTTACTTCGTGGTGGTTGATCGCATTTATTGCTTTATTTACATTTCTGATCCCCCATAGAGGTGCTTCGTGGTGGTTGATCATGTATATATATATATATATATACCGCTTTTATATATTTACATTTCCGATCCCCCATGGAGGTGCTTCAAGCAAGTGGTTGATCATATCTCAGATATATATATTTATAGCTTATATATATATAACTGCTATCGCTTTTATATAAAATGCGACATCATGCGAGCCTAGGAATCATGTGATCACAGATTCAGTCCACTGAATCTAAATTTGGTTCTCGTGATGGACATTTTCAGCTGTAAGCAGCTTGTAAATTATTAACGGTGTTTGAATTTCCTTAGATGGCTTTCATGTCCATGAGGAGTTCGGCACTGCTATATATTATTTTCTCGAAGATGCTTCACATCTCTAAAATAAAAACAAACAAGCCGAACATTTAATAATAAAATGGAAGTATGAAAAGGTCTCAATTACTATTGAGCACAGGGTTTGAAAAACCTCTTTTATAAGACTTCACTGCTATATCATATTTAAAACTGAATTTTTATATAAATTCAAACCCTTTGTATATAGGTGCGAACGAGGCCTCACACTACTTCCAAATAAAATTTCACATTGATCCATACACACACACACACACACACATATTCATATAATAGTTTCTTGAAAAGTGGCGGTCACTGGGGTAACACGGATGTCGGGAGATGCCTAACACCTTCCATCCGCATAATCAAGCCCCCGAACGCAAATGAATCTCAGTTTCACAAACCCGTTTAGCAGTGTCACATCACTGGGTCAATGTGCAAACCTTTTCTCGGCTGCGTTGGTGCAACCAGTTAAAAACACCAACTGGCGATTATTACAGTCAAATCGTCGACATATACATGTCGGACCTTTTTCACTTGTTTTTTCAAACAAATCTCACATAACATGAGAACACCAAAGAACAAAAACAGAAAAGGGACAAATAAAAATCTTGACATCGACAGGTGGCGACTCTGCTGGGGACACCAGTAAGAGGGCTTATGCCGCTACTACAAGCTTTTCAAACCTGTTATATACTTATGTGTGAATGTTGCATTTACATTTATGATAAATGTGTATGAATGCATTTTACTTACTGCACTGCAATATATCTATCTGTGATATTAGTGCTTCGCACATGTTATCATTTTCATAAACATTGAGACACGTTATATGTGAATGTATGTTGTGTGGTTCCTCCACCAGGAGGCTATCTTGTTAATGTTTGATTACTGGACTCGTAGGGAGACTAATTCCAATGAGGCTCAGGAAAGGCACCACCCAGATTCGCTCCAGTTGAAAGACCAGATTAATTTACCGTCAATTAGATTGCGATGATCTTGGAACCTTCATACCAAAAATCCGCGAGAGTAAACCTAAGATAGTTCAGCCTCTGATAAACCAAACGCGGAGGAAAGTCTCTTCATGCTTTCCATTTTCAATTACTTGTAAAGCACTTACTTGTAATTTCATTCCATGTTCATTTCTATGTAATGGAAAATATGAAGAATATTTGCTCATGCATGACATGCTATCAAATGACACCCATTTTTTTAGGATAATATTCCTACAATGGACACATTATGATAGCATATAAATATTTACATTATCCCTAAGACTAAACTACATAAGTTTTTGTAGGGAAACAATTGGGCCTATTACCCGCTCAAAATCCAAAAAGGCCACGAGCCTACAGCCAATCATGTCTTCTTCTGACAAGTCTAATCCCATTTTTGGAGAATAATTTGATGGATTAAGTAAATAAATTACAGATTTGGCTGTTATGCTTAAAGAATTGCATCAGTCTACTCAGGCCCCAAAGATGCCTACACATATTGAATCCTCTGCACAAGGCGGAACTCAAGGTTTGGATAAAACAAATCTGGAACCTCAGTTGGATACGACCAACAAAGACCCTGAAACCACCCATCTCAAAGGAGATCTAGACACAAGTGATATCAGGAAGAAGGTCCTTCAAATTGAAGAAACTCTTCGTTCTCTCAAAGGGATTGAAGCACGTGGGAGTGTTTCATATGCTGACCTTTGCATATTCTCTGGTGTTCATTATCCAGAGAAATTTAAAACCCCTGACTTTGAAAAGTATGACGGATTAAGGGATCCTTACACACATTTGAAGGTATTCATTGGAGAACTTAGATCTTATGCGAAAAACGAGAAGCTCAGAATGCAGCTGTTCCAGAAGAGTCTGACTGGAGAAACCCGTTCATAGTATACCAGATTAGACAACTCAAAGATCCATAGCTGGGAAGAGCTATCTCACGCTTTCTTTACTTAATACAGCTTCCAGTCTCAGATGGCTCTTGACTGGTATCAGATTACCAAGGTCAAGAAATAGTCCAACGAGTCTTTGAGAGAGTAGGCTCAAAGGTGGAGGCACCTTGCTGCTCAAGTTATTCCTTTTATGATGGAATCAGAAATGGTCACGACTTTCATAGACATACAAAAAGCTCTTTTCTATGAGAGAGTCTTAGCTGGTATTGGCAAACCATTTTTTGAAATGATCAAACACGGAGAAATGGCTGAGATGGGGTTGAAGTTAGAAAATATTCAAGACCTAGCCGCTCTTAAGGCAGTTGCTGAGCACATCCAATCCGAAACTTATGGAAACAACACCCGGATGGTCTATAAAAAGAAAGAGGAGGATGTTTCCTTGATACTACAAGGTCAAAAAGGCAATCAGAATATGCCTATACAGAGGAGAAATTACTCCCCTTTTCAAGCACAGTCTTCAAACCCTCCATTGCCTAAATGTGGATAAACAATGCGCCCTCGAACGTTCACACCCTTAGGAGACTCGCTCGAGTATATTCTTACTCTTCTGACTACTCAGAAGAAAATCACGCATCTTCTTCCACCAGCCAACCCTAATGGGAGGGGTTTCAATGCTACTCGGAAGTGTGCTTATCATTCCGGGGCACCTGGACATGATACTCATGATTGTTAGGCCTTGAAACATAAGATCCAAGATTTAATTGATAACGTTGAGATCGTGGTTACCAAACCAGATCAACCTCATATGCAAGACAACCCTCTTCCTCCACACAAAGAAGAAGAGGTCAATATGATTAGTTGGAGCAGTGGACAGAGTTCCAGTTTTAATGATGAATCATCTCGGACCATTAAAGATGGTGTTGATAGATGGGATTATGCAAAATTCCAATTTGCTATGGAACAAAAGATGAAAGCTCTTTGTAAGCAAGTTGAACAATTGGCAGAATTGGTGATCCATCAGCATCAAGTCACACACCAGTTAGTCAGCCAGGAGCATGCCTGTCTCCTTCCTTTTGTTATGAATGCTCCATCATCACCTTCAGAAAGTGAATCACTAGAGGACAAGGTTGCTAAGAGAGCAGGTGCTAAAGCCTGTCGGGATTTTGCCAATAGAAGGGAATTTACATACCTGGGACAACCTATGAAGAATATATTTTAAATGCTAATCAACGAAGGAAGAATCACCTACCTTCTACCTCTAATCAATCCCCATTCAAGACGGTTCAACTCTGATGGAGTATGTCAATATCATTCAAATTCTCGCGGTCACAACACAGAAGAATGCTGGGCACTCCACCACCTTATCCAGAATCTAATTGACAATGGTGTCCTGCAGTTGGTAGACGATGACACTGTGCTACTCGAGAGTGGGAATACCTGTCCTACTAAGTGGAAGGGGCTAGTAGCAGTTCTATCCTCTATGACTGATGAGACTGTCTGGCCATTTCCCATACAAGCAATTCAACTCAAAGGTGGTGATAATCCTTTGAAAGTGGCTGCACCAGAGCCAATCAACTTACCATTCAGACCATAGTATCATGTTATCAGCTTATAAAAAGTCTCATGGAATTATGGAGAAGCTGAAGGATCCACGTCTCATACTACTGCTACATTGTCAAAGGAAAATCCACGGTATCTTCCTCAGAGGGTGATGAATCCTACCATAAAAGCAAAGGGGAAGATTCCCATAGAGAAGATAGAGAAATTCCTTTGCACTATGGGTCATAATGAAGCCAAGGTGGGTTTAAGATTAAGATAAGCTCCACATCAAATCTCAATACTGGAATTGGTTTTCTCTTCCGAGGATCACATGAAGATCTTACTGAAGGTTTTGGAAGAAGCCTACTTACCAAAATCAGTGGATGTGGAAAAATTTCAACATCTGGTTGATCACATTTTTAACAACAATGTGATATCTTTCCCTGATGACGACATACTGCCCAAAGGGACCGGTCATTGCAAGCCGTTGCACATTGCAGTTTTGTCCTCCGGGTATATGTTAGCTGGAGTTTTGATAGATAAAGGTTCATCTTTGAATATTTGTCCTTATGCTACCTTGGAGAAGATGAATATCAACCCCAAGAGGATCAAAAGAAGCCATACGGTTATCAAAGCTTTTGATGGATCCGGATGAAACGTCGTCGAAGAGATTGAGCTGCCAATTGAGATTGGTCCCCATATATTTTGTAACGCCCCGGAAAATCAAACAATTGTAAATACTTTTAATAATAAATAAAATAATATTATTTATTATTATTACGTGTTGAGAAGATGAATGTCGTTCTATAACCTAGAAACGTCGGAATGTCATAGTATGTTAACTACGTGAGTGAATTAAGGTGTTTGAATTTCTAAGACGAAAATAAAAGCTTTTCGAGAAATTTTCCAAAAAATACTATTCATCGATTTCTGCTCGGGAATTATTTTTGAACTTCCGAGAAATATGTAATGTTATAATATCAAGGTGATATCGATTATGTAATAATAATCTAAGTATGGAAAATGTAATATTTCGTATGCGGACTTAATTTGGGAACGTTAGGTTTATTAAGCGTTAAAGGAAGAAAGTTGTGATTGTATAATGTGTATTCATTATATGAAGGTAATGAATGTAAGTATAATACGACGTATCGTACTATTATGTATGAAGAATGAAATAACGTATATTAAGAATTAATATACGAGCTAGCATATGAAGATTATATGTGGGGTATATATGTTAAGTTGTTTAAATAAGAGGTAATGGACTTGTAGGATTATTAGCCTTATGAAGGGAGTCCAATAGAATGTGACAATCAAGCCCAAGTGTTTGATAAGTTATGAGTCCAAACTATGGTAGTACAAGCCCAATAAGGAATTAACTAGATTAATTAGCAAGCCCAATGTTAAGCCATGATCCATGGGGCAATCCAAGTGTAAAGTTGGTAGTCTTGATGGGCAAACATTTTGTTTGGTGCCCAAGTGTTGTGATGAGCAAGAAAGGGAAGTGGCTAGCAAGTTAACTTAGTTGTACGGTAATGAATAGTAAGGAGGTGGAATGAGGAGGTGGAATAAGGAGGTGGGATGATATTATTGACCATTTTTCCCTAACCTTAAGTTTGCTATAAATAGAGAAGCCTCATTTCATTTGTTGGTTGTTCAAATTTCATCCAACTCCTCTCAAGATAAGCTACTTATTTGGTAGAGAGAATAAGCTACTTAAGCACTTATAAGCCACTTCAACCTTTGTTAGATTTTTCAAAGTGAATTGAAGTCATAGGCTTCAAGGGTAAGACTCATATCTATTATATCTTTATCTCTTCTATGAAAGGATTGATAGAGAAGTGGGATTGGTTGTTAAGAACATGTAATAAGTTATTAATGAATGAACTTAAGCCGAATAAGTTGAATAAGCAACTTGAACTCTAATAAGTTATTAGAATCATGAAGAACCTAGCATATGTTTGACATATGATGTTAGTATGTTGAATATAGTATGAGAACATTGATTGATGGACTTAAGTTTATAGTAAGTCATAAGCATGAGGAATTGTAGTTCATAAGTTGATTAAGTCATTGACTTATGAGAATAAGTCAAAACCTACTTTGATTATAAGTTGGTGTAATAAGTAACTTGTGATGATCATATGTTGGTTGAAATCCATTTAGAATCATTAAGAATATAGTTTTTTCTTTTAATTCACACGATTGATTTATTATCGTCGAATTCGTGAAATTCTCGGAATGGAAGTCGTATTTTGTGTTTGAAGTAGGAAATGTTGGTTTTCGATGGAGATAAGTCATATTTGGCATTATAGAGTTGCGGACTCGAAAATGACCGAATTCTGACTTAGAACGAAGAAACGAGCGTTGAACGTTCACGAACGTTTATCGTTTTCATTAAAAATGAACTCATAGGTGAAATTTTAGCAAACGAAGTTAAATAGATAAAATTCTTGCATGAACGCATAGAGTATGTAATTTGTGAACCGTAGGCTTTTGAACGGACCAATTCGGACTTATAACGAAGAAGTTATGCATCCGGGAGTTTCGTGAAATTTTCAAAATTTTGCAAACTGTCTGAGGAACAGAGTCCGCGCAAGGCGACTCACGACCTTTAAATCCCATGCGAAAGACGAGGCTAGAACTGCAGATATCGCTAACTCAAGGCCATGATGAGATCTGAGAGTTAAGTGTGGACAATGCTATACCAATCCTAGAATTTTGATGGACAAGAATGTTTACAAGTGTAGAATGAAAAGGAACTTGTTAGTAATGAACTGAGATATAAACATAACATTGTAAGGTACTTGTAAGACACTAATGCATGATGATTAAGAGTTAATAATCAATTGAAAGTGAACATAATTTGAATGACGTAATGAAAGCCAGAAACCCATAATAGTAGATCTAAGTCAGGATTTACATTGAGATGAAGGGTAAGATATAATAGTATACATACTTGATTATATATAACCCAATGTGGTATGTTATATAATCATGTATTGTAGAAACATAGAGACTTAAAGTGTACGTGTGTTAATCAGTAAGCAGACGCTGAAGGCAAGTATTCTAACCCTTGTTCCATTCTCACCGACAAGTTTTGTAATTCATGTATTCTTTCACATGAAGTTTTGAACGATGAAGTCTAAAGCCAATTCTTTCGGCTAGACTTATATTATGATTCTGTCAAGCATGATTTATGTTTATCGAGTTATATTGGTATGGTTTTGAATCGAAGACCAAGTATGCTAAAATGTTTTTGTCGTTTAACGACAGGCACGTGAGGTTGCCACAACTTAAACGTATACACGTTTAATGAATATAGTGTTGATCAACATAGAGTACTATGGGCTAATCACCCAGAAGTGCCCATAAGCTATGCCAGACTTACGGACTTAGTTCCGGGTTGTCCTTTTCAAAAGCAATTATGAACTGCTCATAGTTCTGAGCCTTAGTTGATATTCTACTGAATATTGTTGTTGGAAAACGTTTTGAATGAAAAGAAGTGCTATTTTGAATTATCGATAGTACTTCGTAACTATTGTTTAGTTACTGAAGATATATGAGTTTTATGTTTCAAGCATGTTGTTTATTAGAATTGTAGTACTTGCTGAGCTAGTCATGCTCACTCTTGCTTGAACCATATGAACACAACTAAGATCGAACGGACCGAAGGCTCAGGCAAGGACAAGGGCAAGGCAAAGACGAACCTTTAGATTACTTATGTAATAGAATAGTTGAACGATTTGTAATATATTTGATATTACGACAAGAACAAAATGGGTTACAAAGAACCTGGGGAATGTAATATTATTTTGGATATATAGAAGTTATATTAGTCCTTTTGAGACTATTCAATTGAATGAATGAATGAATGGTAGTACCGTGTAGCACCATCTGTCGGGTTGGAAGAGACCCGGATTTGGGGGCATCGCATATTTTGTGTATCTTTTCACGTCCTCAAGATGGATTCAGGAAACAATCTGCTATTGGGGAGACCATGGATCCACATGGCTAGAGCCGTCCCTTCTACACTTCATCTACAACTTAAGAACATCATCAATAATAGCCTAATCACTGTCAACGCTGAGCCGGAATATCCTAAACAAGGAGACCTACCACTCATCAGCTTCAATTCAGAAGTGGAGCCGGCCAGTTTTCATACTTTGGAAGTGAGCAACACACAATACAATCCGATTGGAGCATCACTTCCCGTACCAAAGACTTCTGCTGAAGTGATGGCAACTACACAAGAAATGATATCATTGGGTCATCAGCTTGGACAAGGGCTGGGTAAAAATCAGCAGGGTATTAAGCACCCAATTTAAATGTCCAGTGAAATTGGGACAGTCGGACTAGGCTATTCTGCCAGTTCCAGTCATAGGAATCCTCATAAGCATAATCAGATTCCTCAAGCTTCCGCCACACGACGATTTTCTCCACCTGCAACTCCTGAGCTGATACAGTCTCTGGTAAAGGTGCCAGCCCATGTTATGGCAATACTGTTTCCCAAACCAGTATCATTTAAAGCAAAAGAGGTCCTGATTCCTGATCCCGAAGTAGAAGAGAGGCAATATAAACTTAAACAAGACATCGCCCTGATGATGTCAGGCATACACATCATTGTCCATGATAAACATTCAAACAGATACACCCCAGACGATGATTGGCCAGATGTTATGGTCATCATTCAGGAGAAGGAGGACGATGACAACCCCTCCATCACTGCAGTCCATCAGGACTCTACCCTCAACAATTAGAGCAGCACTCCATGCATTGGTCAATGAGGGTAAAACGCGTAAAATCCCTCGCGCTCGTAGATAACTTTTTAACTCGCTTACTTTTTCTGCATGCAGTGATAGCAATTATTTTATCAAGACATGCTAACACTTTTGTATGATTAAACAAAGGTCATATATTAAGTGAAAGCATATTTTGTTTCAGGACTCTGAATTTAGATGTGCTTGTACTTGCTGATGAGGTGCCTTTCTCCACAAGGACTATAACTTTGATGAAAAGTTGGACTCAGACTTGATGGAAATACAAGAGGACATTGAGATACCTCAGGATATTAAGGAATGGGTCAAAGGCAAACCTAAACCTAATCTTGATTAAACCACTTCTTTCAATCTCGGAACCTTAGAAAGACCCAAGCTAATCCAGATTGGTTCAAACCTTACCCCAAACCAACGGAATGACATGGTTACGCTACTAACCCAATTCCAGGATGGGTTTGCATGGTCCCATGAAGATATGGTGGGTTTGTCCATTGACATTATCCTTCATCGCCTTCCCATTAAAGAGGGATTTAAGCCACTTATGTAGAAGCTTAGGCAATTAAAACCTGAGTGGAGTTTAAAGGTGAAAGAAGAAATTGTGAAACAATTTCAAGCTAGCATTATCATGGTGTCTACATATCCTGAATGGATATCCAACATAGTTGTCATGCTTAAACCAGGAGGAAAGGTGCGAGTTTGCGTGGATTACTGGGATTTGAACAAAGCTTTCCTTAAAGATAGCTTTCCCGTGCCCTTTATCCACATTCTTATTGACAATACTGCTCAATACGGCATGTACTCCTTTGCAGATTGCTTCGCGGGGTATCATCAAATTATGGTCGCTACGGAGGATCATGAGAAAACTGCTTTCATCATGCCTTGGGGAACCTTTTGTTATAGACGGTTGTCATTCGGTCTCATCAATGTCGGGGCAACCTATCAGCGAGCTATAATGGCTATTTTCCACGATTTAATGCACAAGGAGATAGAGATCTACATGGATGACATCATTGTCAAATCCCGAAGGGAGGAAGACCACTTAGACCATCTCAAAAAGCTCTTCAACAGGTTATGTAAGTACAACTTGAAGTTGAATCCAGCTAAGTGCGCCTTTGGCATTAAATCAGGCAAGTTGCTAGATTTCCTAGTCAGCCACAAAGGGATTGAACTGGATCCCACAAAAATCTAGGCCATCACTGAAATGCCCATTCCTCAGACAGAGAAGGAAATATGGGGATTCTTGGGAAGAATCAACTTCATTAGCAGGTTTATTTCTCAACTCACAACAACCTATGAACCCATCTTCAAGCTGTTAAGGAAGAACTCTTCCATGAAATGGAATTATGAGTGTCAGAAAGCCTTCCTTACAATCAAAGAGCAGTTAGTTAATGCTCCTGATTTGGTACCTCCCAGGGATGGTGTTCCCATGTTCATGTACCTGTCCATTAACGACAATGCAATGGGCTGCATGCTGGGACAAATTGATGATAGAGGCCAAGAACGAGCTATGTATTACCTCAGCAAAAGATTTAGCATCAGTGAACACAAGTACACTCTGACTGAGAAGACTTGTTGTGCTTTAGCATGGGCTTCCATGAGGTTACAACATTACCTCCATGGTCACACAACCCATCTTATATCCCGCGTGGATTCTCTTAAGTATGTGTTAAGTAAGCCCATACTGAATTGTTGGCTGTCCAGATGGCAGTTGATCCTATAACAATTTGACATCGTCTATGTGACACAAAAGTCTATTAAAGGTCAAGGAATTGCGGATCAACTAGCCGCACTTTTTGTAGGGGATTTCAAACCCTTGAAACACACTTCCACAGATGAAGGGTAATGGCGATTCAAAGAACAACATCGATTTGATTCATGCCAGATGTGGAGAATGTATTTTGATGGAGCTGTTAAGACAGAAGGCTCTAGAGCTGGAGCAGTTCTAGTGTCCGATACGGAGGAGCAATATCCCATCGCTGTCAAATTACAGTTTGTCAGCCCCAATAACACAGCTGAGTATGAAGGCTGTATCATGGGGCTAAAACTTACTCACTCAATGGGCATTAGACGGTTAACTGTCTTTGGGGATTCAAAGTTGGTAATCAAATAATCCACGGGAATCTATTAAACCAAGGAACTACATTTGTTGCCTTACCATCGACAAGTTTTACAGATGGCTTTGGAGTTCAAAGAAATCTCCTTTCCACACATTCCTCGTAATAGGAATGACTTTGTGGATGTGTTAAAAACATTGGCCTCCTTGATTCACATACCTAACAAGGAAAACATGCCAAGCATCACATTTGCCCTGCAAAAGGCCCTAGTCTATGGGAACTATGTTGGAGAAGTATCGGATGATCTACCTCCCATCCAACACCCTTGGTATCAGTATATCAAGGAGTATCTGTGAGATAGATCTACACCCACTGAGGCAAGCCCGACTGAAAAAAGGTGGATCCATCGAATGACTATGAAATTCTACCTGAGCGGAGATGCACTCTACAAAAGAGATGAAGGATTAGGACTCCTTAGATGGCTGGACAAGGACCAAGCTCAGAAGCTCATGGATGAGAGCCATGGTGGAGTATGTGGCCCACATATGAGCGGACCCCTACTTGTTAAGAAAATCCTAAGAATAAGGCATTATTAACTTATGCTTAAAGTTGACTGTGATGATCATGTCAAGAGGTGCTATAGATGCCAAATTCATGTAAATGCCATCCACGCCCCTCCAAGGGAACTCCATAACATGAGTTCGCCATGGCCTTTCTCAATGTGGGGAATGGACGTGATCAGGCCCATCGAGCCCAAAGCCAATAATGGACATCGATTTATCTTCACCATAATCGACTACTTCACCAAATGGGTAGAAGCAACTTCCTTCCCCAGGGTTACTAAAGAAGTCATCATTGCTTTCATCAGAAACAATGTCATTTATCGATATGGACAACCAGAGGTAATTGTGTCAGACAATGCTAAGAACCTCAACAACAAAATTATGGAGGAGTTATGCAGTAAATTCCACATCAAACACCTTAACTCCGTCATCTACTGTCCAAAGATGAATGGTGTTGTTGAAGCGACTAATAAAAACATCAAGAAGATCATGCAGAAGGTGTCCGCCAATCACAAAGGATGTCCTGACCTCTTGCCTCTGACTTTATTAGCCTACAGAACTTCAATGAGTACTTCCACTGGGGCAACCCCCTACTCATTGGCCTATGGGATGGAAGAAGTTCTCCCTATAGAGGTGGAAATGGAATCCCTCAGAGTGTTAATGGACGCTCAGCTGGATGAAGACCAGTGGGTACAAGACAGGTATCACCAATTGTCTCTAATAGACGAAAGGCGAACTGCGGCTATCTTCCACCCTCAGAGTGTTGATGGACACTCAGCTGGATGAAGACCAGTGGGTACAAGACATGTATCACCAATTGTCTCTAATAGATGAAAGGCGAACCGCGGCTATCTTCCATGGTCAGTTATATTAGCAAAGGATCGCAAGATCCTACAACAAGAAAGTTCGGCTACGGCAGTTTAAACAACATGACATGGTTTTGAAGAAGATCATTGACAACCAAGATCAATCTAAGGGAAAATTTGCTCCAAACTAGGAAGGCCCGTTTGTTGTCAAGGAAGTATTGACAGGAGGCGCCCTCAGACTACAGGAAATGGATGGCAATGAATTTCCACAATGCATCAACTCGGACACCGTGAAACGGTACTATGTCTGAGGTTATCATTAAGCAAACATCCTGGTTTTGGATCATCAGATCACCAGTCATTCCGGTTTTCTAACCATTTTTACATACTCTTCCGCCCCTCAGGGAAACATACAATTCAAACCAGCAGCCTGGTTTCACCTCATTTCAAACCTTTCATACCATTTCAGTTATCCCATCAGGGATTGAACCTTTTACACCTGTAGTTTATCTTGAAGACGGGATTAAACTTTTCATATCTGTAGTTTATCTTGAAGAAGGGATTAAACTTTTTCACACCTGCAGTTTATCCCAAGCATGAGATCAAACTTTCTTTCCCCGCAGTATAACCTGCACATGGGATTCAGACTTCTCTTCAACTGCAAATCGTCCTGAGGGGCGAACTACGTCGACCTGATCTCCCTAATACCCGGGAATATGTAGGCAACCGTATTCTATATGGCCCGGTCGCAATAAAAAAACAACAACAAAAACATTTCTGCCCTTTCTCTACAAAAACAAAAACACTTCTACACCCATTTACACCTTTCACATTCGGCGTTGAACCTCTTACACTAGGTTCGAACTACGCAGACCTGATCTCCTCTTCAATAGAAGTACGTAGGCAACCATTTATGGTTCGGTCTAACCCCCTACCAAAATACAAAAACTTGTCATTTAGTACTGGGATCAAACTTCAATCCACCACATTTCATTGGCTTCAGACAAAGGGATGGAACTACCTAACCTCTCCTCTCAAATAGGATATTCGATGACCATCTAAGCTGTGGTTGTGCCTCAAAGAGAAACACCAATCCATAAGAGATGGAATTAACTAGGCTCCTCTTAAATAGGAGTACTGGAGACCATTTGTGGTGCAGTCAATCTCAGAGAGGAAAAGCCACACTCCTCTCCACATCTACATACAGAAACCAGTCCCAAGACACCAAAGATGGTAGGGATACAGACATATCAATGAACCATTCTGAAAGATCCTGCGATGTCTCAATATCCACACATCAAGGATGAGCTCAGAATACATTAAGATCACACGCCTTGAAGAAACATGCAAATATCAAGCAAGTATTAAGGCACAACTAAAAGGGAAGTGAATCAAAATATATTTTCCTGCCATATATACTACTGTTTGATATATACAATATGTGTTATACATAACAAAATGGCTAAGCTAGACTGTGCAGGAAAATACAAGTCTATCTACGAATCTGTGTGTATGAGGTAATGCTGCAAGCTCCTGCCCAATGGTATCTACACGAGCTAGCAGATCTGAGGCTAACTACATGGTGTCATGATGCTCATCAATGTATGCACTCATATCGGCAAGGATGTCAGTCGTAAGGTGTAAGACCCCAACTTTTATGAATAAAGAATAATTTTCTCGAAATATTTTTGAATATTATGGTGTGGATTTGATATAATGTTATAGTTGTGGGTAATATTTACAAATTTTGCAAAGTAAGCAAGTGGTTATATAATATTCGATTGGTCGGGGAATATTCATTTTAACAGAGAATATTCGTACGATGGCACAATCGTTGGTGGACCCCACAACAGAAGTATTGTCGTAGTTAGAAAACGACAGAATTATCATTCTATAAAAATAATCTACGAAAGTGTTACCATTAAAACCGCTGAACTACCCTAGTAAAAAAAGTACAAGAATACGCTGTGGTCGCATAAGTAGCACACTTGCATTTGATTATTAATGCTTACATGAGAAGTCACTCGCTTATTCTCAATTATTGCTACAGTAATTGCTGCATTATATCTCTCATATTATTGATTCAATTATTGTCACAATATCATCTGCATAATATGTTATATTATTAAATCAATAATTGAGACGACAAAGTTATTCATATTATTAAATTGCAATATTTACAATGTCAAGAAGTTCTGTCAAGGAGAGGTTTGGTTATCTAATTGTGCGCCAATAAGGAGAAATCCTTATTGGAAAGCCCCCTCTTTCCTGGGAATGACCTAGTTGTTAAATATTGTGAATTATAATATTAATGATGAATAAGTTCATGTTGATTAAAGATGAAATTGATAGTTCCATTGTATGGGAATTATTAGTGTTAGTGGAAATCGACATTTATTTCGATAATAATTGATGTCTGGAAGTTATCGGGTAATTAATCGAATAAATGAGCAATTAATTGCTATTAATTCACATACATATAACTATTTGTTCACATGCGTGTACTATTGATTCACATTCATTTACTATTAGGGGAGTTGGTGCAAGATTGATAATACTTGCATGACTAAATTAAAGATGGAGGTATAATTGAAGGTACTATATTGTAATTAATTTTTTCACATGATTATACTATTGAGTCACATGAATGAACTATTAATTCACATGATTTACTATTAGGGGAGGTGGTGCAAGTTTGATAATACTTGCAGGACTAAATTAAAAATGAAAGAAAATTTGAAGGTATTGTACTGTAATATTTTGAGCCCCAAAACGTGCAATTATCAAAACTATATTTTCCTATAAATAGAAGCTCATTTTTCTTTCATTTCTCACCAATTCACTAAAGCTATAGAGCAATTATTATAGAGAGAAAGAAGAAGAGAAGTCTGCTACCTCACTATTGTAGTATCCAATTTTTTCTAAGGTGAGGGGTATTATTCTTTCGTATTCATGAAGAGAGTTATTTGCTTTCAATACTCATAAGGATTGTTATTCCATTCTTTATTATTATGTTGGAATAACCTGTTTATGCAAAGTACCGCATACATGATGAAATTTTTCTGTTATTCCATTATTTATTATTCTCGCTGAATAACTCCGTCTGCGTATTCATCGCATGCCTGATGAATTCTGTTGTTATTTCATTCTTTATTATTCTGTTGGAATATCCTATCTGTGCGGATTACGCATGACCTGGTTCCATTCTTTATTATTCTCGTTGGAATATCCTCGTTCGCATGCGGCATTCTTCACATACCCGGTGAATTCTTCGTTATTCCATTCTTTATTATTCGCTGGGATAACTCGCCTATGTGGATTACCACATGCATGGTGAATGATCCTTCATATTCATTCCTTATTACATTGTGGAAATGATCTGTCTACGTAGATTATCGCATGGCGGGCAAAAAATCCATTTGCGCTTCATATATTCTATTATACTCAAATGGTTAAAGTTTTGACTTCTATACTCCATGAAATTTGTAGAATATCCTCGGATATTTGCGCTCATCCAAAGATCTTTCATGGAAATATTCTTCTGAGCATTCTTGAATTTTACTCCACAAAGAAGTATCATGTTGACAATTTGGACGTTATTGAGTTCAGGATAAATTAACTTATAAATCTTTAAAATTTATTCTTGAACTTGTTTTATTGAATTATTATGTCATTGTCATCATCCTCATGCTTATATTGTGATGAAAGTCATCTTTGGCTTACGTGCATAGATGAACTCGGTATGATTATGACCAGGGATCATTCGGTATAATCATGACTTGTAATGTTATAAATGATGTGGTAAAAGTCCTCTGTGGCCTGTAGTGCATTAATGGACAGTTTTTGGTATGATTATGACCAGATTATTCTAGATAGTCATGACCATTGATGATTTAATGAATATCCTTGGCTCGTAGTAGCGTGGATGATTCGATGATGTGGTTTATTTATTATCTTTGAGTCTCAAATGATAAAAATTGATGAAAACATTTTAAATCATAGAAGATAGTAGATATCATACTCTACTTGACTCTTCTAATGGATTGCTTATTCCGCTGCAGTTAAACTTGATGTCTATTGTATTTTATCAGGTTAACATTGTTGAAGACTAATGATAATTTATTCTGCATTATCTTAGTCATAATATTTCTTACTGGGCTAGTTGAGCTCACCCTTTTGCTTTCATTGTTCTCTTCAGGAAATGAGAACGTAGCCAGGACTACTCGGGGAACGGAGTGATGGTCCGAGATGGTGTATTTGTAGTCCTCACAATTCTATAAAATAGTATGACAATAAATATAATGAGGACTCTATTTGAGAGTGGATATTGTCTAGAAGGCAATATTCCTGTTTAAACTCTCAACTATGTTTTGTCGTATATTACACGACGGTTGTATAATTAAGTTTGTATTTGTATTCTGTACCATGTATTTGGCTACTCAAGATGGGTGATGTATACCAATTTTGGGGGTGTCATAGTTGGCATCAAAGCTTAGGGATATGATCCCTGGCTGAGATGTGAGACAAGAACTAGGATGGGAGAGACAGGGAATTCCTTCGCTAGTATGACCTACCTAAGTTTATTTGGTATTTAATTGGTCGGTCAGAGTATAGGGATAATATGTGATATATTAATTAACCCTTGTTTTGTGGCAGTATTTGAAAATGGCATTCGAAAATGTTGAGATAAGCAATGAAGCACATGAGACCGTTGAGTCACCAACGATCAATACCCAGGGTAATGTGCAACAGGAAGACAATAATCCTCATATAAACAATAACACCGATGAAATGGTGAACAATGGGATGTTCAGAGGCTTTATGCAATTCATGCAACATCAGGCGAGAGCGGCTACTATCCAAAATGCAGGTGGAAACACTGACAACTCTCGGACGGTCACCGCTAAGCAGTTCAAGGAGCTGGGACCACCAGAGTTTTTTGGAGAGCCAAAACCACTTAAGGCGGAGACATGGATAAAGTAGATTAACAAGATATTTGATGTCTTGGGATGCTCTGAGGAGCAAAAGGTTCCCTTTGCCACCTTCATGTTATGTAAGAGGCAGACATCGGTGGGAATCTATAAAGCGTACTCAACCTGTCACACTCAAAATGTCTTGGGAGAAGTTCCAAGAGCTGTTCAACGACAAGTACTTTCCTGAAAGTATTCGTCATATGAAGGAGGTAGAGTTCATCAAGCTTGAGCAAAACAATATGACCGTGGCGCAGTACGAAGCTAAGTTTGCCGAGTTATCTCGATTTTCGTCCCACTTAGTTGATAATGAGGAGAGAATGACGCAGATGTTTCTAAGTGGTTTGAAACCCGAGATACGTCAATACCTTATCTCTCATAAACTGTATTTGTATTCAGATGTTGTGAATAGGGTTCAGTTATTGGAGCGCGATAATGAGTCTACCCAACCAAGAGAGAGCAGCCGGCAAGTTGATAATACCAGTGGTAGCAGTCATCGAAGCGATGACAATAAACGTGGAGGGAATCAACATGCCAGAAATGGTAATCACTTTGGTGGTAATCATGACCATGACAATACGAGTGGACATTTCAAGAAGAGGAGATTCAATAATGATGGAAAGACGTCAAAGACCAAAGACTGTTGTTAAGGAAGGAGAACGACCACTGGTCGTATGTTACAAATGTGGAGGGGAAGGACACATAAGTCCAAACTGCACGATGCAATCCAAAGCATGTTATAATTGTGGAAAAGAAGGTCACCTAGCCCGATTTTGTCGTGCACTAAAGTCAAGTCCAGGTATGATGGAGGCATCAAAGGGTGTCCCAGACAAGACAAAACCGGTAGTTTAAGGGAGAGCGTTTGTCATAACCTCCCAAAAAGCGAGGAATCTGAACAAGGTGATCACGTGTAAGCTAATCATAAACTCTAGCGAAGTTTATACTTTATTTGATACTGGTTCTACCCATTCTTTTATTTCTCCTACTTGCGCTCAACGTTTAAATTTGACTACGGAGAAATTAGACTTTGACTTATCGGTTGAAACTCCGTTGGGAGAAACCTTCATTACATCCACTATTTATAAGTCTTGTTTGATTCAAATCGGAATCGCATCGTTACTTCGTCGATCTTATTTCTTTGAAAATACTTGCATTTGATGTGATTTTAGGGATTGATTGGTTAACTACTCATCATGCTAAAATCGATTATTTTCGTAAGGTTGTTAGCTTTCATATTCCTAACCAACCTATTATGCGAATTCAAGCAACCAAACCACTAAAATCAATCACTGTTATATCAAGCCATAAAGCTATTCGTTTATTGAAAAACGGATATCAAGCTTTTTTAACCCATGTCACGGATTTAAATAAAAATACGTCAGATTTGAATAATATTTCTATTGTTAATAAATTTCCTGACATATACCCTGAAGAACTTCCTAGCCTACCCCCAGAGCGTGAAATTGAATTTTGTATCGACCTTGAATCCAATACAAATCCCATTTCCAAAGCCCCATATTGAATGTCTCCTATTGAACTTCAGGAGTTAAAAACCCAACTACAAGAATTGTTAGACATTGGTTTCATTTGTCCTAGTACGTCTACTTGAGGTGCTCCTGTTCTATTCGTGAAGAAGAAAGATGGAAGTATTCGACTTTGTATTGATTATCGGGAGTTGAATCATGTCACCGTCAAAAATAGGTACCCGTTGCCTCGCATTGATGATCTGTTTGTCCAGTTTCAAGGAGCCAAATTCTTTTCAAAGATTGATCTTCGTTTCGGATATCATCAGTTGAAGATTAAATCTGATGTCATTCCAAAGACTGCTTTCAGAATTCGGTACAGGTATTATGAATTCCTAGTCATGTCTTTTGGATTGACTAATGCTCCTGCTGCCTTTATGGACATGATGAACCGAGTATTCAAGGAATATTTGGATCACTTTGTGGTCGTCTTTATTGATGACATCCTCATATACTCCAAAACCCGTGAAGACCATGAGCAACACTTGAGGCTGATACTTCAAAAGCTTCGTGAAAATAAGTTATATGCCAAGTTGAAGAAATGTGACTTCTGGCTTGAGGAAGTTGCATTCCTTGGGCACGTGATATCAAATCATGGAATATCATTGACCCAAAGAAAGATTGAAGCAATTCAAAGCTAGAGCAACTAAAGTCGAGAATCAAAGTATGTAGCTTTCTCGGCTTAGCTGGTTATTATCGGAGATTCGTGGAAGGATTTTCTCGAATCGCTACTCCATTAATTCAGCTGACTCAAAAAGATACAAAGTTTGGTTGGAGCGAGGAATGTGAGAAGAGTTTTCAAGAACTAAAGAGAAGACTCATTTCAAAGACTGTTCGACAATACCATCCGGCTCGGAGGGATTTATCATCTATAGTGATGCTTCAGGCAAAGGGTTAGGATGTGTTCTCATGCAACATGGGAAAGTCATAGCCTATGCCTCACGATAACTCAAAGAATATGAGAGGAATTATCCTACTCATGATCTAGAGTTAGCGGCCGATGCTTTTTTGCGCTTAAGATTTGGAGGCATTACCTGTATGGAGAGAAGGTGGAGATCTATACGGATCATAAAAGCTTCAAATATTTCTTCACTCAAAAAGAACTAAACATGCGGCAATGACGATGGCTTGAGTTGTTGAAAGATTATGATCATACCATCCAATATCATCCTGGAAAAGCAAACGTAGTAGCTGACGCATTGAGTAGAAGATCATATGCTGGCACGAGTGCATTATTGTCAACGCAAAGGCCCATTGTGTATGACTTGGAAAGGATGGAAATATAGTTAAAGACTCTAGGGACCCATGTGATGATGGCGAATATACGAGTGGAACCGACTTTAATTGATAAAGTTAAAGCTGCTCAAGCTACAGACTTGGAGCTGATACGTATGAGGAAAAAAGTACAAGAAGTTGCTATTCCGGAAGAAAGAATCGATGAAGAAGGAATACTTCAAGTCAACTCCAGACTTTGTGTTCCTAACGATTCTGCCTTAAAGTATAAAATCATGATGGAAGCGCACAACACACCATTTGCAATCCATCCTGGGAGTACCAAAATGTATCGTGATCTTCAACATACATTTTGGTGGAGCAATATGAAGAGAGAGATAGTAGGGTTTATCTCAAGGTGTCTAACTTTTCAACGAGTCAGGGCGGAGCATCAAGTACCAAAAGTTCCATTGCAACTACTTGAAATTCCAGAATGGAAGTGGGAGCAGATTACCATGGATTTCGTTACTGGTCTTCCCAAGGTTTCTCAAGGCATAGATGCGATTTGGGTCATTGTTGATAGATTGACAAAGTCTGCTCATTTCGTACCGATACGAGAAACTTATACACTTGAACGTCTTACTAGTATGTACATAAACGAGATTGTAAGATTGCATGGTATGCCTGTATCCATAGTTTCTGATCGAGACCCAAGATTCACTTCAAGATTTTGGGTTAGTTTGCAAAAAGCTATGGGCACGGATTTACGATTTAGTTCGGCATATCATCCTCAAATGGATGGGCAGTCAGAAAAGACTATTCAAACTCTTGAAGATTTATTAAGACTCTGTGTCCTTGACTTCAAGGGAAGTTGGGACAAGATCTTACCATTGGTGGAGTTTTCCTACATAATAGTTATCAAGCAAGTATTGGCATGGTTCCATTTGAGGCATTGTATGGAAGAAAGTGTCGTTCTCCAGTATGCTGGGATAAGGTGGGTGACGCAATGTTGTTGGGACCAGAATTGGTACGTATGACTACGGAAAAGATTCAAATGATCTGACAACGTATAAAAACCTCATAAGATTGACAAAAGAGTTATGCTAATCTTCATCGAAAGTACGTGGAATTCAATATTGGAGATCATGTGTTGTTACGTGTTTCTCCATGGAAAGAGAGGAAAGCTCAATCCTCGATTCATTAGCCCATTTTTAATCCTCGATCGAGTAAGAACTGTGGCCTATAGACTCGCCTTACCGCCAAGTATGTCTTGTGTTCATAACGTTTTTCACATATCTATGTTACATAAATATGTGAAAGACCCAAACCATATTATTGAACTAGAACCAGGCGAGATAGAGGAAGATTTAACATATGAAGAGTTACCTGTTAAAATCTTGGATAAGAAGGATCATATTCTACGCTCCAAGGTTATACCTCAAGTCAAAGTTTTGTGGAGAAACCACGATGTGGAGGAAATGACTTGGGAGTTACAATGTGAGATGAAGTCAAGATATCCTCACCTCTTCGATATACCAAGTACGTACCCTAATTTTGAGGACGAAATTTCATAAGAAGGGGAGGTTGTAAGACCCCAACTTTTATGAATAAAGAATAATTTTCTCGAAATATTTACAAATTTTGCAAAGTAAGCAAGTGGTTATATAATATTCGATTGGTCGGGGAATATTCTTTTTAACAGGGAATATTCATATAACAACACAATCATTGGTGGACCCCTATTAACGGAAGTATTATCGTAGTTAGAAAACGGCGTAATTATCATTTATAAAAATAATGGTGAAAGTATTCTTGTTAAAACTGCATTGAACTACCCTAGTAAAAAGTACGATGTCTACGCGTGGTTGTATATAGCAATACGGTATTGATTATTGATGCTTACGTGAGAAGTCACTCAATTATACTCAATTATTGCTATAGTAATTGCTTGACAGATATCTCTCATATTATTGATTCAATTATTGTCACAAGATCATCTCAGTATAATATGTTATATTATTAAATCAATAATTGAGATGACAAAGTTATTCATATTATTAAATTGCAATATTTACAATGTCTAGAAGTTACACGAGGAGAGGTTTGGTCATCTAATCAATTGCGCCAATAAGGAGAAATCCTTATCTGAAAGCCCCTCTTTCCTGAGGAACTAACCTAGTTGTTAAATATTATGAATTATAATATTAATGATGAATAAGTTCGTGTTGATTAAAGACGAAATTGATAGTTCCATTGTATAGGAATTATTAGTGTTAGTGGAAATCGACATTTATTTCGATAATAATTGATGTCTAGAAGTTATCAGGTAATTAATCGGATAAATGAGCAATTAGTTGCTATTAATTAACATGCATATAACTATTTGTTCACATGTGTATACTATTGATTCACATTCATTTACTATTAGGGGAGTTGGTGCAAGATTGATAATACTTGCATGACTAAATTAAAGATGAGGGTATAGTTGAAGGTACTATACTGTAATTAGTTTTTTCACATGATTATACTATTGAGTCACATGAATGAACTATTAATTCACATGATTTAGTATTAGGGGAGGTGGTGCAAGTTTGATAATACTTGCAGGACTAAATTAAAAATGAAAGAAAAGTTGAAGGTATTGTACTGTAATATTTTGAGCCCCAAAACGTGCAATTATCGAAACTATATTTTCCTATAAATAGAAGCTCATTCTTCCTTCATTTCTCACCAATTCACTAAAGCTATAGAGAAATTATTATAGAGAGAAATTATAGAGAGAAAGAAGAAGAAGTTCACTACCTCACTATTATTACGAGATCCAATTTTTTCTAAGGTAAGGGTTATTATTCTTTTCAGATTCATGAAGAGAGTTATTTTCTTTCAATACTCGTAAGGGTTGTTATTCCATTCTTTATTATTATGTTGAATAACCTATCTATGCAAAGTACCGCATACATGGTGAAATTCTTCATTATTCCATTCTTTATTATTCATTGGAATAACTCCGTCTTGTCTTGGTCCTATCGCATGCCCGTGAATTCTGTTGTTATTTCATTCTTTATTATTCTCGCTGGAATATCCTCGTGCATGTGGATTACGCATGACCTGATTCCATTCTTTATTATTCTATTGGAATATCACATGCGTATGCGATTATACACGACTGGTTCCATTCTTTATTATTCTGTTGGAATAACCTATCTATGCGGTCTATCGCATGCCTGGTGAATTCTGTTGTTATTCCATTCTTTATTATTCTGTTGGAATATCCTGCTCATGCGGATTGCGCATGACCCAGTTTCATTCTTTATAATTACATTGGAATATCCATGCATGTCTTGGATTCGCACAGCATGACTCGGTTCCATTCTTTATTATTCGGTTGGGAATAACTTTTCCTGCATGCGGTCCTATCACATGCCCTGTGAATTCTTCATTATTCTATTCTTTATTATTCTGTTGGGATAACCTGTCTATGTGGATTACCACATTCATGGTGTATGATCCTTCGTATTCATTCCTTATTAAATTAGGGAAATGATCTGTCTACGTGGATTACCGCATGGAGGGCGAAAATCCATTTGCAGTTTCATATAATCTATTATACTCAGTTGGTTAAAGTTTTGACTTCTATACTCCATGAAATTGGTAGAATATCCTAGATATTTGCGCTTCATCCAGTATCTTTTCGTGGAAATATTCTTCTGAGCATTCTTGAATTTTACTCCATAAAGAAGTATCATGTTGACAATTTGGACGTTATTGAGTCCAGGATAAATTAACTTATAAATCTTTAAAATTTATTCTTGAACTTGTTTTATTGAATTATTATGTCATTGTCATCACCCTCATGCTTATATTGTGATGAAAGTCATCTTTGACTTACGTGCATAGATGGACTCGGTATGATTATGACCAAGGATCATTCGGTATAATCATGACATGTAATGTTATAAATGATGTGGTAAAAGTCCTCTATGGCCTGTAGTGTATTGATGGACAATTTTTGGTATGATTATGACCAGGGATTATTCGGTATAGTCATGACCATTGATGATTTAATGAATATCATTGGCCTGTAGTTCAGGGATGATTCGATGATGTGATTTATTTATTATGCTGAGTCTCAGCGATAAAAATTGATGAAAACATTTTAAATCATAGAAGATAGTAGATATCATGCTCTACTTGACTCTTCTAATGGATTGCTTGTTCACCGCAGCTAAAACTTGATGTCTATTGTATTTTATCAGTTTAACATTGTTGAAGACTAATGATAATTTATTCTGCATTATCTTAGTCATACTATTTCTTACTGGGCTAGTTGAGCTCACCCTTTTGCTTTCATTGTTCTCTTCAGGAAATGAGAATGTAGCCGGGACTAGTCAGGGAACAGAGTGATGGTCCGAGATGGTGTATTAGAAGTCCTCACTATTCTATAAAATAGTGTGACAATAAATATAATGAGGACTCTATTTGAGAGTGGATATTGTCTAGAAGGCAATATTCCTGTTTAAACTCTCAACTATGTTTTGTCTTCTATTACACGATGGTTGTATAATTAAATTTGTATTTGTATTCTGTACCATGTATTTGGCGACTCAAGATGGGTGATGTATACATATTTTGGGGGCGTCACATAAGGGATCTCACTGAAGTACTGTCTGTGACGGCCACATCCCGAGAAGATAGGGAAGCATCCCTCTCTATAATTAATGCATCTCTGGCTGATCTGGCCTCGTCTCTCTCTAATAGAGTTGCGACTCTCCCATCAAGGGCTATCAACATCAAGGACCTAGCCTGATCTCTCTCAAAGGTCATCAGATGTAGACTCTGCTCTAGATACTATGCGAATACTGAATCACAGTAGCACTCGTAGTGGGAGAATCCATCACAACTGCTGGCAACCCAGTAGTCAAATCCTCCTCAGTGGAAACAAAAGCCTCCTCCATAGGCTCCCCATCATCAGAATCAGTCCCCTGTACTGTGGATACTACCGTAACCGATATAGTCTTTGTCTCCATCTATGCGGAATACTTTGCAGAACAACTCGAATAGCTGATGAAAAACTCAGCTAGCTCACACTGATCCCAACATGCATACAACCTGGATCTATCCTTTGCTGATTAGTGGCGAGAAGTGAAGCGCTGACTCAATGCCCTCTCAAAAGGATGAAAATCCTGGAATTGGTCAAACTGACACATCACGGCCAATGTGGTAAGTAATCATGCCCCTCAAGCTAGCCAGAGTAAGATAATCCATGCCCAGAGCATGAGTGATGAATATGTAGGGTGAGCTAAGCCCTGTACACGGTAATATATCAAACGAATCTCCGATCCCTGCCAGAAAAGTTGACCAAGATGCAGCATCTATACACTCTGTAGGCTGAAAGGAGTATGACATGGCTATATCATGGGTGAAATAATACCCATGCCATCTAAAAGTGCCAATCGATCTTAAGTGTGACATGAACCATACGTACAGCATGATCAAGCTGCCTGTAAACACTCCCATCGGATAAGTGCAACAGTATGTGGTCGACCTCAGAGTCATTGCTATAATCATTGGTTTAATGGTGTGACCCTCCCTGAGAGCTCTCACTGCCATGATAACTCCTATATCCAACTTATCCATGTACTGTGGCATGTAGACATATGACAGTATGCACAATAGCAGTACATCCACTCTGGCCAAATGCCAATGATCCTCCGGTGTGGTGAAATCCCCGGTATGTCGTGTATAACTATCCTCAGAGCCAAATCTATCAAACAAAAAATGTTGGGATATTGCGTGACCGGATGTGAGCTCATCCTGCACCACCCTGCGCCTCAATCCAGTAAGAGTCATGAACTGCCGACTCATGTCTCCAATCGCCATATGCATGCAAGGTTTGTCTAGTAGCAGCATCATCAAACGTGCATACTCCTCTAGAGTAGGAATCAACTCCTGGGTCCCAAATCGGAAAACCTGCCTCTCTAATACCCAGTGCTCCAGCATGCCTTCCATGAATCCTGCGGGAACCTGAAACATCAAGAGGGTCATAGTATGCTGCAACAACTGATCTATAGTCACCCTATCTGATGGTGACATACTATCATACCACGATCGCATACCAGATGCCACCAATAATGTTGGAGTATGATCAATACGGTTAACTATCGAAGAAGACATCTAAGTGGGTCGTGTCATAAGACCATCCAAGGGTCAATACTGAATATCATAATACAATAACATACATGATACAATAGATGGCAATATGATATAGGGAATGGAAAACTGTACATACATTCCTAAGTATATCACCATCTAATACATGTCTGTACAGCTAAAATACAGGGAAATGGGGCAAAACTACCCTACAACTAACAGAGGCCTATTAAAAGATATAACGAAAATGGGGCAAAACTACCCAGTGTCTAACAGAGGCCTATCAAAAGAGATAATGAGAATATACATCAGAAGAAGATAATGGTTTCAATGTCTACATCATCAATCCTGTCCACCTGATGTATCTCCTCCTAAGTCACTGGATCTCTATCCACAGGGATGTCAGGCCTATATAAGGGAGGATCTGCACCAGCAAAGCCATATGGGTCACCTAAGGGGCCAGCGCCAGAGCTGGAAGGGTCAAAAGTAGATGCCTTTGAAGGATCTCTACCCAAGTGCCGGATAAAAAAATGTGCCCTGTCCAACTGCTGGGTCAAACTGTCAATCTGTGTCAAATAAGTCGGATCTCGGACATAGGCTAGCCAATCCATCATCATCACAGATCCTGAAACCATATCCCCCATGAACTAAGTGGCACGGTTCTGGGCTCCAATGGTACGAGGGAACCACCAATGCTGGAACATCTCCTGAGTGCAGGGACCCTTTGACAGTACAAAACCGTCAACACCCAACAATGGGATATCAATGACGGGTGACTGCAAAACAGGCCAATAACGCCTGGCAGGAGGCAAGATCGGTATACGAATCTCTCATGTGATGCTCCTAATAGTACGCTCTCCTAAATAGAGCTCTCATCCTCCATCTGTGAAGAGAGGAATCCTACGGATGGAAATCACGTGCTCAACTCCAGTCGGGTATGTGACGCCACCAAATTCAGACACTCATATCTCGAATTTAATTCGTCACGTGCTAATTATAATATCATACTAAAATCATCACAACAGAAATAATAGAATAATTTACATTGATATAATATAAATATTCGCGTCCCAAGGTATCGTAACCATTACTACAACAATCCAGTGATTAAACTCAGACATAACTTAATCATCCTTGAATACATCATAATAAGCATAACAATAGTAATAATACTTCTACACTTAAAGGACTAAGTTATTCTGTAGCCTTTCCCTTTCCCTTGTCTTTTCCCGATGTACCACCTTGCTCTGCCTTAACTGTAATGTTTTTAGGGAAGCAAGAATGAGCAACAAGTTTGCCCAGCAAGTAATATAGCAAGAGGAATAAACAGTTGTAGCATTTGAATCTTCAAGGGTATAACAATAATTGATAGTTCAAGGATATCAAGAAATATCAAGAGTATTCAATAGGTGACATTATAGACTGAAGGATATCAACAAAATTTCAGTATTTATTCATTTCAAGGTTCAATAAGAATGAACACTGAGCAGTCACTAAGGACTAAGAACTCTTACTAGAATTAACAGTATTATACTGCAATCCAATATAAACGAGTACAACAGGTGATCAGCCTAAAGTACCCTAAGTTATGCATAACATTTAATCATACTCATGTGCGCACGCTGGTTCCCCAATAATATAAAATTTCCCCTTTTTAAGAGGGTTGTCCATCTCAGTAGGTTTATAGAGTCCGCACCAAATCGATTGGTTTGGATAGCTTTCTTAACACATGATTATGGTCTAGCCGAATCAAAGGCTTAGACCATTTTTATAATGCATTATGAATGATAAGTCCAATGCTCATAACAATGTTAAGGCATACAAATGATTTCTGAATAATAATAGATGTTTGCTCGATATAAGTATGGCAACAATTTGGGTTATACAATATACAATGTAAAGATATTAGAAAACTTGCATTCAATATGAGAATCAAATGAAGTTCGAGAATTCACACAAAATCCAAAGTTGTGTGAGTTAGGAGACTTGCCTTTAGCGTTGATTACCACTTATAACGTAAAATCACCTCAATGAACTATGTTATCCTATTTATGTATGTATAGGTATTCATTAGACACACACACTTGATATATATATTTGCATACTTTCATCACATATATCTAAATTCATATAGGCAACACACTCATAGATGCATAACTCACATTGATTTATACCTTTAAAATCTTTAGTGCCATATGCTCATCTTTTATTTGTATTTGCAAAATATCCCTTACTTTACGTATTTTTAAGTTGTTTCACATATTAAAGAACCTTTAAGCTAGTTTTGACCCTTTATTAAGGTTACTCATACATTTCCATCTTTCAAAGTTAAAAGAGTTCATTATGTCAACCACTAGCCATAGTATTCATTACACCACATAATATTGCCAAACAACTTCTTTCTACACATGCTTGCATAGTTTATAAAATGTCTAAATAGATGCGTAAACATGTCGATTATCTCTAGAGGCATAAGCACCATATCCTAATTGTTCAAAAGTTCACAATATAAGTCATAGAGTTTTCAACTCAATTGATTTTCAAATATTAAGATGTAATGTCTAACAATCTATACATGCAAGATACGTTGAGTCCACGTTTCATATGTATTTACAAGACTAACTAAGCTATAAACATATGCTCAATAGGTTAGATTCAAAAAGGCCAAACAAAGCCTTAGAGTTTTTTTAAATTCTTATTTTAATCTTGTTTTTTCAAACAAGGCTTAAGGAATGATTAAGTCATTACTTTAATTGGTTTTGCCAAACAAAGCCTTATGGCATTTGAATTAAAAAAAATTATAATAAAATATAATATAATAAATATTACATAATTAGTATATTTATTAGTATGACTGTTTTATACGTTTTATGTTTATTCTTGGGTCTATTTTATTTTACGTAAGAAGTTTTGGCTTAAGCTTGAGAAAGGAGGAAGAACACAGAAGAGAGAAATAGAGAAAGGGAGAGAATTCTCTGTAAGTTAGAGAAAGAAAGTTGGAGAATCAAGGAAGAAAAGAAGGATTAGTCAAGCCATTTTTATCCTCTATCAAGGTTAAAGAAGATTCAAAGTAAGAATCAATTCTAAAACCTCAAACCTCTATTCTTGAGTTTTCTATAGAAGTTATTTAGTTGTATGATTTGATAAATTATTGAATAAATATGTTTATGGGTTGGTATAACCTATTTTATAACATCTAAAAGTGGTTTTTAGGGTGATCATGTTCATGAAAGTATGATTAAACAAGAAGAAATTGAGTTTTATAGATATTTGTACATTAGGGCTTGTTTTGGAATAAAAAATTGATGATGAATTCATGATATAATCTGAAATTGATTATATATGTTGTTGGTATGATGAAAAACAAAAACAACCCAAGTTGAACGATATAAAACGGATGTAAAACGAATTCGTAGTGAATGAATTCACAAGAGATGTTAAAACATGAAAATAGAGTATGAACATGTGTTTTGGGTCAAATTTTTGGTTGGTTAATGTTTTTATAAATTGTTAGAATTCTAGTATGTTTTAGATCTATAATTACGAATCCATAGAATCAAAAACGAACTATTTTGGATGTGTATAACTCAAGTTATGAAGATTAGTAGGAGAAAGAAGGGTCAAAAATCGCGAAGAACGATAGCTTGTGTCCTGTTTACGACCCAAGGCAGCAAGTACCTGTGCCCCAAGTCATTTGGGGCGCAGCTACACTCTAGAGCACAACTGCGTTGTGCCCAAGGCTTAATTGCGCGTAGCTACGCCCAAACTATGTCAGGTGTGTCTGTTTTGACCTATTTTAGTAAAATAGGCATAACCTTTTCATACGAACTCCGATTAAGGCGATTAAAGATGATCCCGGACGAAGACGAATAGACCTACAATGTTTATTCTTTAAGGTTTTCAATTTGAGATCTGGAACAGTAGTCAAAATGGTCATCTTTGTGACTGATGTGTATTCTAGGCAATTTGAGATGCGTCGTATACGCACATACACAAGTATAAAGTGATGTCGATTTATAATAGATGTTATTCTAAGTTATAGAACATGAATACTATGAAGTATAATGATACTTAACATTAATAAATGATATATTAGATAAGTTGTATACGCATACTAAGCACACACAAGAGAGACAAATTGGGCGTGTGATGAATAAACGTCGAAACGCCGTGATAAGTGTTAATGAACGTAAAAAGTGTTTTAAATCAAATGAAATGAATATTATAAGATATTGAATAGGTTTAATATAAAACCAATAAGTAGTTCTAGTAAGACTTAAACACTTGAATGAACTTTGAATATGAAATAAAGTGAGATATAAGTTGAAAGTTAACACAATCAAATTGAACATTGTGTATCTATGATAGGAAGGGTTATAAGGCGTAGAGTAAAGTTTACATTACAATTAATATGTGTTGATATGTGACTAATAGTTAATGTGAATGATTATATAATTGTATAGGGCAAGTGAAGTGCAGATATCTGTAAGCTGTTAAACTGTTATTGGTAAACAATGATCAAGACAAGTCTTTCAGTTCCTATTTGCTATGTGAACTTGGTGATTAACTATTTTAAATCTTTATTGCAAAGAGAATGATGTGTTATATATATGTTGAATGTATGAAATGTTAAAGTCAACTTATGACTACGTTGATTGAGTAAAGCATGTTGATTGAGTAAGGAACTCAATCTTTATACTTGTTATATGAACTGTAACACGTATGTTATGTTAGTCCAATGTTTATGAGATATATGTTGAGCATGTTATTATGTGCTACGTGATGCATGAAAACTGTTAGATTTTTTTGGTCATCGAGAGCTCAACCTTGCAAATAACCATTTTTGTAGGTTAAGGATCGAAGGTAACACTATGTGCTACTTGAATGACGTGGATCAAAAATAATACACGAAGATTAATATTTTAGCTAAAGTTGTTATTTCTTAATACCATTATTAAGATTCATGAGTTGTACTAAATATTTTATGATGTATAGTTTTATGTTGAGTTGTAAAGCTAAAGTTAGAGTTATCTGATATGTAAAAGTTATCGAATTGAAATGTAAAATTTTATATAATAACAGTGATAAAGTGAATCATAAAATAAGATTGATTCAAAGACATGTAGATGATAAAGGTTTTGATTCAGGGAATTAAAGTAAAAAGACATAAAAGTTTAAATTATTTTGCATTTTATAAAGTTTAACATCGAATAAGGATGTAAAATTAAAAGGTAGATGTGTTATTAACGACCGAAGTTGAGAATTATATTGTATGAATTTTGGGGTCGTTACAACCATGGGGGGGGAAAGAAGTTTACAGAGCTATGCATTTGCTATGAGGGTTTTATAATGTTAATGCCTCTTCCCAAATTTAAAAGTCATAGACTCGACTTTTGTTGTTTGATTTGTTTGATGCAAGAAGTCTTAATTTCACTTAAATTCAAGAACATACATACTTCTTAAACATGTATCAATGAAAGTTGCAAGATGTTTTAGTTGGTTTAGTGTTGAATTATAACCTTTTGGAAAGAAAAGTTAAAAGACAAAAACCATGTTATAACTTTTCTATTAAAAGTCTTACATTATTCTTTGATAACTCATCTCCTTCTCATTTAAAAATTTATTTCTCACTTATTCAATATATTCATCATTCAGTGTCGCATTCTACGACTCACTTCTTTCTAAGGAATATCAACCTTACCACATTCACCTTTTAGAATAGCAAGAATCTTCCACAATTGCTCAATAATTGGGAACCAATATGAATAACTCAGGAATTTAAAAGATTCCAAATCATGCTGAGGGTCATAAGACCTTAAACTACGTCCACGGTTATAAGTACTCTTTCAACTTAAACCTTAACAGTCATTAGACTATAGGGACTCCGTGCATTTGTGGTGTTAAGCCCTTCGCATTTATGTTTTGTGCACAAACATTTAAACGCTATGCGTATGTCCATAGTTATAAGTAATCTTTCAACTTAAACTTTAATAGTCATAAGACTATAGGGACTCCTCGTACTTAGGGTGATCAGCCTTTCGTACAATGTATTGTGCACAAACATCTAAAAGCCTCTGTGTAATCCCCTATAAAAGGGTTGTTCATCTCATCTTTTCAACATCTGAATCTGCACCAAAACAATTTGGTTTGGCATAGTTTGACAAAGAACGCTTGAATTCCATGAACATCTTTCAATATTCGTCTAGCTGAATCAAATAGCATAGACTTCTACAACAATTTGGACATCAACTGAAATATACATATACATATATATATATATATATATATTATCATATCTTAAAGAAATATCAAAATCTTTTTATGACGTCATGATACCGCACTGTATTTACAGTTCATTTGAGGATTCCGTCATTTGGTGATTTTATCATACTACATCATACCATAGTGGGTTGACGATCCTTAGATCACATCCAACACTAAGTAATACTGCATTGATGACTCCATCGCTTTTTATCATCTCGCACTGTGTTCCATGACACATTGATGATATAAAAATACATTTTGATATATTTCAAATCATTTTTGTTCAAATGGAAGCAATTAGCATAGTACATACTGATAACGATATTGTTTTTAAAACTCATTGGTTTCATCATTTGATTCAATGTTTTTCAAGAAAATAGAAGTGCAAACATCAACATGAAGTCAATAAATTTTGAAAGTCTAGCATAACTAGTAGATTTAGAATATCCAGGTATCCATCAACTTCAATCATTACTCTATTACTTCATTACTTAACCATTCTATCAATCTTTAACTTCATCACTGCTCTCTATACTATAACCATTTTCTACCCAATATAGTTCATCAAACTTACCGCATATTGGAAGTTCAGGAACTTGCTATAATAATATGAGTTTAAGAACTTATCCTAGTCAGACCATAGGCTTCCATTCGCTGAGGGGTTCAAAACATACCATATTATTGTGAGTCACGAACTTACCATATGAATTTGTCTTAAGAACCGCACCTAATCCTAATAATATCCTCGACTAATCTTAATAGTTTCTAAATATCAAATATACACACGAAAAGAATCACCTTTTCGCCACATATACATTGATAATACGACACCAACATTCCAATGATTATAAATGGGATAAACTGAAAAAGGACAAAACCCTTGCCCATACAAAGGTTTGTACAACTCAACCATCACATGAGTCCTCAATTGAAATTCCCACCTAAATTTATCTTACTCTTAACTTGCTTTTTTTCAATACGAATTCCTCAGATCACATTATCTATAACTCCTCATGAGTTATCTCGTATTATTTCATAAGACATCATCTTCATAAAGATCAAGCTATAATTATTCAAACATTACGTACCATCTTTCCTTTATAACTCTAAACAGATCACGCCGTGATCTTAGTCTATAATCATTTCCTTAAAATTCTTTTTTCTTAACTTGTGATCGCTTTGTTTTAACGATCCTCTTTCTTTCCTTTTTCAAAGATTTACTTACATTATTCGTTATTTTCGCTATTGGAGTTAGGTAACTCCCATTTCTTATCTTTATATCTCTTCAAGATTCTTCTTTGAATTCTCTTATTTATAAAACAATTCTTCCTTTAAGAATTTCTAACTTCATTTAAATTGCTCAACATTTCATTAAAGTTCCACATTTTCATCATAATGTATCCATTTCTATACTTGGTACACATCGAGTCTCTAATAGCCAATATGGTACTGAGTGGTTTCCCATAAACAACCAACAAACTAGGTTCCGAGTTGCTAGTTCGTATATACCTCCGCTCTATGAAGGAATCGTTTAGCCCAGATACCAAACATCAACTATTAAAGAGTACAATTGTACCATACTTAAATATAACTTTTTATTCTTAATTTTTTATCATTCTCTTCTTATAGACATCACCTTACATCCCTATTATTGGAGTTAGGTAACCCCACATTCATATTTCTTATAACTCTGCGAGATTCTTCTTTGAATCCTCTTACGCATGTTTTAATACCTTCTTAATAAATTTCTTAAATTACTTCTTATTATACAAACTCTATTTGAGCTTATTCTTTCATTATCTTCACCTTCCTTCTTTAAGGTTATAGCCTACATTACTCCTACCTAAGGTTTATAACCTACAACTTTGATACCAACTATAATGACCCCAAAATTCATACAATATAATTCTCAACTTCGGTCGTTAATAACACATCTACCTTTTAATTTTACATCCTTATTCGATGTTAAACTTTATAAAATACAAAATAATTTAAACTTTTATGTCTTTTTACTTTAATTCCCCGAATCAAAACCTTTATCATCTACATGTCTTTGAATCAATCTTATTTTATGATTCACTTTATCACTGTTATTATATAAAATTTTACATTTCAATCTGATAACCTTTACATATCAGATAACTCTAACTTTAGCTTTACAACTCAACATAAAACTATACATCATAAAATATTTAGTACAACTCATGAATCTTAATCATGGTATTAAGAAATAACAACTTTAGTTAAAATATTAATCTTCGTGTATTATTTCTGATCCACGTCATTCAAGTAGCACATAGTATTACCTTCAATCCTTAACCTACAAAAATGGTTATTTACAAGGTTGAGCTCGACAGCCCAGCAAAATCTAACAGTTTTCATGCATCACGTAGCACATAATAACATACATACTTCTTAAACATGTATCAATGAAAGTTGCAAGATGTTTTAGTTGGTTTAGTGTTGAATTATAACCTTTTGGAAAGAAAAGTTAAAAGACAAAAACCATGTTATAACTTTTCTATTAAAAGTCTTACATTATTCTTTGATAACTCATCTCCTTCTCATTTAAAAATTTATTTCTCACTTATTCAATATATTCATCATTCAGTGTCGCATTCTACGACTCACTTCTTTCTAAGGAATATCAACCTTACCACATTCACCTTTTAGAATAGCAAGAATCTTCCACAATTGCTCAATAATTGGGAACCAATATGAATAACTCAGGAATTTAAAAGATTCCAAATCATGCCGAGGGTCATAAGACCTTAAACCACGCCCACTGCTAAGTACTCTTCAACTTAAACCTTAACAAATATTAGACTATAGGGACTCCCCGCATTTTAGGTGTTAAGCCCTTCAGATTTATGTTTTGTGCACAAACATTTAAACGCTTATGCAGTATGTCCATAGTTATAAGTAATCTTTCAACTTAAACTTTAATAGTCATAAGACTATAGGGACTCCTCGTGATTTAGGGTGATCAAATTTTCGCATAAATGTATTGTGCACAAACATCTAAAAGCCTCTCGTAATCCCCTATAAAAGGGTTGTTCATCTCATCTTTTCAACATCTCGAATCTCGCACCAAAAAACAATTTGGTTTGGCATAGTTTGACAAAGAACGCTTGAATTCCATGAACATCTTTCAATATTCGCCTCAGTTGAATCAAATAGCAGATGACTTTCTACAACAATTTGACATCAACTGAAATATACATATACATATATATATATATATATATTATCATATCTTAAAGAAATATCAAAATCTTTTTATGACGTCATGATACCGCACTGTATTTACAGTTCATTTGAGGATTCCGTCATTTGGTGATTTTATCATACTACATCATACCATAGTGGGTTGACGATCCTTAGATCACATCCAACACTAAGTAATACTGCATTGATGACTCCATCGTTTTTATCATCTCTGCACCAGGTTCCATGACACATTGATGATATAAAAATACATTTTGATATATTTCAAATCATTTTTGTCTAGCCGAAGCAATTAGCATAGACATACGGATAACGATATTGTTTTTAAAACTCATTGGTTTCATCATTTGATTCAATGTTTTTCAAGAAAATAGAAGTGCAAACATCAACATGAAGTCAATAAATTTTGAAAGTCTAGCATAACTAGTAGATTTAGAATATCCAGGTATCCATCAACTTCAATCATTACTCTATTACTTCATTACTTAACCATTCTATCAATCTTTAACTTCATCACTGCTCTCTATACTATAACCATTTTCTACCCAATATAGTTCATCAAACTTACCGCATATTGGAAGTTCAGGAACTTGCTATAATAATATGAGTTTAAGAACTTATCCTAGTCAGACCATAGGCTTCCATTCGCTGAGGGGTTCAAAACATACCATATTATTGTGAGTCACGAACTTACCATATGAATTTGTCTTAAGAACCGCACCTAATCCTAATAATATCTGACTAATCTTAATAGTTTCTAAATATCAAATATACACATGAGAAAAGAATCACCTTTTCGCCACATATACATTGATAGCGCGACACCAACATTCCAATGATTATAAATGGGATAAACTGAGTGCAAGGACAAAACCCTTGCCCATACAAAGGTTTGTACAACTCAGCCATCACATGAGTCCTCAATTGAAATTCCCACCTAAATTTATCTTACTCTTAACTTGCTCTTTGCTCAATACGAATTCCTCGTATCACATTATCTATAACTCCTCATGAGTTATCTCGTACTATTTCATAGTACATCATCTTCATAGCATCAAGCTATAATTATTCAAACATTACAGACCATCTTTCCTTTATAACTTAAACAGATCACGTCGTGATCTTAGTCTATAATCATTTCCCTTAAAATTCTTTTCTTAACTTGTGATCGTTTTGTTTTACGATCCTCTTTCTTTCCTTTTTCAGTATTTACGACATTATTCGTTATTTTCGCTATTGGAGTTAGGTAACTCCCATTTCTTATCTTTATATCTCTTCAAGATTCTTCTTTGAATTCTCTTATTTATAAAACAATTCTTCCTTTAAGAATTTCTAACTTCATTTAAATTGCTCAACATTTCATTAAAGTTCCACATTTTCATCATACGTATCCATTTCTATACTTGGTACACATCGAGTCTCTAACAGTTTCAATATGGTACGCTGAGTGGTTTCCCATAAACAACCAACAAACTAGGTTCCGAGTTGCTAGTTCGTATATACCTCCGCTCTATGAAGGAATCGTTTAGCCCAGATACCAAACATCAACTATTAAAGAGTACAATTGTACCATACTTAAATATAACTTTTTATTCTTAATTTTTTATCATTCTCTTCTTATAGACATCACCTTACATCCCTATTATTGGAGTTAGGTAACCCCACATTCATATTTCTTATAACTCTGCGAGATTCTTCTTTGAATCCTCTTACGCATGTTTTAATACCTTCTTAATAAATTTCTTAAATTACTTCTTATTATACAAACTCTATTTGAGCTTATTCTTTCATTATCTTCACCTTCCTTCTTTAAGGTTATAGCCTACATTACTCCTACCTAAGGTTTATAACCTACAACTTTGATACCAACTATAATGACCCCAAAATTCATACAATATAATTCTCAACTTCTATTAGTTAATAACACATCTACCTTTTAATTTTACATCCTTATTCGATGTTAAACTTTATAAAATACAAAATAATTTAAACTTTTATGTCTTTTTACTTTAATTCCCCGAATCAAAACCTTTATCATCTACATGTCTTTGAATCAATCTTATTTTATGATTCACTTTATCACTGTTATTATATAAAATTTTACATTTCAATCTGATAACCTTTACATATCAGATAACTCTAACTTTAGCTTTACAACTCAACATAAAACTATACATCATAAAATATTTAGTACAACTCATGAATCTTAATCATGGTATTAAGAAATAACAACTTTAGTTAAAATATTAATCTTCGTATTATTTCTCGATCCACGCCATTCAAGTAAAGACATAGTATTACCTTCAATCCTTAACCTACAAAAATGGTTATTTACAAGGTTGAGCTCGACAAATTTCAAAGAAAAATCTAATAGCTTTCATGCATCACGTAAAGCACATAATAACATGCTCAACATATATCTCATAAACATTAGACTAACATAACATATGTGTTACAAATATATAACAAGTATAAAGATTGAGTTCCTTACTCAATCAAAGATGCTTTACTCAATCAACGAGTCATAAGTTGACTTTAACATTTCATACATTCAACATATATATAACACATCATTCTCTTTGTAATAAAGATTTAAAATAGTTAATCACCAAGTTCACATAGCAAATAGGAACTGAAAGACTTGCCTTGATCGTTGTTTACTAATAAAAGTTTAACACTTAGACATATCTCGCACTTCACGCGCTCCAACACACAATTATATAATCATTCACATTAACTATTAGTCACATAGCAACACATATTAGTTGTAATGTAAACTTTACTCTACGCCTCATAACCCTTCCTATCATAGATACACAATGTTCAATTTGATTGTGTTAACTTTCAACTTATATCTCACTGTATTTCATATTCGAAGTTCATTCAAGTGTTTAAGTCTTGCTAGAACTACTTATTGGTTTTATATTAAACCTATTCAATATCTTATAATATTCATTTCATTTGATTTAAAACACTTTTTACGTTCATTAACAATTATCACGGCGTTTCGACGTTTATTCATCACACGCCCAATTTGTCTCTCTTGTGTGTGCTTAGTATGCGTATACAACTTATCTAACATATCATTTATTAATGTTAAGTATCATTATACTTCTTAATATTTGTTTTCTATAACTTAGAATAACATCTATTATTGTCGACATCACTATACTTGTGTATGTACATGTCCGACGCCTTTCGATTGCCTCCGAATACGCATCAGTCACAAAGATGACCATTTTGACTACTGTTCCAGACCTCAAATTGAAACTCTTAAAGAATAAACATTGTAGGTCTATTCATCTTCGTTCTGGATCATCTTTAATCGCCTTAATCGGAGTTCGTATGAAAAGGTTATGCCTATTTTACTAAAATAGGTCAAAACAGACACACCTAACATAGTTTGGGCGCAGCTGCACCAAATTAAGCCTTGGGCATAGCGTAGCTGCACCCTAGAGCGCAGTTGAGCCCCAAATGACTTAGGGCATAGCGCAGCTGTGCCCGTTAGCAGAAACGGGACCTGAAGCTACTGTTCTTCGCGATTTTTGACCCTTTTTCTCCTGCTAATCTTCATAACTTGAGTTATACACATCCAAATTAGTCCGTTTTCAATTTTATGGTTTTGTAATTCATAGAACTACAACGTACTAGAATTCTAACAATTTAGGAAAACATTAACCAACCTAAACTTTGACCCAAAACACATATTCATACTCTATTTTCATGTTTTAACATCTCTAGCGAATTCATTCACTACAAATTCGTTTTACATCCGTTTTTCCTCGTTCAACTTGGGTTTTTTTCGTTTTTCATCATACTAACAACATATATAATCAATTTTAGAGTATATCATGAATTCATCATCAATTTTTGATTCCAAAACAAGCCCTAATGTATAAATATCTATAAAACTCAATTTCTTCTTGTTTAATCATACTTTCATGAACATGATCACCCTAAAAACCACTTTTAGATGTTATAAAATAGGTTATACCAACCCATAAACATATTTATTCAACAATTTATCAAATCATACAACTAAATAACTTCTGTAGAAAACTCAAGAATAGAGGTTTGAGGTTTTAGAATTGATTCTTACTTTGATTCTTCTTTAACCTTGATAGAGGATAAAAATGGCTTGACTAATCCTTCTTTTCTTCCTTGATTCTCCAACTTTCTTTCTCTAACTTATAGAGAATTCTCTCCCTTTCTCTATTTCTCTCTTCTGTGTTCTTCCTCCCTTCTCAGGCTTAAGCCAAAACTTCTTACGTAAAATAAAATAGACGCAAGAATAAACATAAACGATAAAAAAAATACCATACTAATAAATATACTAATTATGTAATATTTATTATATTGTATTTTATTATAATTTTTTTAATTCAAAAGCCATAAGGCTTTGTTTGGCAAAACCAATTAAAATAATGACTTAATCATTTCTTAAGCCTTGTTTGGAAAAACAAGATTAAAATAAGAATTTAAAAAAAGCGCTAAGGCTTTGTTTGGTAAAACCAAATTAAAACTCTTTTAATCTATTTTCATAAGTCATATTTATTGTCATGCTTTATTTAAATAAATTCCCATATTCAAATTAAATTAAATCTAATAACAATTTATTAAATCCATTTACCATATAAACAAATACAATAAAATTATAATTTTTATTATAATTATAATTTTATTTAATAAATTAACACATCACTTTAATTACAAAAATCAAATTAAATAACATTATAACAAACCATATAATCCTTAATAACTCTCTAATTTAGTTATCGAGTTAAATTAGAGTATTATCTCATAAATTTAATTCATCACTCTTTATCTTAATTAAGCTAATTTCTATAACTCACGAATTATTTACTTACTAATAAATAATCCAACAAATATCTACTAAACAACAAACACATCAATTAAAATATTTATTTAATTCAATAAATATTTAAAATTATAAATAAAATTCTGGATTGTTACATTCTTCCCACCTTATAAGGATTGTTACAATATAAATATTTGAAAATATAAATAAAATTCATCTTGCAACTTTCAGTGATACATGTTTAAGAAGTATGTAAGTTCTTGAATTTAAGTGAAATTAAGACTTCTTGCATCAAATAAATCAAACAACAAAAGTCACCACAACAAGATTTCTAGTTAGAGGCGGACATTAACACTATAAAACCCACACGGGCTGCATAGCCTCAGAAACATCTTCCACCCCCTTCGCTAGGGCGGGCCTTATACGCAGATGACCTTCACGGGCATGTCATGGTCATTGCCTTATGATCACAGGCATCCCCTGCTTCGAGCTTTCAAGCAATTTTTAACCCAACAACCATCCAAACAACAATGTCATGATTTATAATTGATATAAACTTGTTATGAAACATCCCTAGCATGCTTCTAACACTTCCAAACATACAAACAATTAAATTCAAGATTTTTATCATTTTTCCAAAGTTTAACACATTTAGCGATTCTCTTCATTACGGATTCGTTACTTGACCAATTTACTTCTCTTAACTTTCGTTGATTTCGTATTTAACCATATTAACAATGTCTAGCTTCAAGTTACACATTCTAGCATGCTTCAACCATAAACTTTTCAACTCAAAACAAGTATTATTGTACTTTTCTAAGAACTTTGTAAATACTTGAATGTAAGAACATATAGAGGAATATTACCTTTGGTGGAGTTGACTTGCTACTCTAGCTTCACTTTGCAGATTATATAAGCTCCACCCAATCACACTCACACACTCTTGAAGTTTTGACAGAGAATTAGCAAAATGGTTATGAATGTGAAGGGCTCCATTTATAGGAAAGCTTGTGACCAATCTAAGCTTTACTCAATGAATTAAACCATTGGAATGGAGAAGAAGCTGATGGTTATGAAGGATTTGGTAGAAGAGTACCATATAGGCCACTCCCCTTCTCATAATGTGCTAGTTTTATGTTTGGTAAGGAGGGACTAGGCCAATGGTCTATTACGTGAAGAAGAAAAGAGTGACACTCAATTTGGGACATGCTAATACTCAGCATTTGTATTACTACTAGCACACTTAGGTTTATTTTACACTTTGTTCACAATTGAGCATACATATACACCCACTCATACATTACACATAAAATCATATATTCCATGTACATTGATTTATTTCAAATAATGTTTACCCTAGACTAGGATATAATTTAATTGGGTACCAATATTACTTCCTATTCCAATTCTACATAGATATTAATATAATTACTTATTATTATTTATTTATTTAATCAAAGTTATTTTCTCCCATAGGTCTAGAATACACATTTAAATACCCCTACACACAACATGGGGTCACATAAGACTCTTTTTCACATAACTTAATAAATTACATTAGTTAAGCTTACTTTTATCATATAGTTTTATATAATAATTCCAATGTCACACCTCATCTTATATTGAATGAAAAACCTTGTTATATAAGATTTCTTCTTACATGTTATTACTCATGATAATTAATGAATGACAATTAGTCAATGACATTATTTATTTATTAATAGTACTAATTAATTTAATCCATTTCATCATTAATTAAATTAGTACTTTCTCATTTCACCACTTTCCCATACTAGGCATAATTCCACAAGTTTAAACTAAGCTTCTCATCACTCTTGCTACATTGCTTAATCATCACATACTAAGTCAATTAATTTAATTTCCATACTCATGCCAATACTATATATATTTATATTCAAATAAATATGCAAACAATCTTTATTCTCAATATTATAATTTATTAAAATTCATGGGCATTACAGGGTACCCATCCTCAAATCCAATGCTCAAATGCTCCCCTGAATAGGGAATTCACGTGATGACATCCGTTATCAATAACTCCAGCTATAGGCGGCAATGAGTGAAACCCTCTGCAACAGGGACCTCTGCCAGTATAGAATGATGTCATCTTCATCCTTGTGGATAGGTATCTAAGCCTAACACACTCATAGGATGCAAATATGGGAGACTCTCATAGACCCAAAACTACTTACACAAAGGTGAACTTCTAATGTCAGTCAACGCTCTTAACACATTGGAAAAGACAAGAGAAACACTCACTAGCAGAAATGGGTAGAATCCTAGCCAAGCCTCGGTCAAGCCCTGCGAAAGCATGTTCATTCCCCTGAAGAAGTAGGCAAAGGAGTAGGAACCCCAGTCATAATCTCCAATACAGTCCACGTGTCGAGTGGTGTTGCTTGCTAATTAGATGAGAATGATTAATCTCATGATCATTTGAGTGGATACACTAAAGCAAGTATGTAGGTGCTTATTAGAGAATAAGTTCACTGAACGTGGCTCGCTAAGGAATACCTAATGGAGTTTTACTTGTCTGTCAATAGGAATTCCTGTAGTGATAGTAGTACAAGTGATCCTTGGACTTGAGATCATAATAGTATCTTGTGTATGATGAGTTATACTTTGACTTAGTCCTTAAGACCCTTAGGGTTTATCAAAGGGTATGCTTGGGTATAATAAATTGTACATGGAGATAATGTATGATCAATAAAAAATCTACCACTTCTAGTAAAAGAAGAGAAATGTCCTATGTGATTCGATAAATGACAATCCAGTAGTCCGTGGCCAAGACAGAATGAAATTAGAAAGGAGTTTCTAATTTGCATTATTTGGAGTTGTGCATTTAAGAGTCGAAATACATATAATTAAATAAAATAAAACTTGACAGTAATTTCATGTCTTATATTTAATTAGGACATTGTATGGTGGAAGGATTGAATTGTACGGTAACTATTTACTCAAAGGTTCTTTTATGATTAATGTTGAAATCTATATTATCTTGAAAGTCGTTGATCGCTAGGGAGGCTTATCCCTATTGTAAAATAAATATTATTTATTTAAATAAATTAATAGTTTAATTTATTTATTTAAATAAGATTAGAATTGTTCTAATTGATTTATTCACAACCGGTTTAATATGGAGAACCTAAAGGGTCACACCATAAAAGGAAGAATAATTATTTAAGAAGTTAATGGCATAATCGTAATAATATGTTAAGTGTATTTAATTTAATCTATGGTGATAGAATAAATTAAATAGCTTAATATTTATTATTTAATATTTTGGAAATATTAAATATATAAATTAATAAGAGGAGTCTTATTAATATTATTATAATAATTATTATTTTAATTTTTAAAGAGTTAGAAATTAATTTAATATTAGTACTCTCATTTATTCCTAATTAGATTAAGAGGCTAGTTAATTAAAGGATTTTAATTAATTAAAATAAAACCAAATTCCTTAATTGTTAAGGAGGGTTGCCCACATCTATAAATAAGAGGAGTCTTATTATGGGTGGTGTGGTTGTTGACTTTTTCACAACAGATGTGATTCCAATTGTTGGAGAGTATACACTTTTCTATGAGAGATAGAAAAACTATGGTTTTGCTAAAGGGAAAAAGGTCAAAAATGCCCCTGATGTTTACCCCGATGTCCCACTTGCACCCTAAACTAATTCTTTTTCCAAAAGTGTCCTTAACGTTACAGATTTTAGCTCAATTGTGCCCCTGTCCTAAACTGACATGCCACTCAGACAAATATAATTGACACCTAAATAAATTTTTGTCGACGTGGATTTTTCTTTCATTAAAATTTCTATCTTAAAATAATCTCTCTTTTTTTCTCTTTTCATTATCATTTGCTCCCTTTTCCTACCATAAACGTGCTCTGTGGACTTATGTTTCATTGTCATCATCTCCTTTTGCTGTAACAAGAAGAACCGCAAAAGGGTGTATATATTTTGGTTAAAGTACTTGACTTTGAAGCTAGAGGAAACCCATAAATGAAGAAAGAATCAAATTTCTCAACCCACTTATTTGTCGTAATGTAAAAGAGCAAGAGCATACAAATCTTTGAAATTTAATTAATAAACACCAAACTAGTTTTATTCAAGTCATCACAATTGATGATGATGATGAAATATATTTAGAGAGAGAGAGAGAAATATGAATGGCCAAAGAAGAAATTTATTTTTGCTAATTGACATGGCAAGCGTAACTCCTTCTATTGGAGTATAATTCAACTTCAGAACAACAAACTTCAGCAGCGATTCGTCAATTAATCACTTGACCCATTTATATCTCTCGAAGTTATCTACTTACCCGTAGCAGTTCAAAGATTTGGGGCTCGCGCTCTTCATCTCTCGCTTTTTCGATTCTTGAAGAGATCAATTCAAAGACTTCAATTGCAACCAATATTCTCGCTATATAACCAAACTACGAGAAAATTCATAAAGAACTAATAACAAAAGCTTTCTCGTAATAGAAAGAATTTGTTCAAATTTATATAACACCAAACCCAAGAAAGCAAAACTTTAATTTCAAACCCTAAACCCAAAAAGAAAAAGGAATCGTGGTAAAATCATACTCAAATCACTTTTAAAAATCAAAATCTTGGATAAAAGCCCCATAAGTCTTTTCTTTAAGAGGAAATTCAACACATAGACCAAAGACTAGGTCATCTCAAAGCCACGCTTATGGGACGAAATCGATGGGGATTTTTCATTTCACCAAAGGGTAGGAGCTAATTTTTCTGGACTCGTTGCTAGCTCGCTTCCTTGAGGGGCCTTGTGGCACGGCTGATTCATGAGTTGTTTGTTTGATTCTTCCATTGCAGAGAGAGAGAGAATGAGTTTTTGGAGAGGAAAAAAGTTTACGGTGATGAAGGAAGAGAAAGGAATGTGTTGTAAAATGAGTAGTCATGCCTTGTCACCAAAATTTTGGTTTGTCATCAAAAAAATGTCCAGGTGTAAACGGAATTAGTCTACGTGGTATGTCCGTTAGTGGTAGGGGTACAGTTGAGCTAAAATTTGTAACGTCAAGGGCACTTTTGGAAAAAAAAATTAGTTTAAGGTGCAAGTAGGACATCGGGGTAAACATCAGGGGCATTTTTGACCCTTTGCCCTTTTGCTAAATACCCATCTTCTTGAATCTTTCTTTTTCCTTGGTGGGTCACCTCTAGAGGACAAACACATGGGTGGCTAACGTTGATTAAAGGAAGGAACCAAACCCAGTGGATTCAAGTTAAACGCGAAAAGATTTGGAGGTAAACTTGTACCTAAGGAAGCTCGAATCTTCAAGGGTATAATTCTTGTTCTTTTTTTTTATTTAATTAATAATTGCGCATAAAGGATGATCCGGGTATATGGTTTGTAAAATTTTAAAACTCTGATTTTCCTTGCTTCTGCTTATTTTGTACAATTTGATTGCGTTCATGAATTTTACAAATCTAACAGTGGCATCAGAGCCAAACCTTTATGCAAATTATGAATTGTTTTAATTTGATATGTATATTGATATATGTTTAGAACAAATTTTTTTGGGCATAATTTATTGTATAAAATTTATTTTAAAAAAAACAATTCGTGAAACTGTTTTTGAAAATCGAATTTTCGCTTATTACTGATCATGGTGATTCGATATGGTAACTTCGGTAATGTGATTCATGATGGCTTGAATAATATATATATATATATATATATATATATATATATATATATATTAATTATTTTATTATTAAAATAAAAAAGTTTATTTTAATCTTAAAATAAAAAAAAATTATTTTAATCTTAAAATAAAAATTTTATTTTAATTTTAAAATTGGATTTCATGGTAACTAATTAAAGTTGGAATTAGATTCCATGATAACTAATTGGAGTTGAAATTGGATTCCATGTTTCCTTGAATAAATGAGTTTATTTAGATTTGGAAAAAGATTTCATATTATTCAAAATAAAAGAGTTTATTTGTGAATAGGAAAGAGAATCTGTATTTCCTTGAATTAAGGAGTTTATTTAGATATGGAATAAGATTTCATATTATTCAAAATAAAGGAGTTTATTTGTGAATAGGAAATAGAATCCGTGTTTCCTTTAATAAAAGTTTTTTTTCTACTTGGAATTGGATTCCATAATTAATTAAAATAAATGATTTTATTTTGATTAAAGATTTTGATTAAAATAAAATAGTTTATTTTATTCAAAAATAGGATAAATTAAAATAAAAGAGGTTTATTTTGATTTAAATTTGGATTAAAATAAAGGAGTTTATTTTGATTCAAAATTAGATTTTATACTAACTAAATTTTCCCATTAAATGATATCAATATATATATTGAATGATGAATTAATTTATTGATGCATATAGTGATGTGTATGATAATAAATGGGATTGATTATGGACTATTGACCAATGTGATTGGATTTTATTTTAGTTGGATGCATGAATGTATGAGTTTTATTAAATGGGGTCTGCGTACACAAGGGTTGTAGTTTTCTCTTCACTTATATGGAAATGCTAGGTCTGACTTAACTTAAATCATTTTAGTTCGGATGTGCACACACTTGTCCATTATGATCTAAGAGGCAAAATACAAGGAGTTGCATAGTTGATGTAATTGATAAGAGTTGTCTACCTATTTATTTATATATAGTTTGTTGTGCACACACAAGGCTATATACATTTGAAATGGGATCCTTATTTTCAGTAGCATATCTTTAATGATATCGTCGAACTATGTGACACCCCCAAATCCGGTACTTCTATTTCCACAGGATTTGGTGTTCACTGTACAAACATCATCTATCTATCTACCCATAAATACAATGCAAACCATGCAATAGAATAAATAAATAATAAATCTCTCCCCTTATGGGGTTACATCAACTGAATAATAAATAAATCCCAGGTTACTCTAACCTTAAATCATCTGTGCGGAAAACATAAATAATAAGCCTTAAGAAACATCAACTTTAAATGTCATTATACAACCACATAAACAAATAGTCTTCATTACTTGCTAATCTTGCCCTTGCCTTTACTAGTGGAAGGTTCGTCTGCTCTTTCGTTCTTAACTGCAATGTTATTATTCGCAAGAGTGGGCACGATTGCCCACAAGTATAACAATATAACAATGAATAATAACATGCGAGAAAAATAATAACTTCGAATATAAAAGCTCAACTTTTGAATCAAGAATGAATAACAAGAATCAAAAGAATTTCTGAGGGTCATAAGACCTTGAACTATGTCCTAGGTTGTCAAGTGTTTATACTTGAAACCTTTAACAGTCATAAGACTATGGACTCTTCTTCTCGTACTTAGGGGGATCAACCCTTAGTACCATCATATGCATTAATATCTTAACGCTAAAGCGTAAATAATCCCCTATACAGGGTTGTTCATCTCAGTTTTGACATTCGAGTCCGCACCAAAGGAAGTTTGGTTTGGTAAATTCATCAAGGGGTTCTGAAATTTAGAACGCTCATCAACTATGGACTAGTCGAATCAATAAGGGTTCACTAGTCTAACAAGGTTTAACAATGAACGAATATTTAACTTGAATAACATCTAAAAAGGTATACAATAGAATAATTATTGTATAACAACATCATGCTTGAAGATTAATAAGCTTTAATATATAAGACAGGCTTGATCAATAATAATGAGAACTTGCTCAATATCGAAAGATGAATTAATCAACTTATATAACAATAACGAGTAGGATTAGGAAACTTGCTCAACGAAAGTTTAGGGTAAGAAACTTGCTCAACGTAAATGTAGAGTTGGAAAACTTGCTCAATGTAACAAGATAAGGTTTAGAAACTTGCCTCGTGCGTAGATTACACTTAAACAAACTCGTTCTTTGACTTAAATCCTACATATAAATTACGTTCACAATACCAGTCAATAATAATGTACTAACATCATAACTTTACTCTTTGTTTAACTCGAATTCATGACTATACTTAGTCAATTATTACACTTAGTGTAAAATTAAGACTTCACGAAAAATAAACTAATTATGCATTCGATCATTTAATCCACACGTAATTGTGTTATGGACATGTTAAGTCTTTATAATCATTAGACTAAGTTGCTATCACATTTCCATACTTGTACACTTTTAAAAACTCATTTCGACCATTTCGCTAAGGTATACTGGCCATTTCACTTTTATACTATGTCTTGGCGGCCAGTGCAGTGTCCAGTGCTACTGTTGCCAGCAGCATCTGCTGATGAAGTCTCGAGTTCGAGTTGGTTGGCCACATGACACTCCGACCTCAGATCTCATTTCGATTCATGAAGAACACGTAATTCAAATAAATAAACTCTACATAATCATAAATTTCACCAAATTAAATATACCCACATGCTAGAATTTATACATAACCATTACCCAACATATATAGAGTGATTTTCACCCATAAAAACATATAATTACAGAATTAAAGCATGCAAATTGAACTGTTCTTGATGTTCTTGAAGTTCTTGAACAAAAACATAGATTTTAATGCTACGGATTCGTTATAAGGCCAAATCCAACCATTCAAGTTTCATTTTGTTCATTTTAACATGCATAATCATATACAAGTGGAAAATTTTAGGGATAATATATGATTGACGTATTAATATCACGTATAAGGCCATATGGCCATATAACATAATCTGTAATCGTATACTGTAAAATTTCATGAAACTGATGATATGGAATTATGCAATATATATATAAAACATGCCACTACTCGAATTATTACATATATTCTTATAATAACTTTCCAATTTGTAGATATTCACAGAAGACTTTAAGCCATATTCATGAAACTTAAAAGACGTAAAAATAATAATTGGGTTGAAGAGATTACCCAAGCGTAGATTAGTAGGATTGAAACTTTTCCCAATTTCTTCTTAACTCTCACAATCTCTTAACAATCTCTGAACTTTCAAACTCTCTCTCTCTCTCTCTCTCTCTTTCTCCTCTCTGTTTTTTGTCAGACTTAGAAAAATAATAAGAAAAGAGAAGACGTCTGATAATAAAGGAGAAAAACTGATGCAGTAGAGGTCAGTTACCCCCCATCATGGGTAACTTCCCTCAACTCCCACCAAGGCCATGTTTGGCTAGTTAGAATAGGTTTTAAAAATTATTTAATTTAATAAAACTTTATCATATAGTTTAAATAATGTCACACTCTTTTATAAAATAAATCAATATCTTATTTAATTTACTTTAAATAAAATATAATGATTTCTCAATAATGCACATAGTCACATAATTAAATTTTCTCATTTAATAATAATATCAATTATTAAATCTCTAATTAATAATTAAATTAATTAAAATAACAAAGGCTTATTAAATATTTTTTTTTAATTCAATAAGCTCACATAATCACATACTTTGAATAATAAAAAATTTCACATTAAATTAATAAATGTAACACATATAATTAAATTAATCTATCACAACTTCATAAATTAATTATTTAATCTAATAATTAATTCATCGAAAAATATTTATTCAATCCAATAAATATTAAAATTAAATTACAAAATTACGGTTATCACATTTTTCCCCTCTTAAAAGGATTATGTCCTCAGAATCACAACTCAATAATTCGTCCCGTTACAAACTATATAAATTAAGGGTAATATAGTTTGATGAAAATAGTGGGAGATACCAATTTAAAATAAGACCTAATTTATTTTGATAATTAATAAAAGAATGTATGCTAAAATGTTGTTAATTATAAATTCATTTATAAAATTTTATAATGTCTAAATTACTATCACTGTGAAGCATATTAGATGTTATTTAATCGGACCGAATTAAATGAATTGGTTAAGGAATTTGAGAATAGTTCTCATAGCTGAAAATCTATCTTATGTCCTTAATACACCTATCCCTGCAATGGTTGCAAACAATGCCTCTGAGGAAGAGGTTGCTACTTTTAAAAAGTGACAAGATGATGCACAGTTGGCTCAATGCATCATTCTCGCATCTATGAGTAACGTGTTTCAGTGTCAACATAAACTATGGATGCTCCTACTATATTCCTGCACATCAAGTAGTTGATGGTGAGAAAAGTAGGACTGATAGATATCAGATATCTAAGGAGCTCTTCCGATCTAGAATGACCAATGACACTACAGTACACATAAAATTCCTTAATATTATCAATTTGATTGATTATTTAGGACAACAGGTTTTGTCATGGATGGAAAGTTGAGCCACTATTTGATCTTGCACTTACTCCTGGACTCCTTTCACAATTGTTGTGAATTTTTCATATGAACAAGCTAGATATCAGCCTCGCTGATTTGCTTAACATGTTGAAAAATGTTGAGAGTCACTTTCCAACCAAGAAAGACTGTGTCTTACTGGTAGGGGCCAAAGGATCTTCTGAAAAAAAGAATGATTCAAAGAAGGTAAATAGAAAGGAAAAAACAAAGGATAATAAGAACAAAACTGATACGAATAGCTGCAATAAGCCAGGACACTGGAAAAGAAACCGCGAGAAGCATCTTGCAGAGCTAACCAGAAGAAGCTTAGTGAAGTTTCGGTTACAAATATTATTTTGTTCATGATTTAAAATAAATTTTTCTTTAAGTCAAGGTTCTACTTGGGTATTGGATACCGACTTTGGTTATCATAAATATAGATTTATGAAGGGATCAAGCAGAAGTAGAAAGCTAAACAAGAGACTAGTAAATCCTATGTGTGGAAATGAAGCAAATGTTGCTGCATTAGCCATAGGAACTTATTGTTTAGCATTTCCTACGGGCAAGTTTATTAAGTTAATAAGTTGTTATTGTATTCTACTTCTCGTTAGAAACATTATTTCCATTTTATTGTTGGACAATGAAATCTTTGGTATTATATTTACGAACAATTGTTGTTCTTTTTATAAAAATAATGTTTTGTATAGAACTGGAATATTACTTAATGGATTTTGTATACTTAACTTACGTGAAAAATAATTTTGCATATTGAACAAATTAGTATAAGAAAAGGAGATGATCATTCAAAGAGTTGAATGTTTGTATTTGATGAAATACAAGTATGAATTATTTGAAAGGTTCAAAGAATTCAGAAGTGAAACAAATTGGCAAAGTATTTGAATTCTTTGATCAGATCAAGGAAGGAATACTTGTGCAATGAGTTTCTAGATCATCTCAAATGGTTTTCTCACAATGGACGCCTCTTGATACGCAATAATTGACTGATGTATCTGAAAGGAAAAATCGTACCTTGTTGGACATGGTGCGGTCCATAATGATTTTACCGACATTCCAGTATCCCTCTTGGATCATGTCCTAGAAATGGCTGCATATCTGTAACAACCCAGAAAATCGGATTGTACAGAATTTAAGATTAAATAATTAGTTATTAATAAAATAAATTTTTATTAATACTATTCTGTGCTATGTGTTTATTAATCGTTCTATAACCTAGAATGATTATTAATCGGGAGGATTCTGGCTACGAGCTAGACTGAACGAGTAAGAATTTTCAAGATGAAATTGAAAATTTTTTGGGAACAAAAATATTTCTGGGGAAAAAGACGAAATAGGCACTATTCACCTAACGAAACCTAAGGGTTAGGGTTTGAATAACCTAAGCCGTTCTGAGAGTTTGGTATGTCGAAATGACATTCCGTCGAAAGATTTGACAATAATATATCGTGAAAAGTTAAGTAAGCCGATAAAAGTTTTTCTCTCGAAAATGTGCGTAAATCGGATAAAATAAAAAACGATTTAAAAGTAATCATATGTACTTTTCATTCGTTTAGCTACGTTAGGAGAAAACGTGAAGGAAAACGCTTGACACCAAAAAGTGTTTTTCAGTCTTTTGGAAATTCGAAGAATACGTAAAAGTTAATCGATAAAGGAAAGACGAAATATCCAAAAATATTTGGATTCTGAGAATCGCAGTTTTTAAAACCGCTTTGACCTAAAACCCGAAGACGAGAACTACTTAAACTTAAGGGCTAAGCAAACTTGAGGGCTAAGTTAACTTAGTCCTTAAGCCTTGAATAGTAAGGAGGTTAGGGAGGGTGAAATGACTATTTTACCTCTAGCCTTGAAAATCTATAAATAGGAAGCTTAAGCTCATTTGTTTGGGATTTTGAAAATCCTATCACTTGAGAGAGAAAGAGAAAGAGCTCGGATGGGGGAAGAGAAGGAGAAGAAGGAAGAAAAGATTGCTCGTGAGCAAACCTTGTCCGACGGAGGAAGATTAAAGGAGAAAGGTAATCCGAAACCTAGTCTCTTAGAAATTTTCTTTAAGTTTTTATGTTCAAAAACATAGCTTAATGAGAATAAGGAGTAAAAGATATTGAGAATGAATTCATATGGTTGAAATAGTAAGAAAATGAAGAAATGAGAATTAGAAGTTTATTTAATAAATTTCTTAAGGAAGTATAAGATTCGTAAGGATTTTGAGCGATCCGAATGAATCTTATGAATGAGTGGGTCAAATAAGTAAGGAATGGTGTTCTATAACATCAAATTCCAAGAAAAAGTGAAATCATAATCTAAAATATCGATTAAAAATGAAGAACCAACGAAGAACACGAAGAACACGCGAAGAACATGAAGAACATTGTTGATGGACAAATTTAAAACCATCATAGTATAATTGTTGTTAATGGACAAGTTTAAAACCATTGCGTATAAGTTAGATGCATATTTCTTGGTTAGGAAAGGTAGAAACGTTCATGAAGAACGGATTAAAACGGAGCTATAACGAAGTTATGGCAAAAATTTTGTAAGAGATGAACGAGAATTAGAAAGTTAGTAAATGAACCCGAACGTGTAGGGTTTCATAAGAATGTAAGAGAACGTATAAAACATGAGTCGTGGACTCAAGAATGAACAAGTTTTGAGTTCGGATGACCGAATTACGGACGAACGAACGAAGAACGTTAAAAACATAAAACGAATAAAGGGCAAAGATTAAGACAATCAAAAGGCATGATAACAAATTCAGAACAAAGTTCTATCCATGGCTAATCTAAGTACGTAAGATAAGGAAGAAAATGGCTTTGGAATTACCTCGTTCTGAGTTATAACGAAGAAGTTATGAGATTTCAAAGTACGCATCTCAGAACGACCAAAGACTAAGAAAAAATTTTCGAGAAGAAGGGCTTGGCGCACAAGACCAAACCATGCCTAGAGAGGTATTTCCGCAAAGACCTGCATCGGATAGCCGTGAGACACTACTAACTCATGTCGTAGCACGAGTCTTAGTGCAAAGAGTGGCACCGCAGCGCCGAAGTAGGACAATGCCTAGAAATGAGATTTTTACTGCTCAAGTACTGGGGGATGTGCAAGAAAGAAATAAGAACATAATGTTCAACTAATGTAACACTTAATCAAGTGTTTTAAACCTTTAATGAAGGTTGAACGGAAATATTAAATGAGATTGAAAGACAAAGAATGTAGACGCGGGTTACAGAATCGATATCCGGGGACCGTAGTCGCGATAAACGAATGTGAGGGATTGCTATGATTGTGATTCCTTAGACGTTGAGTGACGAGGGTAATGAATAAAATTTCGATGTTATGTTATAGTAATGTGAGATGAATGTAAAGCGTATAGTCGCTATGAACGTAACGTTGTTGCGATTAACGATCGGTCTTAGCATACAATGATCTGTATAGCTTCGACGTTAAGAAAGAATAAAGAACATGGAGTTCATGGGATGGATAACTATTGAAAGCGATTAAAACCTTGAGTAAAGGTTGAATGAGAGGTTAAGAGATGAGCAACGTGAACGTTGAATACGTAAACGATCCTCGTGAATCGTATTCGCATCGGACGAACGTTCTAAGTATACCCTGGTTGTATGATGTAGACGTTGACGAAGGTAGTAAGTAAGATATAAATTATTGAGAAAGCCGTATCGAACGGTAATAAGATTAATGAAAGCCGAATGTGAATCAGATAAGAATGAGTCCTGAGGTATGGCAATTACTTGCCAGAAAGCCAAAAGGAATAAGAAATTGACTTAACGAACATTATAGTTAATAGTTCGTATAAGTCAAGATAAGTTTAGGTTGTGGTGCAATCGTAACCTTAGATGGTTGACATATGGGAGTCAAGCAACAATTCCTTCGAAGAGCGAAGGTATATACTGAAATCGGGTAACCGATCTAACTCACTTTGTGATGGCGGTGTAGATGAGATGGGAACTTGTTTGTTGGTTGTTTGTGGGAAACCACTCAGAGTACTATATGGACTACCAGCAGAGAAGCGATGTGTGCTGTGTCCTAGAGTAGTTATAAGAAGAAGACAAGAATGTAAAACATCAAAGATGATGAATGTAAAAGTAAGACATCTCCGTATGTCATGAAGCCGTAAACCGGTAATGAAAGTTAGTCGCATAAAATTATATTGCAAAAACGTGAACCCTAAGAAGTAAAGTTAAGTAAACCAATGTGTAAGTCAAGTATATGACTAATTGGTGTATGTGTTATTTCCTTATGTGTTATAGGGTTTGGAAGGAGCAGTTCAGCATAAGTTGTAGCTGTGCATAAGGCAAGTTTCCTAACTTCATTCATATTTTAAATGAATGCTAGTTTCTAAAACTTCTTAGATGTTGAACTTGAGAAGTTCTGTCTATGTGCAAATGTAATATATTTGTATAATGTGTTAGAACGTATGAGGCCTTGTGCCACAATATGAACACTTCGGTGTTTCTATGATATGAACTGTTCTATGATTGAATTGTTCAATATGAGCATGTTCTGTTTGTACATGAACCGTTATCGTTAAGTCTGTGCTATTGATTCTAGCCAGACAGAATGTATATGAAAGAGAGTAGAGAATGAAAGTATTTCAAAGTAAATGTGACTAATGTTTTAAAATGATAGGAATCGAGATTATTCCTATTGTTCAAGCTGCTTCATAACCTTTGTTCGGTTATCGAAGTTTTAAAAGGAATGTTAAACTCTTGAAGTTGTTTGTTCAACTGCTATGACTTGCTGAGAAATTGAATGCTCACACTTGCTTTAAATGAAAAACATTTTTAGCGAACGATGTTTAGACGAATTTAAAGATCCCGTAAAGATCAAGCTGACGGTATCCAGATGAAGTGTCATTCAGAATGTGAATGAGCGAGAAGATCAAGTGAAAACTTGTAATGTAGAAAGATGAAAATTAAACTATAGACTAGTTTAATGAACTGTTATGTATCCTTGGTGGCGGATAAAAGTCACTCTTGTAAGATGAAAGGAATAATGTAATTATCATTATTTGTAATGAGAAAGGTTATAAGGTTTTAGAACTTGGGAATTTAGAATGTATATTGTTATATTTCAGTATATAATGATGTATACTTGGATGAATGATGTACTCGTGATGTACGGAATCTGGGTGTGAAGATAGACCAGATTTCGGGGCGTAACAATATCTATGAAAAGGTAACCTCAAAATTCGGCCCTAAGACTCTATAAGAGTTATGGACAGGGAGGATTCCTAATCTTAAGTATGTTAAGATAAGGGGTTGTCCAGCTTATGTGAAAAGGTTTCAAAGGATAAACTTAGGACAAGATTTGACAGGTACAGATTTGTGGGACATCCTAAAGTAAGTTTAGGGTATATGTTCTGTAATCTTACTTAGCAAAAGGTGTTTGTTACCAAACACGCTTCCTTCTAAGATAATATTGTTTATCATTAAAGGGGCTAGTGGGAGGATAATGGATCTTGAAGAGTTCAAGAAACACAAAACACTATAAGTTAAATAAGAGGAACCTGTAGATAGAACTATTGTACCACAACCAAATCGTAAATCTGAAATAGTACCGAAGATACTTGAGAGGTATGGATTCATCATAGATGATGATGATGAGGTACGAATCATAGAAGATGATGATCCTGTTACATACGATGAGGTAAGAGTTTTAGACACTCGGAGAAATGGATTGAAGTAAGCTTCTCAAAAATGGAACATTCGTTTTGATGAAATAATCAAAAGAGTTTGATTTTATCAAAAATAAGAATGAACCTAGTGTGTACAAAAGGGTCAATGGGAGTGTCGTGACATTCCTAGTATTATATGTTGATATACTATGGATAAGGAATGACATATCAATGCTACTATTAGTAAAGATAAAATTGTCTAAACATTCCTCCACGAATAATTTGGGAAGAGTATCGTTATTGGGGATAAAAATATATATATATAGATAGATTTAATAGGATGCTCGACTTAACCCAAGGAATGTATATTCATTTGATGCTAAAGTTATTTAGCATGGAAAACTCCAGGAGATATCTCATGTTGATGAGCCATGTAGTGTATCTCTCTCAATAGTCCTCATAGACTCATAAAAGAGAGATCGCATGAGTAACTATCATGTATGCAATGAAATGTACAAGACCTAATGTTGATCAGTCATATTCTGGAGAAGTTCACTGTGAGTCAATGAAAAACATCTTAAAACACTTAACTGGCACTAAGGATGTGATTAAAATTTATGGTGGGTCTAAATTAAAACTAGAGGGCTTAACAGACTCAAGTTTTTTTAGACAGACCAAGACGACAGAAAATCTACTTTAAGGTAAAGTGTTACCTTGAACGGTGGTGCAGTGAATTGGAAAGGTTTCAAACAGCAAAGAGTTTCTGGTTTGGTGATAAAGACAAAGTATATAGCTGTAAATGAAGCTGCAAGTTGATTGTTTGGATGAAAAGTTCATTACAGAACTAGGAATAATTCCTAAATCTCATCTTGGATCTAAACATGTGTTGTGGCACTTTCATTTGATTATATGAATCATTGAAATATGAAAAATCACTATAGAGATAGTGGACCCTCAGGAACAACATTACATATCCATTAACTAAAGCTTATCCAACAGCAGGATAATCGTCACTTAGAGAAGAAGGGTATGAGATACCATGGCGATTGGCTTTAGTGCAAGTGGGTGATTGAAAGTAGTATGCACACAAGCCAATAATGTTTGATGATAAAGCATATACTTTGTAACAATCTTATTCATTTATTAATAAAAAGTATTAATTTATTAAAGGCTTTTAATTATCTACATGATGTTGTTTTATAATATGTGATAAACCCATAGTTTTAAGCAATGCTTTTAGAATAATGATGATGATCATTCTAATGAGATCTAAATTCTTAGAAAGCTTAAAACTAAAATAGTTCCCAATCATTGGATTACTAAATTGGGGATTAGTGAATCCAGATAGATTAGTACATACGTTGCTTGCTCATTAGATGAGGATGATTAATCTCATGATCATTTGTGTGAATACACTAAAGCAAGTATGTAGGTGCTTATTAGAGAATAAGTTCACTGAACATGGCTCGCTAAGGAATACCTAATAGAGTTTTACTTGCCTGTCAATAGGAATTCCTGTAGTGATAGTAGTACAAGTGATCCTTGGACTTGAGATCATCATAGTATCTTGTGTATGATGAGTTATACTTTGACTTATTCCTTATGACCCTTAGGGTTTATCAAAGGGTATGCTTGGGTATAATAAATTATACATGGAGATAATGTATGATCAATAAAGAATCTACCACTTCTAGTAAAAGAAGAGAAATGTCCTATGTGATTTGATAAATGACAACCCAGTAGTCATTGGCCAAGGCAGAATGAAATTAGAAAGGAGTTTCTAATTTGCATTATTTGGAGTTGTGCATTTAAGAGTCAAAATACATATAATTAAATAAAATAAGATTTGACAGTAATTCCATGTCTTATATTTAATTAGGACATTGTATGGTGGAAGGATTGAATTGTACGGTAACTATTTACTCAAAGGTTCTTTTATGATTAATGTTGAAATCTATATTATCTTGAAAGTCGTTGATCGCTAGGGAGGCTTATCCCTATTGTAGAATAAATATTATTTATTTAAATAAATTAATAGTTTAATTTATTTATTTAAATAAGATTAGAATTGTTCTAATTGATTTATTCACAACCTATTTTAATATGGAGAACCTAAAGGGTCACACCATAAAAGGAAGAATAATTATTTAAGAAGTTAATGGCATAATCGTAATAATATAGTTAAGTGTATTTAATTTAATCTATGGTGATAGAATAAATTAAATAGCTTAATATTTATTATTTAATATTTTGAAATATTAAATATATAAATTAATAAGAAGAGTCTTATTAATATTATTACAATTATTATTATTTTAATTTCTAAAGAGTTAGAAATTAATTTAATATTAATACTCTCATTTATTCCTAATTAGATTAGGAGGCTAATTAATTAAAGGATTTTAATTAATTAAAATAAAACCAAATTCCTTAATTGTTAAGGAGGGTTGCCCACATCTATAAATAAGATGAGTCTTATTATGGGTGGTGTGGTTGTTGACTTTTTCACAACAGACGTGATTCCAATTGTTGGAGAGTACACCCTTTTCTATGTGAGATAGAAAAACTATGGTTTTGCTAAATACCCATCTTCTTGAATCTTTCTTTTTCCTTGGTGGATCACCTCTAGAGGCCAAACACATTGGTGGCTAACGTTTATCAAAGGAAGGAACCAAACCCGATGGATTCAAGTTGAACGCAAAAAGATTTGGATATGAACTTGTACCTGAAGAAGCTCGAATCTTCAAGGGTATGATTCTTGTTCTTTATCTTTTCGTTTAATTAATAATTGCGCATAAAGGATGATCCGGGTATATGGTTTGTAAAATTTTAAAACTCTGATTTTCCTTGCTTTCGCTTATTTTGTGCAATTTGATTGTGTTCATGAATATTACAAACCTAACAAGTGGATGCTGAACCAGTTCCCTCGAGGCTGTGTAAATCTGGGAACCTACATCAAATGCAGATCAACATCAGAATCCTTTAGTCCTCATCAATAGGAAAGAAGGAAGATTAAGATATAACTCTATACCGTGTTTGCGTGCAGGTAAACTGAAGGGTGTCGACTCAAATCGCCCAAAAGCTCTAGGTTTGCCACATGAATGCCTGACAAATTTCTACGAGGAACAGATGCAGCAGGAGCAGGAGCCTTAACCGGTACATCCTCCTCCTCGTCCTCGACATCCGTCACATCAACCTGGACTAGACGTATCACTGCCTCCACCAAACGATGAGATTGTCTAACAGAACAGGGTCGAGGCACTTCAGAAGCCCTCCTCCGCACACCAGAAGTGGTCCTGCGGGAACTACTCGGCTGATCCGGATCCATAATATCTGGACAACAAGTCTCTAAATCACCTCATAAAGGGTGTGGTAAATTCTTATCTAGAGCTTTTCAAAATGCATCTTATGACTACATGCATGCATGCATTATTTTAACATACATCTACAGTAGAGTTAAAAATGCATGACTACCCAATGCATATATTTAAATTTTTTTGCCATAGTCCCCTTTGTAAATAGGACTATCCACATACACATAGGCATGACTAGGTGGCCATTCTGTAGAACACCTACCCACAGTTATATACATACTACATGCATTAATACATCACAGTAAAAAATCTGTAAGTGTAGTCTAATTACTAGGATTATTTTGCTTTTCTGCCTTTACTCATTTGTCCTCAAATAGGATAAGAAATGACAGTAAAAGGAGCCAATTTGACTGTTTTAAAAGTCATATTTTTTCACATCATTTTGTTCAGTATGGTTTAATACTAACATTTACTATGTTGAATATTTTTTATAAAGTCATATCAGCAGGCATATTCACTACTATGTGTCTAAATGCATTTCATGTGATAAGTCATTTTCCAACGGATAGAAACTGGAAAACAATACATGCATACGTTACTAGGACAGTGTAGAACACTTGTATGGTAGTAGAATTTGCAGAAAGTCACCTGAACTCAGCAGATCTGAAGAAAAGCTCTCAGATTTCCTTCGCGGTGCAACTTGAAAGTGACTTATGAAAGCAACCTGCAGGCTTTACATACTCACAGTTGGCTGCAGGTCCACCTCCGGTTGTCGCAGGTGTACCTGCGGCACCCCTACATGGGTCCCACCCCTCTTGATAGGTCCAGGTCGGGTTACAAAGGAGGTCTCACAAGCTGAAAAGGCCAAATCGGGAATAAAAATGCTATGCGACTGAGCGGAATAGCTTGAAATCCTGGTTTTCACGGGTCAAACTCTGGCTTTACATGTCACTCATTGGTATTCGCCTAACTACAAGGTACACTATACCGATGAGCTCAGCTGTTGCAAATCATACTCGGCAATGCCTTACATAGGCCCGATGCCGCCAAATACATGGTCATAACCCTAAACAGTATCCCCGATGGGGGTCACAACGCAGATTTCACTGATAACGTATCCCTGGCAGGGGTCACAACGCAGATTTCATTGATAAAGTACCCCCAGCGGGGGTCACAACGCAGATTTCATTTATCCACGTATCCTTGGCAGGGGTTACAATGCAATTCAACCATTGATATATGCGTTAATGAAGGTCAAGCATCCTTGACATGTTCTTCGGTGGGGGTGACAACGCAATTCAACCATTGATATACGCGTCAATGAAGGTCAAGCAGCCTTGACATGTTCCCCGACGGTGGTTACAATGCAATTCAACCGTTGATACACACATCAATGAAGGTCAAGTAACCTTGAAAGTTCACCCAACAGGGATCTATCCGGTGATACACACATCAGCGAAGGTCAGGTAGCCCTGACATACTATTGGTAGTAACTCCAACAGGACCGTGGTATATGCTGGTGACAAAAACCAGAGAAGACCATCCTCATCGAAGAGGACCGATGATGGAATCTGTTATACACATCCTAAAATAGACAAAGCTTTATCCCTATAGATCTCTTGCACACTAGAGGCACATCTTCAGCGTAAAGTCTGTATCCAGGATTCAGGACTTTGGTGATAACCCCAACGTCAACATCCTTGAAGACTTGGATCGCACGTCCAAGACATCACTGAGTGTCATCCTCGGCAGGACTAACAGGTAACCGACAATCATCCCATCATGTTGGAAAATAATCCAATAAAACACATACATCATGCATTTGCATCATGTTGCTGCACATGGCATCATATTTATCTTGTTGCATTTCAAGTGTCTAGGATTCTTTATCATATCTATGACTTGCATTTCATGAATATGATAAAGAGGGGCATCTGTAGACACTTGAAATTTTCTGCACACCTGTTACTAACATTACAGGAGGGCAGATTTGTCTTTCAGAGATAACCTTGGAAGATAGCTCATATCCATTCCGGATACCACCGGAAGTTCAGTCTCAACCCCAGAACACACACCAAGAGTATCGGTTTCAACCTCGGAGATAACCCCGAGTTTCATCCTTGGAGATAACCCCAAGGAATGTCGTTTTAATTTCAGCGATAACCCCAGAAATGTTTGTTTCAAATGCATGCAATCAGCTTTAACCTCGGAACTTCTGCCGAGGCACTCATTCCAAAGACCCGGAGATAACCCCGGGAAGACAGGCATATTTAAAAATGACCTTGAGGAATTCAAACACTTGCAGTAGTCCAATCTCAAAGATAACCCTGAGCAACGTCTGCTTTATCAGCCCAAACTGGAGATAACCTCAGTGAGGGGCAAAATCGTCATCTTGCCACCTCAACCCCACATCGCGTCATCTCAACATCTCATACATATATTTCTACACAACAATGTCCCATAAGAGCCAAGGAATTCCAATCCCGAGTGACTATTAAGCATGGCAGCACACTGGATAGAATTTGAATCTTGAAGACCACGGGCATGGTCCCCTCTTCCTAACTTCGTACAATCTCTAATCCCATGTCATTGCATAACTCTCGACAACGACGATCCAAAAAAGGTTTTTACACCTCAATCGGATGCTCGGATTGAAGTTTTTCAAGTTTGAACGGACATCATAGTGCACGAAAGTGCACGATTTTGAGACAGCGAGACTCGGAGCCCGAGGCACCCCGGCAACAGTAGTGCAGTCATAACGTCATCGCGGTACACTTATGACCACCAACTCTATAAATATAGAGCTTGGGGTAGCCATAATTCAAGAGAAAAAAGCAAGGAATCCCTGTCAAATTTTCTCTGTACACACCCCATATTGAATGTTTTCTCATTTTAAACACTTGTTAGCTCACATATAGTTATATTTTTATCGGTGGGAGCTGAGTGTTCATCCATTTATAGTCATAGAAGTCTTCTTTGGCAGCCCATTGTAATCCTTCTTACACATTATAAAGCCTTTCTCTTCATCTTTGCACACAATATTCTTCACATTGAGAGTTGTGTTGTGTGTGTATGCCCGGACTTCGGTCCGTGGTTTTCATTTCTGTCTGTATATATACTTATATATGTATATATTTATATATATGGACTAACATTATCGAGTTATGCCTCGATTGAGCCTAGAGTTATGTTCGGAGCATTTACTTGCTTATATATATGTGAACTGTTATCGGATTATATCCGATGAGCCTAGATTTTACATCCGGTGCGTTTACTACTTTTATGTATATAGCGACAAATTGTTGAAATGATAAACTGAGCCGGGATTGAGAAACATCATATGCGTTTACCGCATTTATATATATATACATTTCTGTCAGGCCTCGAGTTTACTTTGTGGCCTTTTACTGCTTTATTTACATTCCGTCCCACCTGGAGTTTACTTCGTGGCGGTTGATCGCATTTATTGCTTTATTTACATTTCTGATCCCCTGTGGATATGCTTCGTGGTGGTTGATCATGTCTATATATATATTTACCGCTTTTATATATTTACATTTCTGATCCCCCATGGAGGTGCTTCGTGGTGGTTGATCATATCTGTATATATATATTTACAACTTTTATATATATAACTGCTTACTACTTTTCATATAAACTGCGGCATCATGTGATCCTAGGAATCATGTGATCACAGATTCAGTCCACTAAATCTAGAGTCGGTTCCCGTGATGGACATTTTCAGTTGTAAGCAGCTTGTAAATTATTCACGGTGTTTGAATTTTCTTAGATGGCTTTCATGCCCATGAGGAGTTCGGCACTGTTATATATTATTTTCTCGAAGATGTTTCACATCTTGAAAATAAAAGCAAACAAGCCGAACATTTAATAATAAAATGGAAGTATGAAAAGGTCTCAATTACTATTGAGCATAGGGTTTGAAAAACCTCTTTTACAAAACTTCAGTGCTATATAATGTATAAAACTGAATTTTTTATATAAATTAAAACCCTTTGTATATAGGTGCGAACGAGACCTCTCACTACTTCCAAATAAAATTGCAGATTGATCTACACACACACACATTCATATAACAGTTTCTTGAAAAGTGGCGGTCACCGTGGTAACACGGATGTCGGGGGGTGCCTAACACTTTCCCTCCGCATAATCAAGCCCCCGAACCCATATGAATCTCAGTTTCATAGACCCATTTAGCAGTGTCACATCACTGGGTCACTGTGCAAACCTTTTCTCGGTTGCGTTGGTGCAACTAGTTAACACCAACTGGCGACTCTTACAGTCAAATCGTCGACATATACATGTCGGACCTTTTTCACTTGTTTTTTCAAACAAATCTCACATAACATAAGAAAACCAAAGAACAAGAACAGAAAAGGGACAAATAAAAATCCCGACGTCGACAATCCTTTATGCATATTATTAATTAAAACGAAGAACAAGAAGTTATGGAATCATATCCTTGTAGATACGAGTTTCCACAGGTACGAGTTCACCTCCTAGTTCTCCGCGATCTCCTTGAATCTCCGGGTAGATTCCTTCCTTTGATCAATGTTAGCCACCTAAGTGTATGGCCTCTATAGGTGATCCACTAAGGAAGAAGAATTTTTAAGAAGAAGGGTGTATTGGCTCAAACCCTAGTTTTTCCTATCTCTATAGAAAAAGGGGCGTACTCTCCAACTATTGGAATTACGTATATCTGATATCTGATATAAGACTCCTCTTATAAAGATATTAGGTAACCCTATTTAATTAAAATAAAGTGTTATTTATTTAATTAAAATCATTTAATTAAATAGGCTCCCTAATCTTATTAGGGATAATTAATTAAACTTTTTTAACTAATTTTGCCTCCTAATCCTATTAGGAATAAATGAGAGTACTTATATTAAATTAATTCCTAAACTCTTTTAGAAATTAAAATAATAATAATTGTAATAATATTAATAAGACTCTCTTATTAATATATATTTAATATTTCCAAAATATTAAATAATAAATATTACTCTATTTAATTTATTCTATCACCATAGATTAAACTAAATATACTTAACATATTATTATGTCTTCCTTTTATGGTGTGACCCTTTAGGTTCTCCATATTAAACCGGCTGTGAATAAATCAATTAGAACAATTCTAATATTATTTAAATAAATAAATTAAACTATTTATTTATTTAAATAAATAATATTTATTTTACAATAGGGATAAGCCTCACTAGCGATCAACGATTTTTCAAATAATATAGATTTCAACATTAATCATAAAAGAACCTTAGAGTAAATAGTTATCGTACAATTTAATCCTTCTACCATACAATGTCCCAATTAAATATAAGACATGAAATTACTGCCAAGTCTTATTTTATTTAATTATATGTATTTCGATTCCTAAATGCACAACTCCTAACGAATGCAAATTAGAAACTATTTTCTAATTTCATTCCACCTTGGCCAAGGATTCCTGGGTTGTCATTTATCGAATCACATACGACATTTCTCTTCTTTTATTAGAAGTGGTAGATTCTTTATTGATCATTCATTATCTCCATATATAACTTATTACACCCAAGCATACCCTTTGATATACTCCAAGAGTCTTAAGAAATAAGTCAAAGTGTAATTCATTATATATAAGATACTATGATAATCTCAAGTCTAAGGATCATTTGTACTACTATCACTACAGGAATTCCTATTAACAGGCAAATAAAACTCCATTAAGTATTCATTAAGGAGTCACGTTTAGTGAACTTATTCTCTAATAAGCACCTATATACTTACTTTAATGTCTCCACACAAATGATCATGAGATCAATCATCATCATCCAATGAGCAAGCAACATATGTACCAATCTATCCGAATTTACTAATCCCCTTTTAGTAATCCATTGATTGGGAACATTTTAGTTTTAAGCTATCTAAGAATTTAGATCTCATTAGCATGATCTCATCATGATTCTAAAAGCATTGCTTAAAACTATGGGTTTATCACATATTATTAAAACAACACCATGTAGATAATTAAATGCCTTTAATAAATAATTCTTTTATTAATAAATGAATAAGATTGATTACAAAGTATATGCTTTATCATCATACATGATTGGCTTGTATGTATACTACTTTTAATCTCCCACTTGCACTAAAGCCAATCGTCATGGTATCTTATACCCATCTTCTCTAAGTGACGATCAAACTGCTGTTGTGTAACGCTTTAGTAAATGGATCTGCTATAATGTCTTGAGAATCCACATGCTCAAGGGTGACGTCTCCTCTTTCAATGATCTCTCTGATCAAATGAAACTATCGTAACACGTGTTTGGATTTCTGATGAGACCTGGGTTCCTTAGCCTGCACAATAGCTCCAGTATTATCACAGAATAAAGGTACTAGTCGTATAATGCTATGAACCACACCAAGTTCGGTAATGAACTTCTTCATCTAAACACCTTCCTTTACAGATTCACTTGCAGCTATGTACTCTACCTCTGTCACTGAATCAACAACTGTTTGTTGTTTGGAACTCTTCCAACTCACTACGCCACCATTTAAGGTAAACACATACCCCGAAACAGATTTACTATCATCTTGGTTAGTTTGAAAACTTGAGTCTATGATGCCCTCTAGTTTCAATTCAGACCCACCGTAGACAAAAAATACATCCTTAGTTCTTCTTAAGTACTTTAGGATATTTTTTACTGCCTTCCAGTGTTCTTCTCCTGGATTCGACTGATATCTGCTTGTTAAACTAAGTGCATGAGAGACATCTGGTCTAGTACATATCATATCGTATATGATAGATTCTATTGCTGAAGGATAAGGAATCTTACTCATACGGTCTCTCTCTTCAGATGTCTTTGGGGCCTGTTTCTTGGAGAGATGTATTCCATGGCTCATCAGCATGAGACCTCTTTTAGAATCTTCCATGCTAAACTTCTTTAGCATCGATTTAATGTACGTTCCTTGGGATAAGCCAAGCATCCTTTTAGATCTATCTCTATAGATCTTTATCCCCAAAATATAGGATGCTTCTTCCAAGTCCTTCATAGAGAAGTGTTTAGATAACCAGATTTGAATTGATTGTAGCATAGGAATATCATTCCCTATCAGTAATATATCATCAACATATAATACGAGGAATGAAAAAACGCTCTCACTAACCTTCTTATACACACATGGTTCATCCTCATTTTAGATAAAATCAAACTCTTTGATTGTCTCATCAAAATGGATGTTCCACCTACGAGAAGCTTGATTCAATCCATAAATGAATCGTTGTAGCTTACGAACTTGGTTTGTTCCAACCTTTGAAACAAATCCCTCTGGCTGTGTCATATACACATCCTCCTCATGTTTCCCATTGAGGAAGGCCGTTTTTACGTCCATCTGCCAAATTTTGTAGTCATGGTAAGCTGCAATCGCAAGCAAAATCCGAATGGACTTGAGCATTGCCACTGGTGAGAAGGTTTCGTCATAGTCAACTCCTCTTCTTTGTTTAAAACCTTTTGCGACCAGTCGGGCCTTATAGGTCTCTACCTTGTCGTCTGCTCCAGTCTTTCTTTTAAGGACCCATTTACACCCAATAGGCTTAATGCCTTCAGGTGGTGAAACTAAAGTCCATACTTGGTTTTCATACATTGATTCCATCTCGAATTTCATGGCTTCTTGCCACTTCTCTGAGTCTTTACTACTCATAGCCTATTCATAATTCAATGGATCATCATCATCTATGATGCATACCTTATCGTCATCCTCTATGACAAGTCTATACATATCAGGTATCTTCGGTACTCTTTCAGATTTACGACTAGGGTGTGGTACAAAAGGAATCTCTACTTGGTTAGGTACCTGACTTTGATCTGTAGTATTTTGTGGATCTTGAACCTCTTCAAGATATATCTTACTCCCACTGATCCCTTCAAGAATAAACTCCTTTTCCAAGAAGGAAACATGTTTCGCAACAAACACCTTTTGATCAGTTGAATGATAGAAATAATACCCTGATGTTTCTTTAGGGTATCCCACAAATCTACATTTGTTAGATCTAGTCTGTAGCTTATCGTTTTCAAACTTTTTGACATAAGCTGGACAACCCCAAGTCTTAATATGCTTAAGATTTGGTTTCCTCCCTATCCATAACTCATATGGGGTCTTGGGGACGGATTTTGTAGGTAACTTGTTAAGTAGGTATGCAGCCAATTCTAGGGCATATCCCCAGAAGGAAACTGGAAGGTCGGTAAAGCTCATCATGGATCGAACCATGTCCAACAATGTTCGATTTCTCCTTTCAGATACACCATTCATCTATGGTTTCCCTGGTGGAGTCTATTGTGAGATTATACCATTTTCTTTGAGACAATTGAGAAACTCACCACTTAAGTATTCTCCTCCTCTATTAGATCGAAGAACCTTAATACTCTTACCAGTTTGCTTCTCAACTTCACTTTTGAACTCTTTGAACTTTTCAAATGATTCAGATTTGTATTTTATTAAATACACATATCCAAATCTTGAGTGATCTTCAATGAATGTAATAAAAAAAGAATACCCTCCTCGTGCAGTCATTGTCATAGGTCCACATACATCTGTGTGTACCAACGCTAACAACTCTGTAACTCTTTCTCATTTTCCACTAAAAGGAGATTTAGTCATTTTACATATGAGACAAGATTTTCAAGTTGGATATGATTTATAATCAGATAGCTCTAAGAGCCCATCTTTATACAACTTGGATAATCTAGTTTCATTAATATGACCAAGTCTACAGTGCCATATATAGGTATAATTAACATCATCTCTTTTTCTTTTCTTAGTTTGTTCAATTTGAAGTATATTTTCATGCAAGTCAAGTATATAAAGTCCATTTCGCAAATTACCAACATTATATAAAACATTATCATTATAAATAGAATAACTGTTGTTCTTTATTATAATGTCAAAACCATCCATATCCAATGCAGAGATAGAAATAATGTTTCTAATGATATTTGGAACAAAATAAAAATTATTTAAATTAATGAACTTGTCCGTAGGCAGTGCTAAACAATAAGTCCCTACAGCTAATGCAACAACCTTTGCTCCATTTCCCACTCGTAGGATGACCTCATCCTTGCTTAGCTTTCTACTTCTGACCAGTCCCTGTATATTATTACATATGTGAGAACCACAGTCGGTATCCAATTCCCAAGTAAAAGACTAACTTTCAGAAAAATTAATTTCAATCATAACCAAACCTTGATTAGGATTAGAAGCTTCTCCAAGCTTCTTCTGCTTTTGTTCCGCAAGATAATCCTTGTAGTTCCCTTTCTAGTGACCTATCTTGTTGCAATGGAAGCAAATTCCTTTGCTAGCTGGATCAGGTTTCTTTTGATCCTTCACTTTCGCCTTACCCTTAACCTTCTTGGATTTATTCTTTTGAGAAGATACCTTGGGCCTCTTCCTTTTCTTGGAAGAATCATCCACCATTAAGACATGGTCCTTCTTGGATGAGAAGTGACCTTCAGCAGTTTTCAACATGTTAAGTAATTCAGGCAAGCTGACAACTAACTTATTCATGTAAAAATTCACAACAAATTGTGAAGAGGTGTTCGGGAGTGACTGCATGACTAAATCTTGACTCAACTCCCCATCTATGACAAACCCAAGTTGTCCAAGACGTTCAATCAGATTGATCATCTTTAAGTCATGAGTCTCAATGGTAGTACCCTCGGTCATCCGAGATCGGAAGAGCTCCTTAGATATTTCATATCTAGCAATCCTACTTTGCTCACCATACAACTCTTGAATGTGTAATAGCATAAGAGCATCCATGGTTTCATGCTGACACTGAAGCTCGTTACTCATGGATGAGAACATGATTCATTGAGCCACAGATGCATCATCTTGCCGCTGTTTAAAAGTAGCAATCTCTTCGTCAGAGGTCGCCTCTCTTGCAACTTTTTGCAGTCTGAAGCGAATTTAGGACATAAGAAATCTTTTCAGCAGTGAGAACAATTCTCAGATTCCTTAACCAGTCTGTGTAATTTGGTCCCATCAGTTTGTTAGCATCAAGTATGCTACGCAGTGAAATTAGTAAATGTGACATTTTCAAAATTTTGCATGTAAAAAGATAATATTTTAGTAAACATTCATTTAATTAATTACCAAAATAAATTAGGTCTTATTTTATATTGGTATCTCCCACTATTTTCTTCAAACTATATTACCCTCATTTATATAGTTCGACAAAATCTAATTAAAATTTTTTGCTAGTGAGAATAAGGATCCCATTTCAAATATATAGCTTTGTGGTGACACAACAAACTATATATAAATAAATAAGTAGACAACTCCTTGTCAATTACATCATCATGTAACTCCTTATGTTTTGCCTCTTAGATTTTTGATCAAGTGGTGGCACACCCGAATCAAAATTATCTAAGTTAAGTCCAACCTTGCACTTCAATATATTGTCCTTGTGGTGACACAACAAAACAAGTTTAATTTTCTTTATAAGCATCAAATGTGATAAATTAACATCTTAAATACTTAATACCTGCCTTGTGGTGACACAAAAAAACTCATATTAAATATTTAATACTCTATTAATTTTATCATGCTAGAAGACGACGTTCGATATTCTAAATATCTTTGAACGCTTAAGACTTAATATATTAAAAAATTGAGGGATTTGTTACTATTTAGCCTCATCTTTTTTAGCGCGCATGCAAATATATATATAAAATACGCGTCATATTATTAAACATGCGAAGCATGTTTGCATAATATATAATATATATAATACTAGCATGTATTCTACCCGAATTGATTATGGACTTTTATTCTTGTTTGGTTCACTAAAGCCACCAAGTGAACCAAAAGGTCAAACCCAAGAGTGAAAGAATAAATATTTAAATATTACTATTACATTTAAACCAGGGGTCCATTACAAATGTGTCTTCAAGCGCTCCTTGCTCCTTGATCTCTGGTTCTTCGAAAAAATTCTAACTAATCTTATTACATTAAACTATTTAATTTCAATAGAAACCTTGATCAACAGTTAAGGGGAAGTACATAGGAGAGAGATAGAATTTACATCAAGAATAAAACTAGAAAAGACGACGTACGCAGACCCCATTTAATAAAACTCATTCATTCAAACATCCAACCAAAATAAATCCAATCACATTGGTCAATTGTCCATAATCAATCACATTTATTATCATATATATCATCATATGTATCAATAAATAAAATCATTCCATATATATGAATATCATTTAATAGGAAATTTTATGTTGTATGAAATCCAACTTCAAGATTAAAATAAACTCTTTATTTTAATTATAAAATTATTTAAAATATGAGAAAAAAAAATTCAATTCGTGAAACACCGTACCAGTGGAATATATATATGAATAATACCGTTGGTATGAATAATATATATATATATATATATATATATATATATATATATATATATAATAATAACGGATGTACCAAATGCGATTTTCCAAATGTGTTTTCTTGAATTAATTATGGCTTTTCTTTTTCTATTACTTTTTCTTTTTTTAAATAAATTTTATACAACAAATTATGCCCAATAAATTATTCTAAATACATACCCATACATATATGGAATCAAAATAATTAATAATTCCCATAAAGTTTGGCTCTAATGCCACTGTAAGGTTTTGTGAAAATCAAAGTAGCAATCAAATTGCAAAAATAGCGGAAGCAAAGTAAAATCAGATTTTAAAATTTTTCACAAACCAATTACTCGGATCATCCTTTATGCATATTATTAATTAAAATGAAGAACAATAAACTATGAAATCATACCCTTGTAGATACAAGCTTCCACAGGTACGAGTTCACCTCCTAGTTCTCCACCATCTCCTTAAATCTCCGGGTAGATTCCTTTCTTTGATCAATGTTAGCCACCCAAGTGTATGACCTCTATAGGTGGTCCATCAAGGAAGAAGAATTTTCAAGAAGAATGGTGTATTGGTTCAAACCCTAGTTTTTCCTATCTCTATAGAAAAAGGGGCGTACTCTCCAACTATTGGAATTACGTATATTTGATATCTGATATAAGACTCCTCTTATAAAGATATCAGGTAACCCTATTTAATTAAAATAATGTGTTATTTATTTAATTAGAATCCTTTAATTAAATAGGCTCCCTAATCTTATTAGGGATAATTAATTAAACTCTTTTAACTAATTTTGCCTCATAATCCTATTAGAAATAAATGAGAGTACTTATATTAAATTAATTCCTAAACTCTTTTAGAAATTAAAATAATAATAATTGTAATAATATTAATAAGACTCCTCTTATTAATATATATTTAATATTTTCAAAATATTAAATAATAAATAATAATATTAAGCTATTTAATTTATTCTATCACCATAGATTAAATTAAATATACTTAACATATTATTACGATTATGCCATTAATTTCTTTAATAATTATTCTTCCTTTTATGGTGTGACCCTTTAGGTTCTCCATATTAAACCGGTTGTGAATAAATCAATTAGAATAATTCTAATCTTATTTAAATAAATAATTTAAACTATTAATTTATTTAAATAAATTATATTTGTTATACAATAGGTATAAGCCTCCCTAGCGATCAACGACTATTCAGATAATATAGATTTCAACATTAATCATAAAAGAACTTGAGTAAATAATTACCGCACAATTCAATCCTTCTACCATACAATGTCCCAATTAAATATAAGACATGAAATTACTGTCAAGTCTTATTTTATTTAATTATATGTATTTCGATTCCTAAATACACAACTTCTAATGAATACAAATTAGAAACTACTTTCTAATTTCATTCCACCTTGGCCAAGGATTCCTGAGTTGTCATTTATTGAATCACATAGGATATTTCTCTTCTTTTACTAGAAGTGGTAGATTCTTTATTGATTATTCATTATCTCCATATATAACTTATTACACCCAAGTATACCCTTTGATATACTCTAAGAGTCTTGAGGAATAAGTCAAAGTGTAATTCATTATATATAAGATACTATGATAATCTCAAGTCTAAGGATCATTTGTACTACTATCACTATAGGAATTCCTATTGACAGGCAAGTAAAACTCCATTAAGTATTCCTTAGCGAGTCACGTTCAGTGAACTTATTCTCTAATAAGCACCTACATACTTGCTTTAGTGTCTCCACACAAATGATCATGAGATTAATCATCCTCATCCAATGATCAAGCAACATACGTACCAATCTATCCAGATTCACTAATCCCCTTTTTAGTAATCCATTGATTGGGAACATTTTAGTTTTAAGCTATCTAAGAATTTAGATCTCATTAGCATGATCTCATCATGATTCTAAAAGCATTGCTTAAAACTATGGGTTTATCACATATTATTAAAACAACACCATGTAGATAATTAAATACCTTTAATAAATATTTCTTTTATTAATAAATGAATAAGATTGATTACAAAGTATATGCTTTATCATCATACATGATTGGCTTGTATGCATAATACTTTCAAAGACATCCTATCCGTTTTAATATAAATGATCAGACACCCTATTTCAGCTTGGGAATGATATTTGCTAGTGGAGCTGAAGTTAGGGAATCTATATCAAAGTATACTATATCTAAGGGAGTGGCATTGAAATATGTGAGAAGTAAACCATATAGAATAAGGGTAAAGTGTGAGGATAGGTGTCCTTTTGTCTTATATGTGTCAAAGGATAGTTGTAACCCTAGGTTGGCAGTCAAGACATTAAATGAAGACCATAATTGTTATAGGATTTTTAGCAACCCTAGGGTTTCAACAAAGTTCATAGCCAAGCTTTACAAGAAAAAAATACTTGAGCAGAATGACTACAAGATCAAAGACTAAAAAAAGATGTGGAAACAGATGAGAAAATGAATGTTTGCTTTTTTCCAAGTGTAAGAGAGCCAAGAGGATGGTTATGGATGAATTCTCAGGGAGCTTTACCACTGAGTTTTCTGAGTTAGAGGCTTATGCAGCAAAATTATTGAGGAGTAATCCAGGGTCTAAAGTGCAAGTGGAGTTTTCCATGGATGAATTAAGGGAATGGATAAGAGTATTTAAAAGAATATTTGTTTGTTTAGATGCTTACAAGAGAGGTTAGAAGGAAGGACGTAGGCCTATTATTGGCCTTGATGAGTGTTTTTTGAAGACACAATATAAGGGGGAATTGCTTGTAGCTCTAGGAAGAGATGAGGATGAGCAAAATTTTCCCATATTTAATGATTAAATCAATTCAAGATTTCAAAGCAATAAATACTTAGCAGTCACTAAGGACTATGAACTTCTCCTAGAATTAACAGTAATAAACTGATAATTCTACAAAGCGAGTACAACAAGTGATTAGCGTAAAGTACCCTATGTCATGCATAACATTTATTCTTTCTCATGTGCGTACGTCGGTTCCCCGACAAAATATAATTCCCCTACCAAGAGTCTGCACCAAGTTAATTTGGTTTGGATAACTTTTGATCAAATATCAATAGTCTAGCCAAATTAATAGCTTAGATAGTTTCTTTCACAATATATATATGAACAATTGTCATTCGAATCAAAGTCTAAAATTTCATTAAGAAATATTATTCCTTCAAGGTTCTACTTATACGATCAATAATTGCACAACTTCAAATAATGCTCAATAAAGAGTAAGGTTCGAGTACTTGCCTCAAGCGTAGTTTACTAAAGTAAAGCTTAATACCCTCTTTCAAATTCTAACATAATATATTTACATGTATAGAATTTTCATTATTTACATAAGCCCACGTATGTAAGTTCAAACGTACACATACACGTCTAGCTTAGTTGTATAATCCATTCATATTACATCATATATCCTACATACTCATGGCACCAAAATCAGTTTGTAAGACACCACAAGGTCAGACAACTTGGTGTTAAATTATTGTTCTATAGTTTTACAAGTATTTTCTTGAACTTTACATTTGAAAGTTATAATCACTCGTTAAACATTAAATGCTATTATCTAGCATGTTTCTTAACACAATGGATGGCACACTAGTCTTATAATGTAAGTTAACTTAACCATACAAGCATACTTTGAATCATCAGATAACAAATAGAATACAGAATCAATCATAGGATGGCGAAGTGCACCACAGCTGGCTAGGCTTAGGATCACAAGCAATTGCTACCGCCCTCTCTAGCCCGCCAGAGTCAGCTTCTTCTCTCTCCTGGTTTTAGTCCAATCCTATCATACCTATACACTTATACTTTAATATACATACATGATAGAGGTTCTCACATAGCATATGACCATTCTTGGGTTCCTTTTTACTAGTGTTAGCTTACAATTTACATGGTATTAAGGCATAACAAGATCATGTAGTTACCATGACTTATATCTTGGCTATATGTCCAAATAGAGGTCACAAAATTTGTTAATTCACATGCTCATAGTGTTCACATCATTAATTCATAATTAGTATAGTTTAGTACTCTGAAACATGTTTTACAATCATGCTTGGTCTACTACCACTATATCAAACACATAAGAACCATGTTTAAAGACATAATGATTATAACCATGTTATCTTAAATCTTTCAGAGTCTTTTTTCTCATACTTAGTGTACTTGGTTTGAAAACATATTCACGTTTGCTTTTGAAATCATTTAAACTTGAATAATGTTATTTCAATACATACAAGACAACTTTTAAGCTCTTATCTTGTATAGTTAAGTCATGTAAATGTCTTCACAAATCAGAACATATATCATGTAGCATTCATGTACATTAACTTGGTTATACCAAGCTTTTCTTGAAAACTTCTCTAGCACAAGGTCTAACAAGTTTGATCATGAAAAAGGACACTATAAACACTATATCATGCTCATTTATATTTGAAATCAATCATGTGTATAAAATACTAAGTTCAGAACTTGTAGGACATGTATTACACCAAAGTTTGTTTTCAAAACTTAAAGTTTTCATTACAAATCTCTCATTAATCATGTTGATCACTTCATACTACACAAAGAAGCTTTATATCTCATGTTATACTCCTTTTCAGGTATACATATGAGTCATAATATCAAGTTAGTAACACATAGCATAACAAAACCGTAAACTAATTAAGGGTCCCAAGGCAATTGCGTGCATACACCCTAGTATAAATCAAGCGCATCTTCTATACATGCCTGGAACAAAAATAGTGAGATATTTTGTTTTATAGAATATCAACTAACCTTCATTTTTATTGGTTTAAACATGCTCAATTCATCATTAAAGGTTCCATACATGTAAACATACTTCATAAACACATGATAGCATGTTAATTCATATCAATTGACAGAGAATTCTAAGAAATTTCAAGAATTTGACAACACCCAATTAAGTACCAAAGTTAGTATTTTTATACCTCTTAGAGCTTAGTAAACTTAGTTTCTTCCTTTTGAGATTGATAGCCTCTTCTTTGAACAATAATCACTCAAACTCAAGTTATTAGAGTTTCAACAGACCAAAACAAGCAACGTAAAAACTAAAACTTGAACTGCTATTTATAGAGGAAACTTGGACTGGGCATTGGCTTTACACTAAAGTTGGAATCCATGGTGTATTGGAAGGAAACATTGGATAATTAAGAGTGGTTGAACAACCCAACACTAGCCATCCTTCTAGCCAATGAGTACTACTTGGAAGTTACGTAATTTAGCCATAGGTTATTGTTCAAGTACTGTATATGTAACTGATGAGCTTAATTCTTAGCAACATGTTCAATTAGTTTGGTTCAGTTACTCTACTTCTCAAAGATGTAATTTTAATGTACAATTGTTACTATATTAGGAAAATCAGGGATTATTTATGTACTCACATCATATAATCCATTTACATTAAGTACACATAATAAAATAATGTAATTAGGTATTATTGTCCGGGCATATCCCATAATTATTTTTACTACTCATCTAACAACATTATAACATTATTTAATATTAACTATTCAGTTTACACATGTAATTCCTTTTCCAATTTCTGGAATACACAAATATTTAATTATTTCTGTATTAAAGGTTACATATGATTTCATGGTACTACTTGGTACTTTATATCATTGGAATATATTCTTATCATATGATTTTATTCATGTCACATATTATAATAATGTTCCATTTCATTTCTACAGTAAAAACCAACTTATCCCAGATTGGCAATGGCGCAAATTGCGCCAATTTATGTACTGGGAGAGTGTAATTGCGGCCGGCCTCGGCAATGGCTAAACTAGTTTAGCTCCAAGCCAGTTCCGACCTCTACTACCACACTAGTTTTACATGACATGATCGTCCATATTGGTGATATTACTAGTTAGAAACTTATTCATTCCATACACTGAATCACATAATTATACGTAATTAATCTTACTCTTAGTAACTATTTCTCTTTTGATTCACTTAGTGAAATTCCTTAGTCTTCATTATGCCACACAAGACATTTCACAATTCTCAATGCTCATGTACATTCAATTTCCACTAATTGAATTACCCATCTCATTACACATCAAATTTATATTCAAATAAATATTTATTTTCTTATTATATTAATATAAGTATTCATTCATGAAATTCTCGGTTCTTACAGAGAGAAGTCAGATGAGGAGGGAAAAGAAGAAGAAAAGCTAGTCTGAGAGCAAACTTTGTCCAACTGAAGAAGATTAAAGAATAAGGTAATCCTAAAACTTAGTTTAATATAAATTTTCTTTAAGTTTTATACGAAAATCATATATCTTAATGAAAATAAAAGTAAAAGATATTAAGAATGATTTTTATATGGTTAAAATCATGAGAAAACGAAGAAATAAGAATTAGAAGTTTAGTTTCTAAATTTCTTAAAAGTTTTCTTAAGGAAGTATGAATTGCTTAATGAATTTGAACAATCCAAATGAATCATATGAACGATTCGGTGAAATAAGTAAGGAATGATGTTTCATAGAACCAAATTCCATGAAAAAGTAAAATCATAATCAAAATATCGATTAAAAATAAAGAAAGAATGACAAACACGAAGAACACGCGAAGAACACGAAGAACGTTGTTGATGGACAAATTTAAAAATATCTTAATTAGAACTTGTCGTTCATGGACAAGTTTAAAACCATCGTGTATAACTTAGATACTTATTGCTTGGTTAGGAATGATAGAAACGTTTATGAAGAACGGATTGAACTTAGTTATAACGAAGTTATGGCAAAAATTTTATAAAACACGAACGGAAAGTAGAAAATATGTAAATGAACCCGAATGTGTAGGGTTTCATAATAATATAAGAAAACATAGAAAACATGAGTTGTGGACTCAAGAACAAATGAATTCTGAGTTCGAATGACCGAATTACGGACGAATGAACAAAGAATGTTAATAACGTAAAACGAACGAATGATGAAATTGAAGCCAATCGAATGGCATGCTTACATATTTAGAATGAAATAATGTTCGAGGGGAGTGGAATTACGTAAGATAAGGAAGAAAATGGATTTGGAACGACCTCGTTTTGAGTTATAACAAAGAAGGTACTAGATTGCAAAGTAGGCGATTCGTACGCGTTTCAACACTTAGAAAAAAATGCTGGAAAAATTGAGTTTTTAAACTGGCATTGCAGCGCCAATTTGAACTAGAAATGGGGCGCCGCAGCTTCAACCTAGAGGCTCAGCTACTGCTAAGTTGCGCTACAGCGCCACCAATACAAAGGGAACCAGCGCCACATCGCCGGTACAACACCATATGGCTTTGACATTAAGAAATAATGATGAACGTGAGGTTCATGTAATGGATAACGAATGAAAGCAATTAAAACCTTAGGTAAAGGTTGAATGAGAGATTAAGAGACGAACAATGTGAACGCAAAATACGTAAACGATCCTTGTGAATCGTATTCGCGTCGGGCGAACGTTCTAAGTATACATTGGTTGTATAACTTAGACGTTGATGAAGGTAGTAAGTAAGATATGAATTATCAAGAAAGTCATAGGAATGGTAATAAGATTAATGAAAGTCCAAGTATGAGTCGGATAGAGAATTTTAGAATGAACGTAAGAGTTAAACACTTTAGCCGATGTAGGGGTTGGGTGTACGCGAATATTAAACAGGCAGAACCTACACACCATGTATGGTTTAACCGTAAGGTAATGAAGAATAATGATTAAACCTGTGAACGGTGAATAAATGGAATTAATGACAATGACATATAACGTTAAGAAGCCGAGTTAGTAATTATAACTTGGATAACATTCCAAGTCGAATGAACCGGACATTATGAGATATGAATAAGTTAATGTAAAATGCTTAATGTTATGATCACATAGTATTAACATTGAATGATTGTTCTAAGTATACAAAAAACTGTATGACTTAGACGATAAGGAATAAATCATTAGGTATGACATTTAGTTGCTAGAAAGCCATATGGAATGGGATCAACTTAACGAATATTATAGTCTTAATGGTTTGGATAAGTTAAGTTAAGTTAAGTTTAGGTTGTCGTACAATTGTAATATTTAATGGTTTAAATATGGGAGTTGGGTTAAACAATTCCTTCAAAGAGATGAGGTATATATGAAACTAGAAACAGATCTAATTCACTATGAAAGATAATGTAGATGAGACGAGAAACTATTTTGTTGCTTGTTTGTGGGAAACCACTCAGAGTACCATATGGACTACTAGTAGAGACTCGATGTGTGCAAAGTCCTAGAAATGTTATAAGAATGTAAATCATGAAAGATAATGATCGTATAAGTTAAGACATCTCCATATGTCATGACGCTGTAAAACGATAAAGAAGAATGGTTATGTAAACTTAGGTTATAAACACAAACCATAAAGAGTAAAGTTAAGTTTAAACCAATACGTAAGTCAAGTATATGACTAATTGGTCTATGTGTTATATAGGGTTTGCAATGAACAGTTCAGCGTAAACTATAAGTTGTAGCTGTGCGTAAGGCAAGTTTCCTAACTTCATTTATATTTGAAATGAATGATAATTTCTTAAACTTTCTCAGATGTTGAACATGAGAAGTTTTATCTATGTTTGAATGTGTGATATTTGTACAAGGTAGTAGAATGTATGAGGCCTTGTACCATAATTTTAACACTTTGGTGTTTCTATGTGATGAGTTGTTCTATGATTGAACTATTCAATATGAAAGTGTTTTGTTTATACATGAATCGTTATTGTTAAGTATGTGCTAATGATTCTAGCTGGACAAAATGTTTATGAAAAAGGAAGAAGAATGAAATTATTTCAAAGTGAATGTGACTAATGTTTTAAAATGATAGGAATCATAAATTATTCCTATTATTCAAGCTGCTTCATAACCTTTGTTCAGTTATTGAAGTTCTAAAGGAATGTTTAAATTCTTGATATTGTTTATTCAACTGCTATGACTTTCTGAGCAATTGAGTGCTCACACTTACTTTAATAAAAACATTTTCTGCAAACGATGTTAGAAAGAACTTAAGGATCCCGTAAAGATCAAGCTGACCGGTATCTAGATGAAGTACCATTAAGTATATGAATGAGCGTGAAGATCAAGCCAAAAGTTGTAATGTAGAATAGTTTAATTAAACTATATAATAGTTTAATGAACTGTTATGTATCCTTGGTGGCGGATGAAAGTCACTCTTGTATGATGTAAAGAATAATGTAATTATCATTATTTGTAATGAACGAGGTTATAATTAGGTATTAGAACCTGGGATTTGAGAATGTATGTTGTTATATTTAACTATATAATGATGTATGTTTGGAAAGAGATGAGACTGTGATGCACAAAATTCAGGTGTGAAAATAGATCGGATTTCGGGGAGTTACAAGCAAGTTGTTTGACAGTAATGTCTCTAAGTTAATTATGTCTTTACGTTAATTATAGTTGTGTACATATAGTGTATACATTATGCTTCCTTTGAATTTGTTTCATAATAGTGTATTTGTGACCACATTTGCTCTATATAAGAATCAAAGCCGATTAGAAGGAGGAAGATTAGTCCCAACTCAGTCTACACCTAGCAATGTAAGCCAATCAAAAATAGGAAGTTCAGTCCTTTCTCAGTCCCAAATTGGATTTACAATGCATACATAGGCACAAGATGGCCCATCAGTCTCACCTCCTTGTCAAGCAGACCCAGGTATGATATGAATTAGTTGTCTCATGATATGTTGTTGCTTTTCTTATAGATAAAAAGGTTGAAACATTAATGTAAGGCTATGGTTTGTTTGAGAACACGGACTACTAGAGGTTTACTAGGTGTTCTAAGTAGAAGCCATATCTTGATGGTCTTAAGATATATACATGTTTCTTTACAAATTCAATGTCTAAAATTTGGTCTTGATTACAATTGATTTATGCACAGTCAGCCATGCTCTATTTGGTCCTTAAATTATAACTTCTACTATGTTTTTGCTGCCTAGGGTTTAATGCATAGTCAACTAGTCGTGCACCTCCTACTTCAAGGCCAAGGCCTTCAAAATTACAAGTTCGAGATGCTGCAAGAGCTCATTCCAGGAAGCAATCCATTCAAGGTGCGGGATTTGGGTTGTTATATGATGACAACACTGGTGGGGTAACATATAAGGTAATGACTATGTGCTTCATTTTGATTGATATAATATGATGTGTAAGGTTAGAGTGGAAAAGAATGATGTTATTTTGTATACATGTAGTGAAAGATCGCGACTTTTATGAAATAAAAGTCTAATTTAATTTATGATTATTTTTCTAAAACTATAAAATGTTAAATTGATAAATGGAAAAATGAGCAATTAATCGAATAAACGAATTAATGTATTAATGGAATTAGTTTCGTGAAGCATTGCTAATGTGGGTGGCGACTAGGAATGCTGAAAATGGTGGGAGTAATGAAGTCATATGTAATGATTAAACAAAGCAAAGTGGAAATGATGGGGGCGTATTATATATATATATATATATATGTGTGTGTGTGTATGGGATAAATCACTTTTTGGTCACTGTACTGGGGTCCGATTTTCATTCTAGTTACCGAAACTTTTTTTGTTACAATCGAATAACTGTACTCTCACATTTATTTTCAATTTCCGTCCAAAAAAACGGACGGAAAGTCGATCGCGCATAAATGGATTGATTTTCTTTTGATGTGGGACGGGTTTTTGTTGACCTCTGACCCATCAAACGACTGATCTATTATTATCTATCATTCTTTCCATTTTCAGTTTTCACATACAATAATAATAATTGAATACGAAAAATAAATACTTATAATTTCATTTATTTATAATAAGACTTTATTATTATAAATACATTTAACCAAGTTTGACGGTATAAAAATATTTAAATAAATAAATTACAGAATAAATTTAAAAGATATGATCTAACCTTTTCTTCTTCATTCTTTTATACCCAGAAACCAATTTTATTAATCAATGTTCTTATACCATCTCCACTAACTTCCACCATCATAATCACCACCAAGACCAACACCAACACCAACAATGAATTAATCCATTATTATAACTCGTAGAGTAAATTCAAATTTTCAAATTTGTAAATCCATTATCAAGTGTTAATCTAAAATTTATTAAAGATAAACATAATTCCAAAAATCTTTATTTCTGTTAATGGTAGTAAACCATATCTAGAAAATAATAAGAGCACAAAAAGAAAGTGAGAAGATAAGAAGATTTCAAGGAAGAATTCTCAAATCCAAATATGAAACCCACTCATTTTCTCTCTCTAAAACAAACCTCAAACCCACTTTACTCTCTCTTTTTAAAACACAAATCTCAAACCTACTTTATTTTTTCCCCATAAAAAAAACGAGTGGAGGAAGAAGACTAATCCATAAAAATGATCACCCACACCAATATTACCAAACAAAACTCAAGAATAACAATGCCTATGGTGGAAGCTCTCACAAAGACTAGACACTAGTATACATATAGATGATCGAAAATTAATGGGGAGTTACTGATCCGGGTTTTGTATGCATTACAAGGAAGTTCTGAATAACAGAGGCGAGAGACTTTTTCACGGTTCTTGGTGGATGCAGCGTATAACCTCGAGCTACCTTTTCTCTCCGCTTATCTCAACCTCTTCTTGAATCTGAAATGAAAAGGAAGATGAGGGATAAAGAAAGTAAGATAATGACTAGAGAGAGAAAATGCAATTGGGTTTAATTAAGTAGTATTTTTGTTTTATTATTTGGGTTTAGTTTATTTATTTGAGATAATTAGTTAGTTTATTTATTTAGTTTATATAAAATAAACCCCGTCCACATCAGCAAAACCCATCCATTTATGCACAGTCAGCTTTTCCGTTCGTTTTTTTGGACAAAAATTGAAAATAATGACCATTTTGTAATATGTGAGAGTACAGTTATTCGATTGTAACAAAAAAAGTTTCGATAACCAGAATGAAAATCGGACCCCAGTATAGTGACTAAAAAGTGATTTATCCCATGTATGTATATAATAAGTATTTCGGCCAAGTGGGAGAATGTTAAAATATTTTATTCCTTATGTGGCCTCTACTATTTATGTAATTATTGGGCTTACATATTGTATTAATTTAATCACTTTATTTATGGGTTTGGTAATTAATTATGTAACCTATAAATTATATTCCTAATAGTATTTGGCATAATGGGCCCTAGAGTTTCATAATCTTGATGGACGATTTTGACCCTTAGTTATTTTATAAATAAAACATTTAGGGTTTGGTCCCAATTGTCGTCTCAAGATTTTTATACACACCTATACATCGTTCCTAAAATTGAGTTGTTCTCAGCGTTATGGATAAACGAATTTCTACCGAAACAAATAAGATAAATTATTCAGGTAATAACTTTAAGGCATGTCCTAAATGTCACTTCTGTAAGAAGCAAGGACATATTTAGAAAGAATGACCTAAATTAAGAGACTGACTTGAAAAGAAAGGTATATCGTCCTTCAATTATGTAACTTATGAATCCTTTCTAATTGATATTCCTTCTAATACATGGTGGCTTGACACTGGCGCTATGATTCACATTACTAATTCATTGCATGGATTCCTTTCAAAGAAGACACTCCAAAAGGGGGAAAGAACTATTAAAGTTGGCAATGGAGAGTATATACAAGTTGAAGCTGCAGGAACTCTTCTTCTAGTTTTGGAGAGTGATTTCATCTTGTATTTATATGATACACTTTATGTTCCCAGTATGACACGAAATTTAATTTCTGTATCCAAACTTGACGTTGATGGATTTTGGTTTAAGTTTGGAAATAATAAAATAATTATTTTTCATTACTCTCATGTTATTGGATCTGGTATCAGAGCTGTGGTTACGTTATTGTATAGAATAAATTAATTTTGTAATTATGCTAGAATTTTTTAATTCTGCATAATATCTTTAAGGAATTGCCAAGCCAAACCTTTATGTGAAAAGTGACTTTTTCAGAATGACGTTAAGGAATTTTCAATTATGTTCAGACATGATTTATTTTTTTATTTTACGTTATGGTTACGTTATGGTTACATTATGGTTACGTATATATCATATATACATTATTCAGTATGATAGCTATCTGTGATAAACATATTGTGCATAGCCATCTATGTGATAAACATACTATAACCGGATATGTTGTAAAAACTTCATCCTTAATAAACATACTGTATATATATTATATATAATGTTTCCTGCATTATGTACTAGCTGCAAATTTTTTTTTTCACCGTACTAATTTATATGCAGTATATTATATAAGTTCAACAATATATATTGTTTATAATGTTATGCGTGAACAGGAACAAGAATATTAAAACAATATATATTAAATTTATTATTTATTATGTCTAGATAATATTATGATATTAGTATGCCCTCATGTATTCATGTTAAAATTAACGTGTTTATTTTATAATCAATTCATGTTTATAATTATATATTTAAATTTAAATTTTTTGAACATGATGTGATATATTACTAGGGCTTCTAAGTGTTAAATGTAAATTATAAATAGTATCGATTTTCAAACTTGATTAATATGTTGTGTAAAGAAAATTGAGTTTGATCATTATAATTTACATGTATGTGTGACTCTTTTATTGTTAAAATTAATAATCAACCCAACGGAGGGTTATTAATTGAAACAATTAAAGATTAAGAAAAGTCACATAATGTTACATTTAATAAATGAATATTTTAATTTTACCCAACGAAAAATTAGAATTAGAATTTATTAAATGGAATTTTATTGCATACGTAACATGTTTATTTCGTTTTCTGCCCAACGGTGATGCGTGGATAAATGTGTTGTGCATTATTTTATGGGGATGTTATTAGTATATTATTAATTGGACCAACGAAAGATTAATAATTATGCACCATCATCTCATTAAAATCTATTTTTTTGGGTATTGTAAATAGATTTTATATAACTAACTGTTTGCCCTACAGTTGGTTTTATTATGATTAATTATTAATTATTGTCGTATGTTGTGGATTTCTTTTAGTTTTTTGTAAGCATGTTTATGAGCTTGATTACAATTCAACATTGACTCCAACTAGTATTTCTGGGTATCTCTGGAATTGAAACCTTGAATGGAACTAATTTTACTGCTCGAAGCACTATGGATTTGGACTATGCACTATGAGTGAATAATCTTTCTCCACTTACAGCTACTAGCTCAATTGAGCAAAAGGCTATTTATGAAAAGTGGGAGTGATCCAACTGCATGTCCCTTATGATTATGAAAAACTCTATCACGATAGCCATTCGAGGAGTCATTCCTGACTTTGAGAATGCTAAAGAGTACTTAACTTCAGTAGAGTAACAATTTAAGGGTTTTTCTAAAACTCATGCAAGTACCCTTATTTTGAAAATGCTCACTAGCAGGCATGATGGGGTTAGTGGAGTGCGCGAGTACATTATGATGATGAACACCATGGCCTTTAAATTAAAGGATATGGACATGGCGATTTCTAAGGGTTTTCTTATTCAATTCATTATGACTTCTCTTTCTGCATAGTTTGATTCATTTAAGATCAATTATAACACGTAGAAAGAAAAGTGGATGTCGACGTCGGGATTTTTAGTTGTCCCTTTTTGTTACTTGTTCTTTGGTGTTCTCATGTTAGGTGAGATTTGATTAAAAAAATAAGTGAAAAAGGTCCGACATGTATAATGTCGATGATTTGACTTTAAGAGTCGCCAGTTGGTGTTTTTAACTGGTTGCACCAATGCAACTGAAAAGGTTTGCACATTGACCCAGTGATGTGACACTGCTAAACGGGTCTGTGAAATCGAGATTCATTTTGGTCCGGGGGCTTGATTATGCGGAGGAAAGGTGTTAGGCACCCCCCAACATCCATGCATGTTGCCACGGTGACCGCCACTTTTCAAAAAAACTGTTATATGAATGTGTGTGTGTGTGTGTGTGGATCAATGTGCAATTATTTGAAAGTAGTGTGAGGTCTTGTTCGCACCTATATACACAGGGTTTGAATTTATAAAAAAATTCAGTTTTAGTAAGATATAGCAATGCAGTTTTGTAAAAAGAGGTTTTTCAAACCCTGTGCTCAATAGGAGTTGAGACCTTTTCATACTTCCATTTTATTGTTAAATGTTCGACTTGTTTGCTTTTATTTTTGAGATGCGAGGCATCTTCGAGAAAATAATATACAGCAGTGCCAAACTCCTCATGGGCATGACAGCCATCCAAGGAAATTCGTTACATCAGTAATAATGTACAAGCTGCTTCTACAATTTGAAAATGTCCATCACGAACTCTAATCTAGATTCAAGAGATCAAATCATGATCACATGATTCCTAGGCTCACATGATACCGCAGCTTATATGAAAAGCGGTAAGCAATTATATATAGAAAAGTCATATATATATATATATATATATATATATATATATATATATATATATATATATATATATATATATATATATATACATGATAATCAACCACCAATAAGCAACTCCATGGGGATCGAAAATGTAAATATATAAAAGAGGTAAATATATATATATATATATATATATATATATGGATATGATCAACCACCACGAAGCGACTCCATTGGGGATCGAAATGTAAATAAAGCAAGAATATCGATCAACCGCCATACAAGTAAACTCCAAAGTGAGACTAAATGTAAATAAAAGCGGTAAAAGGCCTCAAGTAAACTCCAGCTCTGATAGAAATGTATATATATATATATATATATATATATATATATATATATATATATAAGCGATACGCACTGGATGTAAAATCCAGGCTAATCAGATATGTCTGACAATAGTTATATATATAAGTATATATATATATATATACATATATAAGCAGGTAAACGCTCCGGATGTAAAATCTAGGTTCATCGGATATATCCCACAACAAATTATATATATAAGTATATATATATATATATATATATAAAAGCAAGTAAACACTCCAGACATAAGTTCAGGCTCAATCGAGGCATAACTCGATAATGTTAGTCCATATATAAAATATATACATATATAAGTATATTTATCTGCAGATGAAATGAAAACCACTTGAATTTGAAGTCCGCATACATACACACACAACACACGACTCTCAATGTGTAGAATAATGTGTGCAAAGATGAAGAGAAAGGCATTATAGAGTGTGAAAAGGCTTATAGTGGGCTGCCAATGCAGGCTTCTATAACTAAATGGATAAATACTCAGCTCCTGTCGGTAAAAAGATAGCTATATGTGAGCTAACAGGTGTTTAAAATGAGGAAACACTCAATATAGGGTGTGTACAGAGCAAATTTGACAAGGCTTCCTCGCCTTTTTTCTTTTTTTTAAATGGCCATCCCAAGCCCTCTATTTATAGAGGGGCCATGAGTGTACTACTGCTGGCTACGAGTGCCCCCGAGCTCATGGGTCTCGTCGCATGAAGTACGTGCACTCGCAATTTGTGATGTCCATTCAAACTTGCAGAACTTCAATCCGAGCATCCGAACGAGGTATATAAGACCTTCTTTGGACCGCTTTTGTCAAGAGTTACGCAATGACATGGGATTAGGGGTTGTAAGAAGACAGGAATAGGGGACTATGCCCATGGTCTTCAAGCTTCAAATTCTATCCGGTGTGCTGCCACGCATAATAGTCACTCGGGATTGGAACTCCTTGGTTCTTGAAGAACACTGCTATATGTATATATGTATGAAATGTTGAGACGACGCGCAGGTGTTGAGGTGGCAAGATGACAGTTTGACTACTCACCGGGGTTATCACCGGTTTGAGTTGAAAACAGACGTTGCTCAGGGTTATATCTGAGATTGGACTGCTGCAAGTGTTTGAATGTCGCAAGGTCATATGTAAGTGTGCCTGTCTTCCTGGTATTAGCTCCGAGTCTGAGGAATGAGTACCTCGGTGGGAAGTCTGAGATTGAAGCTGATCGCATTTGAAACAAGCATTTTCGGGGTTATCGCCGGAACTGTAATAGCATTCCTTGGGGTTATCTCCAAGGACAAAACTCGGGGTTATCTCCGAGGTTAGAAATGATACTCCCGGTGTGTGTTCCGGTGTTGAGACTGAACTTCCGGTAGTATCCGGAATGGATGTGAGCTATCTTCTAGGGTTATCTCCGAAAGACGAATTTGCCCTCCTGCAATGTTAGTAACAGGTGAGCAGAAAATTTCGAATGTCTACAGATGCCCCTCTTTATCATATTCATGCAATACAAGGCATGAATGGGATAAAGAATCCTAGACACTTGAAATGCAAAAGATAAACATGATGCTATTACAACAACATGATGCAAATGTGTGATGTATGATGGAATTCCCTGTTAATCCTATTGGGATGACAATCAATAATGTCTTGGACATGCAATCCAAGTCTTCAAGGATGTTGACGTTGGGACTATCACTAAAGTTGTAAATCCTAGACACAGACTTCTATTCCATAGAGGTGCCTCTTGTGTACAAGAGATCTGTGGGGAGAAAGCTTTGTCTGTTTGAGGATTTGTATAACATATTCCATCATCGGTTCTCTCTGATGAGGATGGTCTTCTCTGGCTTGTATCACCAGCATATACCACGGTTTTGTTGGAGTTACTGCCAACAGTATGTATCGTCAAGGCTGCCTGACCTTCATTGATGTATGTATCACCGGATAGATCCCTACTGGGTGCATTGTCAAGGTTGTTTCATCTTCATTGATGTGTGTATCAATGGTTGTATCGAGTTGTGACCCTTGTTGGGGATTGTGTCAAGGCTACTTGACCTTCGTTGATGCGTATATCAACGGTTGCATCGCGTTGTAACCCCCGTCGGGGATACATAGACATGAGTATGTTACTTTGATGGGTTTACTTTCCACTGGCTGAGATAACATCAAGGTTGCTTGACCTTCATTGATGTGTGTATCAATGGTTGAGAATGCGCTGTAACCCCCGCCGGGGATACGTGGATGCTTGAATTTCTGCTTTGTAACCCCCACCGGGATACGTGAATGTTCAGTAGCTTTGTTGTAACTTCGTCGAGATAAATGCCTTTAATTAAATGACTTCGACGTTGTAACCTCAAATAGGGATACGTTTAGGGCTATGACCTAATCGATGACATCGGACCTTTGTGAGGTATTACGAGCATGATTTGTAAAAGTGAGGCCAATCGGGTATAGTATACCTTTTTGCAAAAGTAATACCAATGAATGACATGTAGAGCCAGAGTTTGACCCATGAAAACCAGGATTTCAGGCTATTCCGCTCAATCGCGTAGCATTTTTATTCATGATTTGGCCTTTTCAGCTTGCGAGACCTCCTTTGCAACTCTAACTGGATCGAGCTGGAGGTGTGGGACCCATGTAGGGGTGCCGCAAGTACACCTGCAGAAGCTGCAAGTGGACCTGCGGCCAACTATGGATATGAAAGGCTTGCAAGTTACTTTCACAAGTCAGTTTCAAGCTGCGCCGCGAAGGAAATCTAAGAGCTCTTCTTCAGACTTGCTGAGTTCAGGCGACTTTTTGTATATTCTGCCACCGTACAAGCGTTCTTCACTATCCTGGTAACATATGCATGTATTCTTTTCCAGTTTCTATCCGTTGGAAAATGACTTATCACATGAAATGCATTTAGATACATAGTAGTGAATATGCATGCTGATATGACTTGATAAAAAATATTTAACACAGTAAATGTTAGTATTAAACCATGCTGAACATAATGATGTGAAAAAATTTAACTTTTGAAACAGTCAAATTGGCACCTTTTACGGTCATTTCTTATCCTATTTGAGGACAAATGAGTAAATGCGAAAAAGTAAAATAATCTTGGTAATTAGATGACACTTACGGATTTTTTACTGCGATGTATTAAATGCATATAGGATGTATATGACTGTGGGTAGGTGTGCTACTGAATGGCCACCTAGTCATGCCTATGTGCATGTGGATAGTCTCATTTACAAAGGGAACTATGGCAAAAAATTTCCAAAACGTAGACATTGGGTAGTCATGCATTTTTAACTATACTGTATGTTAAAATAATGCATGCATGTATGTAGTCATAAGATGCATTTTTAAAAGCTCCAGGTAAGAATTTACCACACCCTTTCTGAGGTGATTTGGAGACTTGTTGTCCAGATATTATGGATTCGGATCAGCCAAGTAGTTCCCGTAGGACCACTTCTGGTGTACGGAGGAGGGCTTCTGAAGTACCTCGACCCCGTTCTTTTAGACAGCCTCATTGTTTGGTGGAGGCGGTGATACGTCCTATCCGGGTTGAAGTGTCGGATGTCGAGGACGAGGAGGATGATGTACCGATTGAGGTTCGTGCTCCTGCTGTACGTGTTCCCCATAGGGATTAGCCAGGTATTCAAGTGGCGAACTCAGATCTTCTGGGTGACTTGAGTCGACATCCTTCAGTCTACCTGCACGCAAACGAGGTATGAAGTTAGATCTTAATCTTCCTTATTTCCTATTGATGAGGAGCAAAAGGGTTCTGATGTTGATCTGAATTTGATGTAGGTTCCCGGCTTTACACAGCCTTGAGGGAACTAGTTCAGCATCCACTCTATGTATCAGGCTTTGCATGATGACTATAGAGCGATTGTACATGGCTGGGGATTCGGGATGTTCTTTTCCTTTCTTCCCCATCGTTGTCCCTAGGGTTACCTCAGGGCATTGTCTGAGCGGTGGTTTCACCAGACTCAGTCACTCCACTTACTGGACTGTAAGGTGATGATGATGCCGATGGATTGGTGGTTTATCACAAGTATGGATTTTGAAGGGGATCTGGTGCCTTGCACGGCGGATATTACCCCTACTACCGTCAAATCCTTGTTAGGAGTTCCGGCGAAGGCGCTCAAGGGTAGGACCGTACGTACAGGTCCTTTGAGTGTATATGCTATGAGCGGGCTATTGAGTGAGCCTATACCCGATGATGTTAGAGTCAGGGATAACATTCTCCAGTGATTGTTTTTGATGATCATTAGGGGCTGCTTCATAGAAGATAACTTTTCTACGGTGTCCTTCGCTTTGATCAGCGCCACTCAACACGTGGATCGTATAGGAGACTATGATTGGGGTTCCTACACCTTCACCTACTTCCTCAGGGGAATGCGCATGCAATTGCATGGCTTGACCGAGGCTTGGTTAAGATTCTACCCATTTCTATATGTGATTATTTCTCTTATCTTTTCCCATGTACAGGTTAAGAGCGTTGACTAACAGCAGATGTTGACTTTGTGTTGGCAGTTTTGGGCCTATGAGAGGCTTCCATGTTTGCGTCCTGTGAGCGTGCTAGGTTTAGACACCTATCCACGAAGACGAAGATGGCATCATTCCATACTGGCGGAGGTCCCTGTTGCTGAGGGTTTCACTCATTGCCGCTTACAGCTGGAGTTGTTGACAGCGGATGTCATTACATGGGTTCCCTATTCTAGGGAGCATTTGAGCATTGGATTTGAGGATGGGTACCCGACTGGAGTTGAGTACGTTATTTCCACCCGTAAGATTCCTCTCTTCATGGATGGAGGATGGGAGCTCTACTTAGGAGAGCGTGCTATCAGGAACACTACATGAGAGATTCGCATGCCGATCTAACCTCCTGCCAAGCGTTATTGGCCTGTTTTGCAGTCATCCATCATTGATATCCCATTGTTGGGGATTGATGGTTTCACATTATCACAGGGTTCCTGCACTCAAGAGATGTTCCAGCATTGGTGGTTCCCTCGTACCATTGGAGCTCAGACCCGCGCCACACAGTTTATGGGGGATATGGTTCTAGGATCCGTGATGATGACGGATTAGCTAGCCTGTGTCAGAGATCCGACTCATGTGACACAGATTGACAGTTTAACCCGACAGTTGGACCGGGCACATTTCTTTATCCGGCACTTGGGGTAGAGATCCTTCAGAGGCAGATACTTTTGATCCTTTCAGCTCTGGCACTGGCCCCTCAGGTGACCCATATGGCTTTACCGGTGCAAATCCTCCCTTGTATAGGCCTGACATCCCTGTAGATAGAGATCCAGTGACTCAAGAGGAGTTACATCAGATGGACAGGATTGACGATGTAGACATCGATACCATTGACTTCTTCTGATATATATTCTCGTTATCTCTTTTGATAGGCCTTTGTTAGATGTTGGGTAGCTTCGACCCATTCTCGCTATATCTTTTGATAGGCCTCTGTTAGTTGTTGGGTAGCTTCGCCCCATTTCCTTGTATTTTTAGCTGTATATAGATGTATTAGATGATGATATACTTACGAATGTATGTACAATTTTCCATTCCCTATATTATATTGCCATCTATTGTATTATACATGTTATTATGTTATGCATATGTATGTATGTCCAGAGATATTCAGCATTGACCCCTGGATGGTCTTATGACACGTCCCGTACAGATGTCTTATTCGACAGTTAGCCGTATTAATCATACCCCCACCATTTTTGGTGGCATCTGGTATGTGCTCGTGGTATGATAGCATGTCACCACCAGACAAGGTGACGTTAGATCATTTGTTGTAGCATACTATGACCCTATTGATGTTTCAGGTTCCTACAGGATTTATAGAGGGTATGCTAGAGCATAGGGTACCAGAGAGGCAGGTTTTCGATTCGGGACCTAGGAGTTGACTCCTACTCTAGAGGAGTATGCACGGTTGATGATGCTGTCATTGGACAGACCTTGCGTGCACATGGCGATCAGGGACATGAGTAGGCAGTTCATGACCATCACCGGTTTGAGACATAGAGTGCTATAGGATGGGATCACATCTGGCCACGTGATATCCCATCATTTTCTCGATTGATGATTTGGCTCGAGAGAAAGTTATATGCTCGACATTCCCAAGCGATTTTACTGACGCTTGAGAGGATCATTTATGCTTTGGCGGAGTGGATGTCTTCGCTTTCATCGTATGCGTCTTGTCATATGTCTACATGCCACAATACATGGATGAGCTGGACATCGGCGTCATTATGGCAATGAGAGCTCTCAGGGAGGGTCATACCATCATACCGATGATTATCGCAGAGACTCTAAGGTCAGCTATATACTGATGCACTTATCCGGTAGGAGTGTTCATAGGCAGCTCGATCATGCTATATGTGTGGTTTATGTCACACTTGAGACCGATTGGCACATTCAGAAGGCATGGGTATTGCTTCACCCATGACATAGCCATGTCATACTCCTTCCAGCCTGCGGAGTGTACAGATGCTGCATCTTGGTCAGTTTTCCTTGCAGGGATAGGAGATCCATTCGCTATATTGCCGTGTACAGGGCTTAGCTCACCCTACAGCTTCATTACTCATGCTCCAGGAATGGATTATCTTCCTCTAACTGGTTTGAGAGGGATGATCACTTACCACCCACTGGCCGTGATGTATCAGTTTGACCAGTTTCAGGATTTCCATCCATTTGAGGGGGCAGTGAGTCAGTGCTTCGCTTCACGCCATTTATCAGCAGAGGACAGATCCAGGTTGTATGCCTGTTGGGATCAGCGAGAGCTAGCTGAGTTTTCTGTCAGTCATCTGGGTTATTCTACAGAGTATTCCGCATGGATGGAGACAGAGACTGCATCGACAATGGTAGTATCCACAGTGCAGGAGATTGATTCCGACGATAAGGAGCTTATAGAGGAGGATGACATTCCCATCGATGGGGACTTGACTGCTAGGCTGCTAGCATATGTGATGGATTCTCCCACCCCGAGTGCCACTTTTACTCAGTATTCAACACAATATTTGGAGAAGAGCCTACATCTGATGACCTATAAGAGAGATCAGGCTAGGGCCTTGAAGTTGACAACTCTTGATGGGAGAGATTTCGCTCTATTTGATAGGGACGAGGCTAGATCAGTCAGAGATGCATTAATTGTGGAGAGGGATGCTGCCCTATCTGTACAGACTAGCTTAGCTATTTTGTCATGTACAACATAGATGTATATATCAAACAGTATTATATATGGTAGTGAAATATATTTAGATTTACTTCCCTTTTAGTTGTGCCATGATACTTACTTGATATTTGCCTATTTCTTCAGGGCTTGTGATCTTGATGTATTCTGAACTTATCCTTGATATGTGGACATTGAGCCATCGCAGGATCTCTCAGAACGGATCATTGATCTGTATGTATCCCTACCATCTTTGGTGTCTTGGGACTAGTTTCTGTATGGAAATGTGGAAAGAAGTGTGGCTTTTCCTCTCTGAGATTGAATGAACCACAGATGGTCGTCAGTACTTCTATTTGTGAGAAGCCTAGTTAATTCCATCTTTTATGGATTGGTATTGCTCTTTGAGTCACAACCGCAACTTAGATGGTCACCGAATCTCCTATTGGTGAGGAATGGTTGGATAATTCCATCCCTTTGGTTTGAAGCCGATGAACTGTAATGGATTGAAGTGTGATCCCAGTACCATGTGACAAGTATTTTTGTTCTTGTAGGGGTTAGACTGAACCATAAATGGCTACCTACGTACTCCTATTGAAGAGGAGATCAAGTCTGCGCAGTTCGAACCTGGTATAAGAGGTTCAACGCTGAATGTGAAAGGCAAATGGGTGTAGAAGCTTTATTGATGAAGAAGGGTGTAAAAGTATTTTTTGTGGTTTTTTATTTCTTTTGTAGAGAAAGGGCAGAAATGTTTTTGTTATTTTTTGTTTATGGCGACCGGGCCATATAGAATATGGTTGCCTACGTACTCCCGTATATCAGGGAGATCAGGTCGACATAGTTCGCCCCTCAGGATGAATCGCAGCCAAAGAGAAGTGTGAATCCCATGCGCAGGCTATACTGTGGGGAGAAGAAAGTTTGATCCCATAATGGGGACAAACTGCAGGTGTGGAAAAAGTTTGATCCCGTCTTCAGGACAAACTGCAAGCATAAAAAAGTTTAATCCCATATCCAGGATAAACTGCAGGCGTAGAAAGGTTCAATCCTGTCTTCAGGATAACCAAAATTGTATGAAAAGTTTGAAATGAGGTGAAACCAGGCTGCTGGTTTGAAATGTATGTTTCCCTGAGGGGCAGAAGAGTTTGTAGAAGAGAGGGTTAAAAAATTGGAATGACTGGTGATTGGATGATCCATACCAGGATGTTTGCTTGATGATATCCTCAGACATAGTACCGTTTCACGGTGTCCGAGTTGATAAGTTGTGAAAATTCATCGCCATCCATTTCCTGTAGTTTGAGAGCGTCTCCTGTCAATACCTCCTTGACAACAAACGGGCCTTCCCAGTTAGGAGCGAATTTTCCCTTAGATTGATCTTGGTTGTCAATGATCTTCTTCAAAACCAAGTCATGTTATTTAAACTGTCGTAGCCGGACTTTTCTGTTGTAGGATCGTGCGATCCTTTGCTGATATAACTGACCATGGAAGATTGTTGCGGTTCGCCTTTTGTCTATCAGAGACAATTGGTGATACTTGTCTTGTACCCATTGGTCTTCATCTAACTGAGCATCCATCAACACTCTGAGGGATTTCATTTCCACCTCTATGGGGAGAACTGCTTCCATCCCATAGGATAAGGAATAGGGGGTTGCCCCAGTGGAAGTACGCATGGAAGTTTTGTAGGCTAATAAAGTCAGAGGCAAGAGGTCAGGCCAACCTTTGTGATTGGCAGACATTTTCTGCATGATCTTCTTGATATTTTTATTAGCCGCTTCAACAGCACCATTCATCTTTGGATGGTAGATGACGGAGTTAAGGTGTTTGATGTGGAATTTACTTCATAACTCCTCCATCATTTTGTTGTTGAGGTTCTTAGCATTGTCTGACACAATTACCTCTGGTTGTCCATATCGATAGACGATATTGTTTCTGCTGAAAGCAATGATGACTTCTTTGGTAACCCTGGGGAAAGAGGCTACTTCTACTCATTTGGTGAAGTAGTCAATCATGGTGAATATGAATCGATGTCCATTACTGGCTTAGCTCACTGGTAGGTTGCCCCAGCATTGATGAGGCCGAATGACAACCGTCTGTAGCAAAAGGTTCCCCAAGGCGTGATGAAAGTAGTTTTCTCATGGTCTTCTTCAGCAACCATAATCTGATGGTACCCCTCGAAGCAATCCGCAATGGAGTACATGCCGTATTGAGCAGTATTGTCAATGAGAATGTGGATAAAGGGTACGAGAAAGCTAACTTTAAGGCAAGCTTTGTCCAAATCCCGGTAATCCACGCAAACTCGCACCTTTCCTCCGGGTTTAGGCACGGAAACAATGTTGAAATTGCTTCATAATTTCTTCTTTTACCTTTAAACTCCACTCAGGTTTCAATCGCCTGAGCTTCTGCCTTACTGGCTTGAATCCCTCTTTAATGGGAATGCGATGAAGAACAATGTCAGTGGACAAACCCACCATGTCTTCATGAGACCATGCAAACATATCCTGGAATTAGGTTAATAGCACAACTATGTCATTCTGTTGGTTTGGGGTAAGGTCTGAACCAATCTAGATTAGCTTAGGGCTTTCTAAGGTTCCAAGATTGAAAGAAGTGGTTTGTTCAAGGTTGGGTTTAGGTTTGTCTGCGACCCATTCCTTAATCTCCTGATGTAAGACCCCGAATTTTATGAAATAAAAGTATTCAATTTTTTTTATAGTTACTATTCATGAGTTACTATTCACGAATACAATTCATGAAGCATGATAATTTTTGTTACAGTAATTACTGTTCAATATTTTATTTTATTGATTTAATAATTGTTGCGTTGATATTTTATATTATTGTTGTTTTAATAATTGTCACTGCACAATATTTTCCATTATCGGAGCAATAATTCATATTATCTGAATAATATTATTAGATAACATTATTGGCAATGTCTAGAAAGTTCTGTCTAAGTAGAGGTTTGGTCATCTAATTGCGCGCTTGTAAGGAGAGATCCTTATTGGAAAGCCCCCTCTATCCTGGGAACTGCCTGGTTGTCATAATTGCGATTCTATAATATTATTTGTGAATAATTAATTATTGATTTATATGATGAGGAAAATATTGATTTTATGTGGATATAGATGGAGAAAATTTTTAATATGACAATTGTTAAAAATTAATATTTTATCTTTTCTGATAAAATAATTCATTTGAATATATTATTTTAATAATATAATAATGGTGATATTTCTACAATGAATGTGTGATATATGAATAAATGAGGAGGAAGAGTAGTTTTGTTGGATTAAATGCTAAACACATGTTTTGTGTGTTACAAAAAATGTTTAACACATTAAACATGTTGGTGGACACAAATTTGGACTGAAATTTGATTATAGCCTATAAAATTGCCCGTTTGTGGATTTCGGTCAATTTTTGTTTGGAATTTGGAAAACCTTTCTTCTGTAAAGTTGTAGAGAATTGAATTTCCTATATACACTCGCGAGATTCGAATTTTCTGATAAAAGAGCTATTTATTATGAATTATTGAAAGTTTTGAAGTTCCAGAATAATTGATTTTTGGAAGTTTTAATTGTTTTATTCATGAAAAATGTTTTTTTGTATTTTTTTTGGACATCATTAACATGTGTGGCTGGTGTTTTTGACCAAAAGGTGGGCTAAGGAAAATTTGTATAATTATATTATTATTTTATTAAATTTTCTGCTTTGGTGTTCTAAGCAATTTCCTATAAATAGGTGCTTAGGTTAGAATTGAAAATCATTCCAGAAACTGAAGTTTTCTCTCTACCTCTCTCTCTATATTGTCGAGTATATTCTTGTGAGTATTTTGATATCTTGAGTGTTGCTATACGGTGCAAGTTCGTTCATCGTTATTCCAGTCAGAAGTAATGCTCTTTTGAGGTAAGGGATAGTAAGAGATATTGTCGTTAGTATGTAAGGGTTATTATGTTTTTCAATTTCGAAATTTTTCTGAACCTTCAAAAATTCTGGAAAAAATTTGAAATGCTAATTTGATGAGTTTTGTTGATTGTGTCCAAAAATGACGATTTTTGGATATATAGATTAATAGTTGTGGATTTTATGAGAAAAGACTATTTTAAAAGTAAACGCTTATAACTCCTTGTGGTTAATTCCAAAATTGATGAAATTTTTATTGGGAGTACATGTATATAACAAAAGTATACCGTGTAAATTTTGGAATTTTTGGACAAAATTACAATTTATGATAAATATCTAAATATTCGATGGTTTTGGCCATATGAAAAATAGTAAATGAATTTTAAAAAATTCTGAGAAAAATATATGTTCAATATGGGACTATATTATGCTAAATCCCAGAAAAGAAATATTTTTGGAACTGATTTGATATTTTTCATGAAAATGTTCTAGTTATGAGTAAATAAATTAAATATGTTTTGTGAAGTAAGAAAATTGAAAAATATGATTTTATGGCTTGAGAATCACATATGAGGTATATGCAGATTTTTGATGAGGGTTTTGGTTATTGGTGATGAGATCTTATGAGTTTGACATTTTAAGATGATTAAATGTATTTATTAGTAAAGTGTAAACAATTAAAATAAATTGTTTATAAGTTTAAGAAATGATTAAAATAGTGTGGTAGTATTAATAATATTAGATTATGAGATTATTAAGTGATTTATAACATTTTGATTAAGGTGTTATGAGATCATTGATTTATGAATCTTACTCTTGAGATTAAATCTATATGTTGATTATATTGTTTTTATATAACATTCTTATAACCCTAATGATGATATTTCTCTTTGACTTGAGTGTAAAGATGGGTAGATTATTGGTATGATCGTGACTATAGGTTCTCTTTGTCCAAAGAGTCTGCAAAGTTGAATTGTTGGTCGGTATGATCATGACCATTGAATTTATAATTGAATATCTTTATCTTAATCGCAAAGGTGAATTGATCAACATATATGGTTATAATTATGGTTTATATAAATTCTGAAATGATTATGTATTTCTTTGAGATATGAATATCTTTGGCCTGTAGTGCAAAGATCAATTATTAATGAATATCTTTAGTTCGTAGTGCAAAGATGACCTGTTGTTGAATATCTTTGGCACGTAGTGCATAAATGACTTGTTGTTGAATATCTTTGGTATATAGTGCAAAGATGAACTATTGACAAATATCTTTGGCCGTGGTGCAAAGATGAATTTATTAGTATGATTATGAACATGAGCTGTGATTTGGTATAACCATGATCTTTGATGTTTCAGGTAAAGACAGGTGATGAAAATTATCTTCGTCTTGGATGCGAAGAGGAATTTAGAATCTCAATTACGATTCTGAGTTATTCATATGATTGTGAAAGAGGCTGATTGATGTTACAGGGATAAAACATTGTTGGTGGATTTTTAACATGGGGAACATAATAGACTTTATGGTCTATTTTAATCTTCTAATGGATTGATCGTTCAGCTGCAACTATGGTTGAAAAGTTTTATCATCTACCATATGTTCTAAATCTCTGATTTATTATTGACAAAGTCTATTGATAATGTAATTATCTTTAGCCATGATATTCTTTACTGAGCTAGTTGTGCTCACCCTTTTGCTTCACAATTCCTTTCAAGTAATAAGAGTGTAGCTGGGTCGAGCGGGAATAACAGGGGAATAGAACGGTAGTCTATAGTTGTTGAGGTTCTCCCTAAAGAGTATGGAAATGATTTTATTGAGGACTTTAGATAAGTGTGTTGTATTTTATACATCATTTAATAGTTATATTTGGTGAATCAAATAGGGTGAGGCGAACTCAACTTTGGAAGGGTGTTTTGTCACTATCATACAAGATGTCTAATGACATACAACCTCGTGTTATCATAAGACAGGGTTGTGCACATCCTCTTGCTGAGTATATCTACGAGCACTACCTGTATGATCTTAGAGTTTGGTTTAAATATAATTTTCAATTGTAGACAGTGGAGATAGTTATATGTCAAGAGAAAACTCAACATTGGAAAGAACATGATAGTAATCTTCTCGTTTTTCTTTGGGGTCTATTGGATCAACCAAGGATAATTTTGTGGACATATGATATCTATCATAACCTAGACGCATGGCCTCCCATGTACGAAGGTTTTCTTGAGTACTTCCCAAAGATTTTAATTTCTAGAACAGTTATTGATTGTACCTTTATGTAATGTATGAATGTGAGGTGTTGTCCATGGTTGGGACATGGGTCACAGTTGGTATTAAAACCCACAGTATATGTGTTGTTGTATTTTGCATGACAATTGTACTAATAAAGTTGTAGTTATTTTCTGTACCATGTATTTGGCGACTCAGAATAGGTTGCATGGATTGGACCTATTTTGGGGGCGTCACAATTGGTATCAGAGCTTAGGGATATGATCTCTGGCGAAGATCGGGGAATAGAACTAGGAGGGGAGAGATGAGTAAACCCTTTGCTAGTGTGTCCTACCTAAACTTATTTGTTGGTCGGTCATAATATTGGGATATTATGTGACATGTTAATTTGTTTAATTAACCCTTGTTTTGAAGCTGTATTCTAGAATGATATCTGAAATACAGGAGATGGGCAATAGAGAAATCGTGATGACAGGGAAGATGGAATATGAGATGAAAGCAAGGTATTCCCAACTCTTTGAAATATCAGGTACGTAAATTTCGGGGACGAAATTTCATAAGGAGGGGAGATTGTAAGACCCCGAATTTTATGAAATAAAAGTATTCAATTTTTTTATAGTTACTATTCACGAATACTATTCATGAAGCATGATAATTTTTGTTACAGTAATTACTGTTCAATATTTTATTTTATTGATTTAATAATTGTTGCGTTGATATTTTATATTATTGTTGTTTTAATAATTGTCAACGCATGATATTTTCCATTATCGAACAATAATTCATATTATCTGAATAATATTATTAGATAACATTATTGGCAATGTCTAGAAAGTTACATCTAAGTAGAGAGTTTGGTCATCTAATTGCGGCGGCTAGTAAGGAGAGATCCTTATTGGAAGCCCCCTATCCTGAAGCTACTTTGGTTGTCATAATTGCGATTACGTAATATTATTTGTGAATAATTAATTATTGATTTATATGATGAGAAAAATATTGATTTTATGTGGATATAGATGGAGAAAATTTTTAATGTGACAATTGTTAAAAATTAATATTTTATCTTTTCTGATAAAATAATTCATTTGAATATATTATTTTAATAATATAATAATGGTGATATTTCTACAATGAATGTGTGATATATGAATAAATGAGGAGGAAGAGTAGTTTTGTTGGATTAAATGATAAACACATGTTTTGTGTGTTACAAAAAATGTTTAACACATGTTAAACATGTTGGTGGACACAAATTTGGACTGAAATTTGATTATAGCCTATAAAATTGTTCGTTTGTGGATTTCGGTCAATTTTTGTTTGGAATTTGGAAAACCTTTCTTCTATAAAGTCGTAGAGAATTGAATTTCCTATATAAACACGCGAGATTCGAATTTTTTGATAAAAGGGCTATTTATTATGAATTATTGAAAGTTCTGAAGTTCCAGAATAATTGATTTTTGGAAGTTTTAATTGTTTTATTCATGAAAAATGTTTTTTTGTATTTTTTTTGGACATCATTAACATGTGTGGCTGGTGTTTTTGACCAAAAGGTGGGCTAAGGAAAAGTTGTATAATTATATTATTATTTTATTAAATTTTCTGCTTTGGTGTTCTAAGCAATTTCCTATAAATAGGTGCTTAGGTTAGAATTGAAAATCATTCCAGAAACTGAAGTTTTCTCTCTACTTCTCTCTCTATATTGTCGAGTGTATTCTTGTGAGTATTTTGATATCTTGAGTGTTACTATACGGTGCAAGTTCGTTCAGCGTTATTCGGTCGAAGTAATCTTCTTTTTGAGGTAAGGATAGTAAGGGATATTGTCGTTAGTATGTAAGGGTTATTATGTTTTTCAATTTCAAATTTTTTTGAACCTTCAAAAATTCTGGAAAAATTTGAAATGATAATTTGATGAGTTTTGTTGATTGTGTCCAAAAATGGCGATTTTGGATATATAGATTAATAGTTATGGATTTTATGAGAAAAGACTATTTTAAAAGTAACGCTTATAACTCCTTGTGGTTAACTCCAAAATTGATGAAATTTTTATTGGGAGTACATCTATATAATATCAAAGTATACCGTGTAAATTTTGGAATTTTTGGATAAAATTACAATTTATGATAAATGTCTAAATATTAGATGGTTTTGGCCATATGAAAAATAGTAAATGAATTTTAAAAATTCTTAGAAAATATATATTCAATATGGGACTATATTATGCTAAATCCCAGAAAAAAATATTTTTGGGAACTGATTTGATATTTTTCATGAAAATGTTCTAGTTATGAGTAAATAATTAAATATGTTATGTGAAGTAAGAAAATTAGAAAAAATGATTTTATGGCTTGAGAATCATATATGAGGTATATCTGAAATTTTGATGAGGGTTTTGGTTATTGGTGATGAGATCTTATGAGTTTGACATTTTAAGATGATTAAATGCATTTATTAGTAAAGTGTAAACAATTAAAATAAATTGTTTATAAGTTTAAGAAATGATTAAAATAGTGTGGTAGTATTAATAATATTAGATTATGAGATTATTAAGTGATTTATAACATTTTGATTAAGGTGTTATGAGATCATTGATTTATGAATCTTACTCTTGAGATTAAATCTATATGTTGATTATATTGTTTTTATATAACATTCTTATAACCCTAATGATGATATTTCTCTTTGACTTGAGTGTAAAGATGGGTAGATTATTGGTATGATCGTGACTATAGGTTCTCTTTGTCCAGTAGTGCAAAGTTGAATTGTTGACTGGTATGATCATGACCATTGAATTTATAATTGAATATCTTTAGCTTAAGTGCAAAGGTGAATTGATCAACATATATGGTTATAATTATGGTTTATATAAATTCTGAAATGATTATGTATTTCTTTGAGATATGAATATCTTTGGCCTGTAGTGCAAAGATCAATTATTAATGAATATCTTTAGTTCGTAGTGCAAAGATGACCTGTTGTTGAATATCTTTGGCCCGTAGTGCATAAATGACTTGTTGTTGAATATCTTTGGTATATAGTGCAAAGATGAACTGTTGACGAATATCTTTGGCCGTGGTGCAAAGATGAATTTATTAGTATGATTATGAACATGAACTGTGATTTGGTATAACCATGATCTTTGATGTTTTAGGTAAAGGCAATTGATGAAAATTATCTTAAATCTTGGATGAGAAGAGAATTTAGAATCTCAATTATGATTATGAGTTATTCATATGATTGTGGAAAAGGCTGTTGATTGATGTTACTAGGATAAAACATTGTTGGTGGATTTTTAACATGGGGAAGATAATAGACTTTATGGTCTATTTCACTCTTCTAATGGATTGATCGTTCATTCACGGACTATGGTTGAAAAGTTTTATCATCTACCATATGTTCTAAATCTACGATTTATTATTGACAAATCTATTGATAATGTAATTATCTTTAGCCATGATATTCTTTCTTGAGCTAGTTATGCTCACCCTTTTTGCTTCACAATTCCTTTCGGGTAATAAGAGTGTAGTTGGGTCGAAGCGGGGAATAACGAGGGAATAGAGCGGTGGTCTATAGTTGTTGAGGTTCTCCTAAAAAGAGTATGGAAATGATTTTATTGAGGACTTTAGATAAGTGTGTTGTATTTTTATATACATCATTTTATTATTTTGGTGAATCAAATAGGGTGAGGCGAACTTCAACTTTGGAAGGGTGTTTTGTCACTATCATACAAGATGTCTAATGACATACTGACCTCGTGTTATCATAAAACGCAGGGTTGTGCACATCCTCTTCTTTGAGTATATCTCTGAGCACTACTGTATGATCTTAGAGTTTGGTTGAAATATAATTTTCAATTGTAGACAGTGGAGATAGTTATATGTCAAGAGAAGACTCAACATTGGAAAGAACATGATAGTAATCTTCTCGTTTTTCTTTGGGGTCTATTGGATCAACCAAGGATAATTCTGTGGACATATAATATCTATCATAACCTAGACGCATGGCCTCCCATGTACGAAGGTTTTCTTGAGTACTTCCCAAAGATTTTAATTTCTAGAACAGTTATTGATTGTACCTTTATGTAAGGTGTCATTGGGACATGGGTCACAATTGGTATTAAAACCCACAGTATATGTGTTGTTGTATTTTGCACGACAATTGTACTAATAAAGTTGTAGTTGTTTTCTGTACCATGTATTTGGCGACTCAGAATAGGTTGGATGGATTGGACCTATTTTGGGGACGTCACACCTGAGGCTTCTCAATGTCCTCTTGTATTTCCATTAAGTCTGAGTCCAACTTTACATCAAAGTTACAGTCCTTGTGGAGAGAAGGCACCTCATCAGCAAGTACAAGCACATCTAAATTCAGAGTCCTGAAACAAAATATGCTTTCACTTAATATATGAAACTGTTTAATCATACAAAAGTGTTAGCATGTACTGATAAAATAACTGCTAATACTGTATAGAAAAGTAAGCAATTAAAGTTATCTACAAAGCGGAGGATTTTACTTTGGTTTACCCTCGTCGACCCGATCGTGGAGTCTTTACTCCAATTGTCGAGGGCAAAGTCCTGATGGACTGCAATGATGGAAGGATTGTCACTGTCATCCTTCTCCCGAATGATAACCATGACATCTGGGCAATCATCTTCTGGGGTATATCTGTTTTTATGTTCATCATGGACAATGATGCGTATGCCTGACATCATCAAGGCGATGTTGTGTTTACGTTTCCTCTCCCTTTCTTCCACTTTGGGATTGGGAATCAATACCTCTTTTTCTTTGAATGGTACTGGTTTGGGAAACAGCATAACCATAACATGGGCTGGCACCTTTACTGGAGATTATATCAGCTCATGCGGTGCAGATGGAAAAAATCGTCGTGTGGCAGAAGCTTGAGGAACCTGCTTGTGCTTATGAGGATTCCCATGACTTGAACTAGTAGAATAGCCTAGTCCGGCTGTCCCAATTTGACTAGACACTTGAATAGGGTGCGTAATACCCTGCTGATTTTTACCAAGCCCTTGTCCAAGCTGATGACCCAATGACATTATTTCCTGTGTAGCTGACATAACCTCGACAGAAATCTTGGGCATAGGAAGTGGTGCTCCAATAGGATGGTATTACGTGTTACTCACTTCCAAATTATGAAAACTGGTCAGCTCAACTTCTGAGTTGAAGCTGATGATTGGTAGATCTCCTTGTTCAGGACATTCCGACTCAGCGTTGACAGTGACTAGATTGTTGTTGACAATGTATTTGATTTGTTGATGTAGTGTAGAAGGAACGGCTCCAGCCATGTGAATCCATGGTCTCCCCAATAGCAGGTTGTATCCTGAATCTATCTTGAGGACGTGCAAGGATACATTGAATGTATTTGGACCAATCTCAATTGGCAGCTCAATCTTTCCAACGGAATTTCGCCGGGATCCATCAAAAGCTTTGATATCCAAATGGCAGCTTCGGATCCGTATGAGATTGACATTCATCTTCACCAAGGTGGCATAAGGACAGATATTCAGAGATGAACCTCCATCTATCAAAACTCCAGCTAACATATACCCGGAGGACAAAACTTCAATGTGCAATGGCTTACAATGACCGGTCCCTTCGGGCGGTATGTCGTCATCAGTGAAGGATATCACATTTTTGTTAAAAATATGATCAACCATATGTTGAAATTTTTCCACATCCACTGATTTCGGTAAAAAGGCTTCTTCCAAAACCTTCAGTAAGATCTTCCAGTGATCCTCGAAAGAGAAAACCAAGTCCAGTATTGATATATGATGTGGAGCTTCTTTTAAGCTTAAAACCACCTTGGCTTCATTATGGCCCATAGGGCGGAGGAATTTTTTAATCTTCTCCATGAGAATCTTCCCATTTGCTTTGATGGCGAGCTTCATCACCCTCTGAGGAAGATACAGTGGATTTTCCTTTGATACTGTAGCAGTAGTATGAGACGTGGATCCTTCAACTTCTCTAGAATTCCATGAAACTTTGTGTAAGCTGACAACAGGATGTTGTGGTCTGAAAGGTAAAGAAATTGGCTCTGGTGCGGCCAGTTTCAAAGGATTGTCAGCTCCTTTGAGTTGAATTGCTTGTATGGGAAATGCTTTGATAGTCTCATCATCCTTAGCAGATATAACTGCTATCGATCCCTTCCATTTGGTAGGACATGTATTCCCACTCTCGAGTTGTACAGTGTCATCATCTGCCAGCTACAGGACACATCTATCAATATGATTCTGAATGAGATGGCGGAGTGCCCAGCATTCTTCTATGCTGTGACCGCAAGAATGTGAATGACAAACTCCATCAGAGTTGAACCATCTTGAATGGGGATTGATTGGAGGCAGAAGGGATGTAATTCTTCCTACATTGATCAGTATTTGAAATATCTCCTCCATAGGTTGGCCAAGGTATGTGAATTCCCTCTGATTGGCAAAATCCCGACGGGCTTTAGCATTTGCTCTTTTTGCAACCTTATCCTCCATAGCTTCGCTTTCTGAAGGTGAGGGTGGAGCATTCATAACAAAAGGCAAGAGATAAGCATGCTCCTGGCTGACTAATTGGCGTGTGACTTGATGCTGATGGGTTACCAGTTCTGCCAATTGCTCAATTTTCTTGCAAAGAGCTTTCATTTTTTGTTCCATAGAAAATTAGAACTTTGCATAATCCCATCTCTCAACACCGTCTTTGATGGTCTGGGATGATTCACCATTAAAACTGGAACTCTGTCCAGCGCTCCAACTAATCATGTTGACCTCTTCTTCTTTGTGTTGAGGAAGAGGGTTATCTTACACATGAGGTTGATCTGGTTTGGTGACCACGATCTCCCCGTTGTCTATTAAATCTTTGATCTTGTGTTTTAAGGCCTAACAATCTTGAGTATCATGTCTAGGTGCCCCGGCATGATAAGCACACTTCCGAGTAGCATCAAAACCCTTCCATTAGGGTTGACTGGTGGAAGAAGACATGTGATTTTCTTCTGAGTAGTCAGAAGAACAAGAATATTCTTGAGCGAGTCCCCTAAGGGTGTGAACGTTCAAGGGTGCTTTACTTCTCCACTTTTAGGCAATGGAGGGTTTGAAGACTGTGCTTGGAAAGGGGAGTAGTTTCTCCTATGTATAGGCATGCTCTGACTGCCTTTCTGACCTTGTAGTATCAAGGAAACATCATCCTCTTTCTTTTTATGGACCCTCCGGGGGTTATTTCCATAAGATCTAGACTGGATTTGCTCAGGAACTGCTTTAAGAGCGGCTAGGTCTTGAATCTTACCGGACTTCAATCCCATTTCAGTCATCTCTCCGTGTTTGACCATTTCAGAGAATGATTTGCCAATACCAGCTAAAACTCTCTCATATAAAGGAGCTTCCTGTATGTCTATGAAAGTCATGACCATTTTTGATTCCGTCATGGAAGGAATAACTTGAGCAGCCAGGCGCCTCCACCTCTGAGCATACTGTCTGAAAGACTCATTAGACTATTTCTTGACCTTGGTAATCTGGTACCGGTCCGGAGCCATCTGAGATTGAAAACTGTATTGAGTGGGGAAGGCGTGAGCTAGTTCTTCCCAGCTATGGATCTTTGAGTTGTCTAATCTGGTATACCACGAATGGGCTTCTCCAGTCAGACTCTTCTGGAACAGCTGCATTCTAAGGTTCTCATTTTCCGCATAAGATCCAAGTTCTCTAATAAACACCTTCAAATGTGTATAAGGATCCCCTAACCCGTCATACTTTTCAAAGTCAGGGGTTTTGAATTTCTCTAGATAATGAACACCAGGAAATATGCAAAGGTCAGCATATGAAACACTTCCATGTGTTCCAATTCCTTTGAGAACCAAAATAGTTTCCTCCATTCGGAGGACCTTCTTCCTGATATCACCGGTGTCTGGATCTCCTTTGAGATGAGTGTTTTCAGGGTCTTTGTTGGCCGTATCCAACTGAGGTTCTGGAATTGTTTTTTCCAAACCTTGAGCTCCTCATGCGAGAGGATTACGTATGTGTATGCATCTTTGTACCTCGAGTAGGCCGATGCAATTCTTTTTAGCGAATAGCCAAGTCGTAATTTGTTTACTTAATGTCAAATTCTTCTCAGAAACAGATTAGGCTGTCGAGAAGAAGACATGATTGGTTTGTAGGCTCGTGGCCTTTTAGATTTTAGAAGTGTAACATGCCCAATGATTTCCCTACAAAAGACTTATGTAGTTTAGTCTTAGGGATAATGTAAATGCTATCATAATGTGCCCTTTTTAGGAATATTGTCCTACAAAAACGGGCGTTAATTGATAACATGTCATGTATGCACAGATATTCTTCATATTTTCCATTACATATGGATGAACATGGAATAAAATTATAAGTAAATGTTTTTACAAGTAATTAAAAATGGAAAGTATGAAGAGACTTTCCTCCGCATTTGGTTTATCAGAGGTTGACCTATCTTAGGGTTACTCTCGTGGCTTTTTGGCATGAAGGCTCCCAGATCATCGCAATCTACTTGACGGGAAGTTAATCCGGTCTTTCAACTGGAGCGAATGTGGGTGGTGCCTTTCCTGAGCCTCGTTGGAATTAGTCTCCCTACGAGTCCAGTAATCAAACACCGACAGGATAGCCTCCTGGTGGAGGAACCACACAACGTGTCTCACCGTTTATAAAAATGATGACATGTGCGAAGCTATCACAGATAGATATTTAGCAGTGCAGTAAGTAAAATGCATTCATACACATTCATCATAAATATAAATGCAACATTCACACACAAGCATATAACAGTTTTGAAAAGCTTGTAATAGCGGCTTAAGCCCTCTTACTGGAGTCCCCAGCAGAGTCGCCACCTGTCAACGTCGGGATTTTTAGTTGTCCCTTTTCGTTACTTGTTCTTTGGTGTTCTCATGTTAGGTGAGATTTATTTAAAAAAATAAGTGAAAAGGTCTGACATGTATAATGTCAACGATTTGACTTTAAGAGTCGTCAGTTGGTGTTTTTAATTGGTTGCACCAACGCAACCGAAAAGATTTGCACATTGACCCAGTGATGTGACACTGCTAAACGGGTCTATGAAACCGAGATTCATTTGGGTCCGGGGATTTGATTATGCGGAGGGAAGGTATTAGGCACCCCCCGACATCCGTGTTGCCACGATGACCGCCACTTTTCAAAGAAACTGTTATATGAATGTGTGTGTGTGTGTATCAATGTGCAATTATTTGAAAGTAGTGCGAGGCCTCGTTTGCACCTATATACACAGGGTTTGAATTTATAGAAAAATTCAGTTTTAGCAAGATATATCAATGAAGTTTTGTATAAAGAGGTTTTTCAAACCTTGTGCTTAATTGGAATTGAGACATTTTCATACTTTCATTTTATTGTTAAATGTTAAAACATTTGCTTTTATTTTAGAGATGCGAGGCATCTTGAAAATAATATCTGAGATCTTAGAACTCATCATCATAACATAATGACCATCCAAGGAAATTAAATGACAACAGAAATAATGTACAAGTACTTACGGTGAAAATGTCCATCACGGAATCAATCTAGATTCGATGGTATGAATCTGTGATCACATGATTCCTAGGCTCACGCGATACCGCAGCTTGTTTGTAAAAGCGATGGCAGTTATATATATAAAAGGTGTAAATATATATATATACAGACATGATCAACCACCACAAAGCAACTCCATGAGGGATCGAAAAATGTAAATATATAAAAGCGGTAAATATATATGGATATGATCAACCACCACGAAGCGACTCCATGGGGGATCAGAAATGTAAATAAAGCAGTAATTACGATCAACCGCCACAAAGTAAACTCCAGGCCAGACTAAATGTAAATAAAGCAGTAAAAGGCCTCGAAGTAAACTCCAAGCGTGACAGAAATGTTAATGTATATATATATATATATATATATATATATATATATATATATAAGCAAGTAAACGCTTAAGACATAAGTCTAGGCTCAATCGAGGCATAACTCGATAATGTTAGTCCATATATAAAATATATACATATATAAGTATATATATACAGACAGAAATGAAAACCACAGACCGAAGTTCGGGCATACGCACATAACACGACTCTCAATGTATAGAATAGTGTGTGCAAAGATGAAGAGAACGACTTTATAGAGTGTGAGAAGGCTTACAGTGGGCTGTCAATGCAGGCTTCTATGACTCTAAATGGATAAACACTCAGCTCGCGCCAGTAAAAAGTGAAAGTAGTATACACACAAGCCAATTATGTTTGATGATAAAGCATATACTTTGTAACAATCTTATTCATTTATTAATAAAAATATTAATTTATTAAAGACTTTTAATTATCTACATGATGCTATTTTATAATATGTGATAAACCCATAATTTTAAGTAATGCTTTTAGAATAATGATGATGATCATTCTAATGAGATCTAAATTCTTAGAAAGCTTAAAACTAAAATAGTACCCAATCGTTGGATTACAAAATTGGGGATTAGTGAATCCGGATAGATTGGTACATACGTTGCTTGCTCATTGGATGAGGATGATTGATCTCATGATCATTTGTGTGGAGACACTAAAACAAGTATGTAAGGTGCTTATTAGAGAATAAGTTCATTTGAACGTGGCTCATTAAGGAATACCTAATGGAGTTTTACTTCCATACATCAATAGGAATTCACCAGTGATATTAGTACAAGTGATCCTTGGATTTGAGATCAGCATAATATCTTGTGTATGATGAGTTATATTTTAACTTATTCCTTAAGACCCTTAGGGTATATCAAAGGGTATGCTTGGGTATAATAAGTTGAATACGGAGATAATGTATGATCAATAAAAAATCTACCACTTCTAGTAAAAGAAGAGAACTGTCCAATGTGATTCGATAAATGACAACCCAGTAGTCATTGGCCAAGGCAGAATGAAATTAGAAAGGAGTTTCTAATTTGCATTATTTGGAGTTGTGCATTTAAGGATCGAAATACATATAATTAAATAAAATAAGACTTGACAGTAATTTCATGTCTTATATTTAATTGGGACATTCTATGGTGGAAGGATTGAATTGTACGGTAACTATTTACTCAAAGGTTCTTTTATGATTAATGTTGAAATCTATATTATCTGGAAAGTCGTTAATCGCTAGGGAGGCTTATCCCTATTGTAGAATAAATATTATTTATTTAAATAAATTAATATTTTAATTTATTTATTTAAATAAGATTAGAATTGTTCTAATTGATTTATTCACAACCAGTTTAATATGGAGAACCTAAAAGGTCACACCATAAAATGAAGAATAATTATTTAAGAAGTTAATGACATAATCGTAATAATAAGTTAGTATATTTAATTTAATCTATGGTGATAGAATAAATTAAATAGCTTAATTTATTATTTAATATTTTGAAAATATTAAATATAAATTAATAAGAGGAGTCTTATTATTATTATTGTTATTATTATTATTTAATTCCTAAAGGAGTTTGGGAATTAATTAATAAAAGTACTCTCATATTCCTAATAAGATTAGGTGACAAATTAATTAAAATAGTTTAATTAATTATTCCTAATAAGATTGGGAGCCTAATTAATTAAAGAAGTTTAATTAATTAAAATAAAACCTAATTCCTTAATTGTTAAGGAGGGTTACCTACATCTATAAATAAGAAGAGTCTTATTATGGGTGTAGAGAGGTTGTTGACTTTTTCACAACAAATGTGATTCTAATTGTTGGAGAGTATGTACTTTTTCTATGAGAGATAAAAAAATTAGGGTTTTGTCAAACACTCATCTTCTTGAATCTTTCTTCTTTCTTGGTGGATCACCTCTAGAGGCCAAACACTTGGGTGGCTAACGTTGATCAAAGGAAAGAACCGAACCCGGTGGATTCAAGTTGAACGCAAAAAGGATTGGAGGTGAACTTGTACCTAAAGAAGCTCGAAACTTCAAGGGTATGATTCTTGTTCTTCATATTTTTGTTTAATTAATAATTATGCATAAAAGATGTTCCGGGTATATGGTTTGTAAAATTTTAAAAGTCTAATTTTTGCATGCTTCCGTTTAATTTATGCAATTTGATTACGTCCAAGAATATTACAAACCTAACAGTGGTATCAGTGTCAAACCTTTATGCGAATTATTAATTATTTTAATTTGATATGTATATTGATATGTATTTAGTACAAATTTATTTGGTATAATTTGTTGTATAAAATTTAAAAAATAAATAAAAAAATTGAAAAAACTGTTATTTCGTATACCTGTTTTGAAATTTTGTGATTCACGTAATAAAAAAAATGTTATTCGGGAATCCTGTATATATGTAAAAAACCGTTATATATATGATTACTATATAGAATCCTGATGCATGTTCCCACATGGTGGATTATATATATATATATCACTATATGATATAGTTAATTGTTAACAGGATCCCAAGTGATTAGCTTTGTATTTTATATATATAATCTTCAAGGTATCAGGTTATCTATGATTACAGGCAGGGGACTTCTATGATATTATATATATAATTACCTTGTTAGTATATATATATATATATATATATATAATATTTTAATAATTTTATAATTAAAATAAAATGTTTATTTTAATTTTAAAATTAAATTTCATACTAACTAATTAGAGTTAGAATTGCATTCCATGATAACTAATTGGAGTTGAAATTAGATTCTATATTTTCTAAAATAAAAGAGTTTATTTGTGAATAGGAAAGAGAATCCGTATTTTCTTAAATAAAGGAGTTTATTTAGACATGGAATAAGATTTCATATTATTCAAAATAAATGTGTTTATTTGTGAATAGAAAAGAGAATCCGTGTTTCTTTAATAAAGAAGTTTTTCTTTTACTTGGAATTGGATTCCATAATTAATTAAAATAAATGAGTTTATTTTGATTAAAGATTTTGATTAAAATAAAATAGTTTATTTTATTCAAAATAGGATAAATAAATAATAGAGGTTTATTTTGATTTAAATTTGGATTAAAATAAAGGAGTTTATTTTGATTCAAAATTAGATTTTATGCTAACTAAATTTTCCCATTAAATGATATCAATATATATATTGAATGTTTATTATTCATGAGATGAATGTTATTTATTGATGCATATGGTGATATGTATGATAATAAATGGGATTGATTATGAATTTGTTGACCAATGTGATTGGATTTTATTTTAGTTGGATGCATATGTTTTATTAAATGGGGAATTACATGCACTGCCTTCTTCTCTCTCTCTTTTTTTCTTAATGTAAATTCTATCTTTCTCTCCATGTATTTCCCTCGATCATTGATCAAGATTTCTATTTATTTTAAATAGTTTTGTAATAGGAATAGTTAAAATTAATTTTGAAGAATTGGAGATCAAGGAACAAGGAGCGCTTGAAGACCCGTTTGTAATGGAGCCTGAGATTTAAATGTAATAGTTATATTTAAATATTAATTCTTGCACACTTAGGGGTTTGACCTTTTGGTTCACTTGGTGACTCTAGTTTACCAAACTAGAATAAAAGTCCATAATCAATCCGGGTAGAATATAGTATTCTATATGTGCATGCTTATATATATATATATATATATATATATATATATATATATATATATATATTATGCGAACATGCTTTACATGTTAATTAATATGACGCGTATTTTATATATATATGTGCGCGCGCGCTAAACAAGATGAGACAAAATAATAACATGAAAACCCCTCAAATTTTTTATATTAAGTCCTAAGCGTTCAAAGATATTTGGAATATCGAACGTCGCCTTCTAGCATGATAAAAATAATAGAGTATCAATTAATTATTATAAGTTTGTTGTGTCACCACAAGGCTTATCTTAATTCTTTCAGATGTTAATTTTATCACATTTGATACTTATAAAGAAAATTGAACAATATTATTTTGTTGTGTCACCACAAGGACAATATTTTTTTTTTTTGAATATATGGAGTGCTAGGTTGGACTTAACTTAAATCATTTTATTTCGAATGTGCACACACTTGACCATTATGATCTAAGAGGCAAAATACAAGGAGTTGCATAGTTGATGTAATTGACAAGAGTTGTCTACCTATTTAGTTATATATAGTTTGTTGCGTCACCACAAGGCTATATACATTTGAAATGGGATCCTTATTCTCATTAGCAAATCTTTAATTAGATTTTGCCGAACTATATAAGTGAGGGTAATATAGTTTGATGAAAATAGTGGGAGATACCAATTTAAAACAAGACCTAATTTATTTTGGTAATTAATAAAAGAATGTATGCTAAAATTTTGTTAATTACAAATTCATTTACAGAATTTTACAATGTCTAAATTACTATCACTGCGAAGCATATTAGATGCTATTTTAACCAGACCATATTAAACGGATTGGTTAAGGAAATTGAGAAAAGTTCTTACGGCTGAAAAGTTATCTTATGTCCTTAATACGTCTATCCCTGCAATGGTTGCAGACAATGCCTCTGAGGAAGAGATTGCTACTTTTAGAAAGTAGCAAGATGATGCACAGTTGGCTCAATGCATCATGCTCGCATCCATGAGTAACGAGCTTCAGCGTTAGCATGAAACTATGAATGCTCCTACTATACTCCTGTACGTCAAATAATTGATGGTAAGGAAAGTAGGACTAATAGATATCAGATATTTAAGGAGCTCTTCCGATCTAGAATGACCAACGACACTACAGTACAGACACATGTCCTAAACATGATCAATTTGATTGAATAATTAGGACAACAGGTTTTGTCATGGATGGAGAGTTGAGCCAAGATTTGATCTTGCACTCACTCCCGGACTCCTTTCACAATTTTTGTGAATTTTTCATATGAACAAGCTAGATATCAGTCTCGCTGATTTGCTTAACATGTTGAAAAATATTGAGTCACTTTCCAACCAAGAAAGACCATGTCTTACTGGTAGGGGCCAAAGGATCTTTTGAAAAGAAGAACAATTCAAAGAAGGTAAATAGAAAGGCAAAAACAAAGGATAATAAGAACAAAACTGATATGGATAGCAAAGGAGTTTGCTTCCACTGCAATAAGCCAGGACACTGGAAAAAAACTGCGAGAAACATCTTGCAGAGGGTAACCAAAGAAGCTTATTGAATTTTCTATTATAAATACAAATTTGTTCATGATTTAAAATAAATTTTTCTTTAAGTCAAGGTTCAACTTGGGTATTGGATACCGACTTTGGTTATCATAAATATAGATTTATGAAGGGACCAAGCAAAAGTAGAAAGCTAAACAAATATAAGTAATCCTATATGTGGGAAATGAAGCAAAGGTTGCCACATTAGCCATAGAAACTTATAGTTTAGCAATGCCTATAGACAAATCTATTAAGTCAATAAGTTGTTATTGTATTCCAGTTCTTGTTAGAAACATTGTTTCCATTTTATTGTTGGACAATGAAATCTTTGGTATTATATTTTAGAACAATTATTGTTCTATTTATAATAATAATGTTTTGTATAGAACTGAAATATTACTTAATGAATTTTGTATACTTGACTTACGTGAAAAATTATTTTGTAAATTGAACAAACTAGTATAAGAAAAGGAGATGATCATTCAAAGAGTTGAATGTGTGTATTTGCTGAAATACAAGTGTGAATTATTTGAAAGGTTTAAAGAATACAGAAGTGAAACAAATTGGCAAAGTATTAAGATTCTTTGATTAGATCAAGGAATAAATACTTGTGCAATGAGTTTCTAAATCATCTCAAATGGTTCTCTCACAATGGACGCCTCCTGATACACAATAATTGATTAATGCATCTGAAAGGAAAAATTGTACCTTGTTGGATATGGTGCGGTCCATAATTATTTTACCGACATTCCAGTATCCCTCTGGGGTCATGCCCTAGAAATTGCTGCATATCTACGAAAAAGGTAACCTCAAAATCCGGCCCCAAGACTCCATAAAAGTTATGGGCAGGAAGGATTCTTAATTTTAAGTAAGTTAAGATAAGGGGTTGTCCAGCTTATATGAAAAGGTTTCAAAGGATAAGCTTGGGATAAGATTTGACAAGTACAATTTGTGGGACATCCTAAAGTAAGTTTAGGTTATATGCTCTATAATCCTACATAGCAAAAGGTGTTTGTTGCGAAACACGCTACCTTCTAAGATAAAGGTGTTTATCATTGAAGGGACTAGTGAGAGGATAATAGAATCTTGAAGAGTTCAAGAACCACAAAACACTATAAGTCAAATAAGAGGAACTTGTAGATAGACCTATTATACCACAACAGAATTATAAATCTGGAATAATACCGAAGATACCTAGGAGGTATGGATTCATCATAGATGGTGATGATGAGGTACACATCATAAAAGATGATGATCCAGTTACATACGATGAGGTAAGAGTTATAGACACTCAAAGAAATGGATTGAAGCAATCTTCTCAAAAATGGAACATTTGTTTTGATGAAACAAATAAAAAGAGTTTGATTTTATCACAAATAAGAATGAACCTAGTGTGTACAAAAGGGTCAGTGGGAGCGTCGTGACATTCCTAATATTATATGTTGATATACTATGGATAAGGAATGACATATTAATGCTACAATCAGTAAAGATAAGTTGTCTAAACATTCATCCATGAATGATTTGGGAAGAGCATTTTAATTGGGGATACAAATCTATATAGATAGATTCAAGAGGATGCTCGACTTAACCCAAGGAACGTATATTCATTTGATACTAAAGTCATTTAGCATAACAAACTCCAAGAGATGTCTCATGTTGATGAGCCATGGAGTGTATCTCTCTTAATAGTCCCCACAGACTCCTGAAAAAAGAGATTGCATAAGTGACAATCATGTATGCAATGAAATATACGAGACCTGATAATGATCAGTCATATTCTGGAGAAGATCACTGTAAGACAGTGAAAAACATCTTAAAGTACTTTACTGGCACTAAGGATGTGATCAGATTTATGGTGGGTCTGAATTAAAACTAGAGGGCTTAACAGACTCAAGTTTTTTCAGACAGACCAAGACGACAGAAAATCCACTTTAAGGTAAAGTGTTACCTTGAACGATGGTGCAGTGAATTGGAAAGGTTCCGAACAGCAAAGAGTTGCTGGTTTAGTGATAAAGACAAAGTATATAGTTGTAAATGAAGTTGTAAGTTGATTGTTTGGATGAAAAAATTCATTATAGAACTAGGAATAGTTCCTAAGTCTCATCTTGGATCTAAACATGTGTTGTGGCACTTTCATTTGATTATATGAATCATTGAAAGATGGAAAATCACTATAGAGATAGTGAACTCTCAAGAACAAAATTACATATCCATTGACTAAAGCTTATCTAACAGCAGGATAATCGTCACTTAGAGCAGAAGGGTATGAGATGCCATGACGATTAGCTTTAGTGCAAGTGGGAGATTGAAAGTAGTATGCACACAAGCCAATCATGTTTGATGATAAAGCATATACTTTGTAACAATCTTATTCATTTATTAATAAAAATATTAATTTATTAAAGGCTTTTAATTATCTATATGATGTTATTTTATAATATGTGATAAACCCATAATTTTAAGTAATGCTTTTAGAATAATGATGATGATCATTCTAATGAGATCTAAATTCTTAGAAAGCTTAAAACTAAAATAGTTCCCAATCGTTGGATTACTAAATTGGAGATTAGTGAATCCGGATAGATTGGTACATACGTTGCTTGCTCGTTGGATGAGGATGATTGATCTCATGATCATTTGTGTGGAGACACTAAAGCAAGTATGTAGATGCTTATTAGAGAATAAGTTCACTGAACGTGGCTCGCTAAGGAATACCTAATGGAGATTTACTTGCCTGTCAATAGGAATTCCTGTAGTGATATTAGTACAAGTGATCCCTGGACTTGAGATCATCATAATATCTTGTGTATGATGAGTTATATTTTGACTTATTCCTTAAGACCCTTAGGGTATATCAAAGGGTATGCTTGGGTATAATAAGTTGAACACGGAGATAATGTATGATCAATAAATAATCTACTACTTCTAGTAAAAGAAGAGAACTGCCCTATGTGATTCGATAAATGACAACCCAGTAGTCATTGGCCAAGGCAAAATGAAATTAGAAAGGAGTTTCTAATTTGCATTATTTGGAGTTGTGCATTTATGGATTGAAATACATATAATTAAATAAAATAAGACTTGACAGTAATTTAATGTCTTATATTTAATTGGGACATTCTATGGTGGAAAGGATTGAATTGTACGGTAACTATTTACTCAAAGGTTCTTTTATGATTAATGTTGAAATCTATATTATCTGGAAAATCGTTAATCGCTAGGGAGGCTTATCCCTATTGTAGAATAAATATTATTTATTTAAATAAATTAATATTTTAATTTATTTATTTAAATAAGATTAAAATTGTTCTAATTGATTTATTCACAACCGGTTTAATATGGAGAACCTAAAGGGTCACACCATAAAAGGAAGAATAATTATATAAGAAGTTAATGGCATAATCGTAATAATAAGTTAAGTATATTTAAATTAATCTATGGTGATAGAATAAATTAAATACCTTAATATTTAGTATTTAATATTATGAAAATATTAAATATAAATTAATAAGAGGAGTCTTATTATTATTATTATTGCTATTATTATTATTTAATTTCTAAAGGAGTTTGGGAATTAATTAATAAAAGTACTCTCATATTCCTAATAAGATTAGGTGACATATTAATTAAAAGAGTTTAATTAATTATTCCTAATAAGATTGGGAGCCTAATTAATTAAAGAAGTTTAATTAATTAAAATAAAACCTAATTCCTTAATTGTTAAGGAGGGTTGCCTATATCTATAAATAAGAAGAGTCTCATTATGGGTGTAGAGGGGTTGTTGACTTTTTCACAATAGACGTGATTCCAATTGTTGGAGAGTACGTACTTTTTCTATGAGAGATAGAAAAATTAGGGTTTTGCCAAACACCCATCTTATTAAATCTTTCTTCTTCCTTGGTGGATCACCTCTAGAGGCCAAACACTTGGGTGGCTAACGTTGATCAAAGGAAAGAACCAAACCCGGTGGATTCAAATTGAACGCGAAAAGGATTGGAGGTGAACTTGTACCTAAGGAAGCTTGAAACTTCAAGAGTATGATTCTTGTTCTTCATATTTTCGCTTAATTAATAATTGTGCGTAAAGGATGATCTGGGTATATGGTTTGTAAAATTTTAAAACTCTAATTTTTGCATGCTTCCACTTAATTTGTACAATTTGATTGCGTCCAAGAATATTACAAACCTAACAAAAAGATAGCTATATATGAGCTAACATGTGTTTAAAATGAGGAAACACTTAATATAGGGTGTGTATAGAGCAAATTTCACAGGGCTTCTTCGCCTTTTTTTCTTTTTTTTTTAAATGGCCATCCCAAGCCCTCTATTTATAGAGGGTGGAGCCGCAAGTGTATACTGCGATAGCCCATGAGATACACTCATGGTTACTTCGGTGCCCTGCTCATGAGTCCTGTAAATCTTAAATACGTGCACTTCTTGCCTTGTGATATCCGCTCGAACTTGTAGAACTTCAATCTGAGCATCCGAACGAGGTATATAAGACCTTCTTCGGACCGCTTGTGTCGAGAGTTACGCAATGACATGGGATTAGAAGTTGTAAGAAGTCAGGAAGAGGAGACCATGCCCATGGTCTTCAAGCTTCAAATTCTATCCGGTGTGCTGCCACACGTAATAGTCACTCTGGATTGGAACTCCTTGGTTCTTGAAGGACACTGCTGTATGTATGTATGTATGAAATATTGAGATGACGCGAATGTGTTGAGGTGGAAAGATGACAGTTTGACTCCTCACCGGGGTTATCACCGGTTTGAGTTGAAAGCAGACGTTGCTTAGGGTTATATCTGAGATTTGACTGCTGCAAGTGTTTGAATGCCGCAAGGTCATCTGTAAGTGTGCCTGTCTTCCCGGTGTTAGCTCCGGGTTTGAGGAATGAGTGTCTCTGTAAGACCCCAACTTTTATGAATAAAGATGAATTTTCTATAAATATCATTTTTGAATATTATGGAATGAATTTGATATAATGTTATAGTTGAGGGTAATATTTATAAATTTTGCAAAGTACACAAGTTGTTATATAATATTCGATTGGTCGGGGAATATTCGTTTTAACAGGGAATATTCGTACGACGGTCCAATCATTGGTGGACCCCACAACAAAATTATTGTCGGATTGAGAAAATGATAAATATATTTTTATGAAAATAACGGCAGAAGTTTTTACCGTTAACTGTTGAAACACCCGGTGTTAAAATTACGATGTCTGCTGTGGTTGCATAATAGCACACGGTATTGATTATTGATGCTTACGTGAGAAGTCACTCAGTTTTGTTCAATTATTGCTTCAATAATTGTTGCATAGTATCTCACGTTAGTTGATTCAATTATTGTCGATATTTTATATATTATTAAATCAATAATTGAGATGACATAGTTATTAATATTATTATTTGCAATATTAACGATGTCTAGAAGTTCTGCCAATGAGAGGTTTGGTCACCTAATTGCGTGCCAATAGGGAGAAATCCTTATTGGAAAGTCCCTCTTTCACGGGAACGACACAGTCGATTAATATTGTGAATTATAATAATGATGATAAATGTTGTTAAATATATTGAGGTGTCTTTTTATGAAGTCACGGTAGTTTATATATATTTATATATATATATATATGTAAATTCTGTTTTTTTTGTATTATTAATGTAATAAAATAGAAAAGCTTTTTATATAAAAAATGAATACTTTTATAAAGTTATTTGTTTTATTAGACTACAAATAGAATATTTTATATTCTATTATGCATATTGTTTTGCATAGTAAAATCTTTTTATATAAAACAGAATACTTTTATAAAGTTATTTGTTTTATTAGACTATAAATAGAATATATTATATTTTATTATGCATAGTATTTTCATAGTAAAATCTTTTTATATAAAACAGAATACTTTTATAAAGTTATTCATTTTATTAGATTATAAGTAGAATATATTATATTTTATTAATACTGCATAGTAAATCAAAATGGACCGTCCGTTTAAAAGTAAATCAATCTGGACCGTTCATGATTTAGTTACTATTTAGTCCATTCTTCTATAAATAGAAGCTCATTCCTTCATTATTTCTTACGAATTCACTGAAACTCTAGAGAGAGAAACTATAGAGAGAAAGAAGAAAAGTATTCTGCTACTTCACTACTTCTATATCCAGTTTCTTCTAAGTTAAGGGGTATTATTTCTTTCGTATTCATGAAGAGAAGTTATGTTATTCCATTCTTTATTATTCTGTTGGAATAACCTGTATACGCGGGCTACTCTATACTTGGTGAAATTCTTCTGTTATTCCATTCTTTATTATTATGTTGGAATAACTTTGCTCATAATGGGCACCGCATACATGGTGAAATTCTTCTATTATTCCATTCTTCATTATTCTGTTGGAACATCCTGTCTGTGCGTTACGCATGACTTGGTTCCGTTATTTATTATTCTATTGGAATATCCTGTCTGTGCGTTTACGCATGACCTAGTTCCATTCTTTATTATTACGCCGTAATATCACATGCTGCGCGCGTTTACGCATGACTTGGTTCCATTATTTATTATTCTGTTGGAATAACCTGTCTGTGCGGTCTATCGCATGCCTGACGATTTCTTTTGTTATTCCATTCTTTATTATACTCAGTTGGTTAAAGTTTTGACTTCTATACTCCATGAAATTAGTGGAATATCCTTGATATTTGCATTTCATCCAGTATCTTTTCATGGAAATATTCTTCTGAGCATTCTTAAAGTTTACTCTACAAAGAAGTATCATGTTGACAATTTGGACGTTATTAGTTCCTAGATAAATTAATTCTTGAACTTCTTTTATTGAATTCTTATATCACTGTCATCATCCTCATGTTTATATTATGTTGAAAGTCATTTGTGGCATGTAGTGCATAGATGGACTTGGTATGATTATGACCAGAGATTAATCGGTATAATCATGATCGTAATGTTACAAATGATGTGGTAAAAGTCCTCATTGGCCCGTAGTGCATTGATGGACAGTTCTTGGCATGATCATGACCATTGATGAATACACGAATATCCTTGGCCCGTAGTGCATGGATAATTTTTGGTTGTGATACTAATGAATATCTTTGGCCGTAGTGCAGGAATGATGTGGATTATTTATTAAGCTGAGTCCCAGCGATAAAAGTGATGAAAATCATTTTAAATCATAAAAGATAGTAGATTTTATTCTCTACATGACTTTTTTAATGGATTGCTTGTTCCGCTGCAGTTAAACTTGATATTTGTTATATTGTATCAGTTTAACACTGTTGAAGGCTAACAATAATTTATTCTGCATTATCTTAGTCATAATATTTCTTATTGGGCTAGTTGAGCTCACCCTTTTACTTTCATTGTTCTCTTCAGGAAATGAGAACGTAGTAGGGACTAGTCGGGGAATGGAGTGACAGTCCAGATAATAGCATTAGTAGTCCTCACTATTCTATTAAATAGTGTGATAATAAATACTCAATTGAGTATGGATATTGTCTAGATGACAATATTTGTATTAAAACTCACAGCATATGTTTTGTTGTATTTTACACGACTGTTGTATAATTAAGTTGTATTTGAATTTTGTACTATGTATTTGGCGACTCAAGATGGGTGATGTATACCTATTTTGGGGGCGTCACAGTTGGTATCAAAGCTTAAGGATATGATCCCTGGTTGAGATGTGAGACAAGAACTAGGACGGGAGAGACGGGGAATTCCTTCGCTAGTATGACCTACCTAAGTTTATTTGGTATTTAATTGGTCGATCAGAATATAGGGATAATATATGATATGTTAATTAACCCTTGTTTTGTGGCAGTGTTTGAAAATGGCATCTGAGAATGTTGAGAACATCAATGGAGCACAGGAGACCGTTGAGTCTCCACAGATCAATAATTAGGATAATGTGCATCAGGAAGGCAACAATCCTCAGGAAAACAACAACACTGACCAGATGATGAACGATGGAATGTTCAGAGGCTTTATGCAATTCATGCAACATCAGGAAAGAGCGGCTCCTATCCAAAATGTAGGTGGAAACACTGGCAACTCTTGGACGGTTGCCGCTAAGTAGTTTAAGGAACTGGGACCACCAGAGTTTTTTTGGAGAGCCAAAACCACTTAAGGCGGAGACATGGATAAAGCAGATCTGCAAGATATTTGATGTCTTGGGATGCTCCGAGGAGCAAAAGGTTCCCTTTACCACCTTCATATTACGTGCAGAGGCAGATTACTGGTGGGAATCTGTAAAACATACTCAACCTTCCGCACTGAAGATGACTTGGGAGAAGTTCCAAGAATTGTTCAACGACAAGTACTTTCCCGAAAGTATTCATCACATGAATGAGGTAGAGTTGGTGACGCCCCCAAAATAGGTATACATCACCCATCTTGAGTCGCCAAATACATGGTACAAAATTTAAATACAACTTAATTATACAACAGTCGTGTAAAATACGAGAAAATACATGCTGTGAGTTTTAATACAAATATTGTCTTCTAGACAATATCCACTCTCAGAATAAGTCCTCATTACATTTATTATCACACTATTTAATGTAATAGTGAGGACTACTAATGCTATAATCTGACCGTCCACTCCGTTCCCCGACTAGTCCCCCTGCCACGCTCTCATTTCTTGAAGAGAACAAAGAAATAAAGGGTGAGCTCAACTAGCCCAGTAAGAAATATTATGACTAAGATAATGCAGAATAAATTATAATTAGTCTTCAATAGTGTTAAACTGATAAAATACAATAGACATCAAGTTTAACTGCAGCGGAACATGCAATCCATTAAAAGAGTCAAGTAGAGAATAAAGTCTACCATATTTTATGATTTAAAAAGGGTTTTCAACACTTTTATCGCTGAGACTCAGCTTAATAAATAATCCACATCATCCCTGCACTACGGCCAAAGATATTTATTAGGGTCAAGACCACAAATTATCCATGCACTACGGGCCAAGGATATTTGTGTATTCATCAATGGTCATGATCATGCCAACAACCGCCAATCAATGCACTACGCCAAATGAGGACTTTTACCACATTATTTGTAACATTACTGGCCATGATTACAATCAATAATCCCCTCGTCATAATCATACCAAGTCCATCTATGCACTACAAAAATGTATGACTTTCAAAAAAATATAAACATGAGGATGATGACAATGATATAAGAATTCAATAAAACAAGTTCAAGAATTAATTTATTCAGAACTAATAACGCCCAAATTGTCAACATGATACTTCTTTGTAAAGTAAAATTTAAGAATGCTCGTAAGAATATTTCCATGAAAAGATATCGATGAAGCACAAATATCAAGGATATTCCACTAATTTCATGGAGTATAGAAGTTAAAACTTTAACCAATCGAGTATAATAAAGAATGGAATAACAAAAGAAATCACCATGTATGCGGTATCAGATATAGATGTGTTATTCCAACAGAATAATAAATAACGAACCAAAGTTAAAGTAAATTGCACCGGCTGTGATGTTCCAACGTAATAATAAGGAATACTAAAGATTTTAACCAGTCCCACAGTAAACGCACGCATGTGATATTCTAACAAAATAATAAAGACGGAAACCATGTCCGTAAACACACGTATACGATATTCCAACAGTAATAATAAAGATTTTAACTAGGTCCCACAGTAAACGCATGCACGTGATATTCCAAATGTAATAATAAAGAATGGAGTAATAGAAGAATTTCACCAAGTATAGGGTAGCCCGCATATACAGGTTATTCCAATAGAATAATAAAGAATGGAATAACAAAAGTTCTCTTCATGAATACATAAGAAATAATACCCCTTACTATAAAAGAAAAGTATTCCGACTGGTAGGGCGAGGATATTCTTTAAGAAAATTTGCACTACGCTCAAAGCTTATAGAAGAGAATTCTCTAAAATTTTTGGTGTGTTTTCAATTCTAACTAAGCATCCTATTTATAAGAGAATTGAAGGGGCACTGTGAGGAATTATCACGGACGCAACATGAACAATTTCACAGCTGTCTATTAATAATCACGGATGAAAATAATTGCATGCAAAACCAAAAAAAAACATATTATATTATATTATATATATATATATATATATATATATATAAAACCTCCCACCACCATTAATCAATTTATAATAAAACAACCAACATTAGCTATCAACCATTCCACTTTTCCACCAAAACCCACTACCACACACACATTCCTACACACACGTAAACACACACACACATGTCCAATATATATATATATATATATATATATATATATATATATATATATATATATATATATATATATATATATACTTTATAACTTCCTTTCGATAATTTTGAAAAATGAGTGAGTGGAAATCTAAATAATAAGTAACAAAATACCTCATAAAAATTACCTCAATATTTTTAACAACATTTATCATCATTATTATAATTCACACTATTAATCGACCAGGTCGTTCCCAGGAAAGAGGGGGCTTTTCAATATGGATTTCTCCCTATTGGCGCGCAATTAGGTGACCAAAACTCTCCTTGGAAGAACTTCTAGACATCATTAATATTGCAAATAATAATATTAATAACTCTGTCATCTCAATTATTAATTTAAGAATATATAAAATATCGATATATAAAATATCGACAATAATTGAATCAAATAACGTGAGATACTATGCAACAATTACTATAGCAATAATTGAACAAAACTAAGTGACTTCTCACGTAAGCATTAATAATCAATACCGTAGTGCTACTATGCAACCACGCCAGACATTTTTACTTTACTACCGAAAGGTAGTTCAACAAAGATTAACGGTAAAACTTCCGCCATTATTTTCATAAAATGTTTTTGCCGCTTTCTCAATCCGACAATAATTCTGTTGTGGGGTCCACCAATGATTGTGCCATCGTACGAATATTCTCTGTTAAAACGAATATTCTCCGACCAATCGAATATAATATAACAACTTGCGTACTTTGCAAAATTTATAAATATTACCCACAACTATAACATTATATCAAATTCATTCCATAATATTTAAAATTGATAATTATAGAAATTAATCTTTATTCATAAAAGTTGGGGTCTTACAGAGTTCATTAAGCTGGAGGAAAAAAATATGACCGTGTCGTAGTACGAAGCCAAGTTTGCCGAGTTGTCCCGGTTTGCGTCCCATTTGGTTGATAATGAGGAAAGAATGATGTGAATGTTTCTAAGAGGTTTGAAACCCGAGATACGTCAATATCTTATCTCTCATAAACCTGTGTTTGTATTCGATGTTGTTAATAGGCTCGCTTATTGGAGCGCGATAATGAGTCAACCCAACCAAAAGAGAGTAGCGAGCAAAAATGATAATACTAGTGATAGCGGTCATCATCGGCGGTGACAATAAGCGTGGAGGAATCAACATGCCGTAAATGGTAACCACTTTGGTGGTAATCATGGCCAAAACAATAAGAATGGACATTTCAAGATGAAGAGATTCAACAATGATGGAAAGACGTCAAAGACCAAAGACCCGTTGTTAAGGAAGGAGAACGACCACCTATCATATGCTTCAAATGCGGAGGGGAGGGACACATTAGTCTAAACTGCGCAATGTCGTCCAAAGCATGTTATAATTGTGGAAGAGAAGGTCACCTAGCCCAATTTTATCGTTCACCAAAGACAAGTTCAGCTAGGATGGAGGCACCAAAGGACGTCCCGAAAAGTCAAAGCCAAGATGGTGCAAGGAGAGCGTTTGTCGTGACCTCCCAGAAAGCAAGGAACCCGAACGAGGTCATCACGGGTAAGCTTATCATAAACTCTAGCGAAGTATATACCTTATTTGATACCGGTTCTACCCATTCTTTTATTTCTCCTACTTGCGCTTAACGTTTAAATTTGATTCCGGAGAAATTAAACTTTGACTTATCTGTTGAAACTCCGTTGGGAGAAACTTTCATTACATCCACTGTTTATAAGTCTTGTTTGGTTCAAATCGGTACCCTCACATTACCTGTAGATCTTATTTCATTGAAAATACTTGTATTTGACATAATTCTAGGGATTGATTGGTTAACTAATCATCATGCAAAAATTGATTGTTTTCGTAAGGTTGTTAACTTTCATATTCCTAACCAACATATTATGCAAATTCAAGCACCCAAACCATTAAAATTAATCACTATCATCTCAAGCCATAAAGCTATTCGTTTATTGAAAAACGGATGTCAAGCTTTCTTAGCTCATGTCACGGATCTAAAAATAAATACGTCAGTTTTGAATGATATTTCTATTGTTAATAAATTTCCTGACGTATTCCCTGAAGAACTTCCTGGCCTACCCCCAGAGCGTGAAATTGAATTTTGTATCGACCTTGAACCAGGTACAAAACCCATTTCCAAAGTCCCATATCGATGGCTCCTATTGAACTTCAGGAGTTAAAGACCCAACTGAAGGAATTGTTAGACATTAGCTTTATTCGTCCTAGTACTTCTCCTTGGGGTTCTCCTGTTCTATTCGTGAAGAAGAAAGATGGGAGTATGAGACTTTGTATTGATTATCGGAAGTTGAATCATGCCACCATAAAAAATAGGTACCCATTGCCACGTATTGATGACCTATTTGACCAGTTGCAAGGAGCCAAATTCTTTTCAAAGATTGATCTTCGTTCCGGATATCACCAATTGAAGATTAGAACCGATGACATTCCAAAGACGGCTTTCAGAACTCGGTACGGGCATTATGAATTCCTAGTCATGTCTTTTAGATTGACTAATGTTCCTGCTACCTTCATGGATATGATGAACCGAGTATTCAAAGAATATTTGGATCACTTTGTGGTCATCTTTATTGATGACATCCTTATTTATTCCAAAAGCCGTGAAGATCATGAGCAACACTTGAGGCTAAAACTCCAAAAGCTTCGTGAAAACAAGCTTTATGTTAAGTTAAAGAAATGGGAGTTCTGGCTTGAGGAAGTAGCATTCCTTGGGCACATGGTATCAAGTCATGGAATATCTGTTCACCCGACAAAGATTGAAGCTATTCAAAGCTGGGAACAACCTAAATCAGTGACCGAAGTACATAGCTTTCTCAGCTTAGATAATTATTATCGGAGATTTGTAGAAGGGTTTTCTCGAATCGCTACTCCATTAACTCAGCTGACTCGAAAAGATATAAAATTCGGTTGGAGTGAGGAATGCGAGAAGAGTTTTCAAGAACTCAAGAGGAGACTCATTTCAACACCTGTTCTGACAATACCATCTGGCTCGGAGGGATTTGTCATCTATAGTCATGCTTCGAGCAAAGGGTTATGATGTGTTCTCATGCAACATGGGAAAGTCATAGCCTATGCCTCTCGACAACTCAAAGAATATGAGAGGAATTATCCTACTCATGATCTAGAGTTGGCAGCAGTCGTTTTTGCACTAAAGATTTGGAGGCATTACTTGTATGGGGAGAAAGTGGAGATCTTTACGGATCATAAAAGCCTCAAATATTTCTTCACTCAAAAGAAACTCAACATGCGACAGTGACGTTGGCTTGAACTGTTGAAAGATTATGATCATACCATCCAATACCATCCTGGAAAAGCAAACGTGGTAGCTGACGCATTGAGTAGAAGATCCTATGCGGGTACGAGTGTGATATTGTCAACGCAAAGGCCCATTTTGTATGCCTTGCAAAGGATGGAGATAGAGATAAAGAATCCAGGGATCCACGTGATGATGGTGAATATACGAGTAGAACCGAATTTAATCGATAAAGTTAAAGCTGCTCAAGCTACAGACCTGGAGCTGATGCGTATGAGGAAGAAAGTACAAGAAGGTGCTATGTCGGAAGCAAGAATCGATGAAGAAGGAATACTTCGAGTCAACTCCAGACATTGTGTTCCTAACAATCCTGAGTTAAAGTATAAAATCATGATGGAGGCGCACAACACACCGTTTGCAATCCATCCTGGGAGTACCAAAATGTATCGTGATCTTTGACATACATTTTGGTGGAACAATATGAAGAGAGAGATAGCGCTGTTTATCTCAAGGTGTCTAACTTGTCAACGAGTCAAGGCGGAGCATCAAGTACCAAAAGGTCCATTGCAACCACTTAAAATTCCAGAATAGAAGTAGGAGCACATTACCATGGATTTCGTTACTGGTCTTCCCAAGGTTTCTCAAGGCATAGATGCAATTTGGGTCATTGTTGATAGATTGGACAAGTCTGCTCATTTCTTACCTATACGAGAAACTTATACACTTGAACATCTTGCTCGTATGTACATAAACGAGGTTGTAAGATTGCATGGTATGCCAGTATCCATAGTTTCTGATCGAGATCCAAGATTCACTTCACGATTTTGGGTTAGTTTGAAAAAAGCTATGGGCACGGATTTACGATTTAGTTTGGCATATCATCCTCAGACGGATGGACAATCAGAGAGGACTATTCAAACTCTTGAAGATTTATTAAGACTCTGTGTCCTTGACTTCAAGGGAAGTTGGGACAAGTTCTTACCATTGGTGGAGTTTTCCTACAACAACAGTTATCAAGCAAGTATTAGCATGGATCCATTCGAAGCGTTGTATGGAAGAAAGTGTCGTTCTCCAGTATATTGGGATGAGGTGGGTGAAACAACGTTGTTGGGACCGGAGTTGGTACGTATAACTAAGGAAAAGATTCAAACGATCCGACAATGTATAAAAACCTCACAAGACCGACAAAACAGTTATGCTGATCTTCATCGAAAGGACGTGGAATTCGATATTGGAAATCATGTGTTGTTATGTGTTGCTCCATGGAAAGGAGTTACGAGATTTGGAAAGAGAGGAAATCTCAATCCTCGATTCATTGGCCCATTTTTAATCCTCGATCGAGTAGGGACTGTAGCCTATAGACTCGCTTTACTACCAAGTATGTCTCGTGTTCATAACATTTTTCACATATCCATGTTACGTAAATATGTGGAAGACTCAAACCACATTATTGAGTTAGAACTGGATGAAATATCAGAAGATTTAACGTATGAAGAGGTTCCTGTTAAAATCTTGGATAAGAAGGAACATATTCTACGCTCCAAGGTTATACCTCAAGTCAAAGTTTTATGGAGGAACCACGATGTTGAGGAAATGACCTGGGAGTTAGAATCTGAAATGAAATCAAGGTATCCTTACCTATTCGATATACCAGGTACGTACCCTAATTTTGAGGGTGAAATTTCATAAGAAGGGGAGATTGTAAGACCCCAACTTTCATGAATAAAGATGAATTTTCTATAAATATCATTTTTGAATATTATGGAATGAATTTGATATAATGTTATCGTTGTGGGTAATATTTATAAATTTTGCAAAGTACACAAGTTATTATATAATATTTGATTGGTCGGGGAATATTCGTTTTAATAGGGAATATTCGCATGCGACTCAAGACAATCATTAGTGGACTCCACAATGTAATTATTGTCTTTGATTGAGAAAAAATAAAAAATATTTTTATGAAAATAACGACAGAAGTTTTTACCGTTAACTGTTGAAACACCCGGTGTTAAAAGTACAATAATACGCGTGGTTGCATAGTAGCACACGGTATTGATTATTGATGCTTACGTGAGAAGTCACTCAGTTTTGTTCAATTATTGCTTCAGTAATTGTTGCATAATATCTCACGTAAATTGATTCAATTATTGTCGATATTTTATATATTATTAAATCAATAATTGAGATGGCATAGTTATTAATATTATTATTTGCAATATTAACGATGTCTAGAAGTTCTGCCAAGGAGAGGTTTGGTCACCTAATTGCGCGCCAATAGGGAGAAATCCTTATTGAAAAGCCCCCTCTTTCCTGGGAACGACTTGGCCGATTAATATTGTGAATTATAATAATGATGGTAAATGTTGTTAAATATATTGAAGTATCTTTTTATGAAGTCACTAGTAGTTTATATATATATATATATATATATATATATATATATATATATAAATTCCATTTTATTAGTATTATTAATGTAATAAAATGGAAAAGCTTTTTATATAAAAATGTAATACTTTTATAAAGTTATTTGTTTTATTAGACTACAAATAGAATATTTTATATTCTATTATGCATAGTGTTTTGTATAGTAAAATCTTTTTATATAAAAATGTAATACTTTTATAAAGTTATTTGTTTTATTAGACTATAAATAGAATATATTATATTTTATTATGCATAGTGTTTGTATAGTGCTGCATAGTGTTTGTATAGTAAAATCTTTTTATATATAAAATGTAATACTTTTATAAATTTATTCATTTTATTAGATTATAAATAGAATATATTATATTTTATTAATACTGCATAGTAAATCAATATGGACCATCCGTTTAAAAGTAAATCAATCTGGACCGTTTATGATTTAGTTACTATTCAGTCTTACGAATTCACTGAAACTCTAGAGAGAGAAACTATAGAAAGAAAGAAGAAAAGTATTCTGCCTACTTCACTACTTCTATATCCAGCTTTCTTCTAAGGTAAGGGTATTATTTCTTTTCGATTCATGAAGAAAACTTCATTATTCCATTCTTTATTATTCTGTTAGAATAACTCAGATCACGCTGCTACCCTATACTTGGTGAAGTTATCTTTATTCCATTCTTTATTATTATATTGGAATAATCTATCTATGCGAAGTATCGCATAAATGGTGAAATTCTTCTGTTACTCTATTCTTCATTATTCTGTTGGAACATCCTGTCTGTGCGTTACGTATGACCTGGTTTCGTTATTTATTATTCTGTTGGAATATCCTGTCTGTGCGTTTACGCATGACCTAGTTCCATTCTTTATTATCCTCGTTTAATATCTTGTGCGTGCGTTTACGCATGACACGGTTCCATTATTTATTATTCTCATTGGAATAACTCCGTCATCGCGATTATCGTCGCATGCCTGGTGATTTCTTTTGTTATTCCATCCTTTATTATACTTAGTTGGTTAAAGTTTTGACTTCTATACTCCATGAAATTAGTGTAATATCCTTGATATTTGTGTTTCATCCAGTATCTTTTCATGGAAATATTCTTCTGAGCATTCTTGAATTTTACTCTACAAAGAAGTATCATGTTGACAATTTGGACGTTATTACTTCCTGGATAAATTAATTCTTGAACTTGTTTTATTGAATTCTTATATCATTGTTATCATCCTCATGTTTATATTATGTTGAAAGTCATTTGTAGCCTGTAATGCATAGATGGACTTGGTATGATTATGACCAGAGATTAATCGGTATAATCATGATCGTAATGTTACAAATGATGTGGTAAAACTCCTCATTAGCCTGTAGTGCATTGATGGACAGTTGTTGGCATGATCATGACCATTGATGAATACACGAATATCCTTGGCCCGTAGTGCATGGATAATTTGTGGTTGTGATAGTAATGAATATCCTTGGTAGTAGAAAAGCGTGGATGATGTGGATTATTTATTAAGCTGAGTCCTAGCGATAAAAGTGATGAAAAACCTTTTAAATCATAAAAGATAGTAGATTTTATTCTCTGTTTGACTTTTTTAATGGATTGCTTTTTCTGCTGCAGTTAAACTTGATATTTGTTATATTATATCAGTTTAACACTATTGAAGGCTAACGATAATTTATTCTGCATTATCTTAGTCATAATATTTCTTACTGAGCTAGTTGAGCTCACCCTTTTACTTTCATTATTCTCTTCAAGAAATGAAAACGTAGCAGGGACTAGTTAGAGAACGGAGCGACGGTCCAGATAATAGCATTAGTAGTCCTCACTATTCTGTTAAATAGTGTGATAATAAATACTCAATTGAGTGTGGATATTGTCTAGATGACAATATTTGTATTAAAACTCACAGCATATGTTTTGTCGTATTTTACACAACTGTTGTATAATTAAGTTGTATTTGAATTTTGTACCATGTATTGGGCGACTCAAGATGGGTGATGTATAACTATTTTGGGGGCGCCACAGCCTAGGTAGGTGGTCTAAGATTGAAGCTGATCGCATTTGAAACAAGCATTTTTGGGGTTATCGCCGGAATTGCAATAGCATTCCTTGGGGTTATCTCCGAGGACGAAACTCGGGGTTATCTCCGAGGTTCGAAATGATACCCCCGGTGTGTGTTCCGGTGTTGAGACTGAACTTTTGGTAGTATCTAGAATGGATGTGAGTTATCTTCCAGGGTTATCTCCGAAAGATGAATCCGCCCTCCTGCAATGTTAGTAACAGGTGTGCAGAAAATTTCGAGTGTCTACAGTGGAAGATGAGCAAGTTAATCTCCATGTGCGTCCAAGATGAAGAAAGGCTTAAGGTTGAAAAACCTAATGTTGCTCATTTGACTACCATTGGATCCTATAAGAAGAAGGCTTATAAAAATGGCAAAGGTTTTAATAATAAGGATAAACCAATTTCTACCAAAACAAATAAGGCAAATTATTCAGGTAACAGCTCTGATACTAGATGTTGAATTAAATATATCATAACGTGTTATTGCATAGAATAAAATAAAATCAATAATAATAATATTAAGTACTTACATGAATTGAGAGAAGATATCTTGTGTGTATCATGTTTTTTGATGCGCTTAAGGGTGAAGGTAAAGTGTATCATATAAATACAAAATGAAACCACTCTCCAAAACTAAAGGAATAGTTCCTGAAGCTTCAACTTGTATAGACTCTTCATTGACAACTTTAATGGTTCTAGATCTTTAGAGGGAGACCTCTATAAGATAAATTTGGATAATGTCTTTTCTGAATCCTTGTTAACAATGAATGTGACAGAAAGTACCTCTAAAAGTGGAAATAATAGAAAACTAGATAATGAGAATTCTTCAAAATTGTGGCATCAACGCTTAGGCCATATTTCAAAAGACAGAATGCAACGTCTTGTAAAGGATGTAATTCTTCATTCACTAGATTTTTCTGATCTTGACCATTGTATTGAATGTATAAAAGGAAAATTTGTGAAAGATAATAAGAAAGGAGAAACAAGAAGTAGTGCACTTGAGGTGATTCACATTGATATATGTGGACCATTTTCTCCAGGAATTGGTGGACACAAATCTTTTATTACGTTCATTGATGATTATTCTCGTTATACTTATGTCTACCTGATTAATGAAAAATCTGAATCACTAAATATGTTTAAAGTTTTCAAAGCTGAAGTTGAAAATCAACTTGACCAAAAAAATTAAAGTAGTGAGATCAGATAGAGGTGGAGAGTATTATGGTAAACACTCCGATACAGGTAATAGTTTTGGCCCATTTACCTTAATTTGTCAAGAAAATGGAATCGTCACTCAATATACAATGCTTGGTACACCGTAGGAGATTGGTGTAGCTGAGAGGCAAAATCATACCCTAATGGATATGGTACGTAGTACGTTATGCAATTCTAGCTTACTTGTGTTTTTGTGGACTGAGGCATTAAAGATAGTTGTTCATATTTTAAATCGGGTTCCTAGAAAATCTGTCCCTAACACTCCTTATGAAATTTGGATAGGTAGGAAACCTAGTTTAAAATACTTACGGGTGTGGGGCTGTCCAGCCGAGGCTAAGATTTTTAATCCACAAATAAAGAAACTTGATTCTGAAACCATTAGTTATCATTTTATTTGATATCCTGAGAGATCTAAGGGTTTTTGATTTTACTATCCCTCACATACCACTAGAATTGTTGACACTGGGCATGCGGAGTTTTTAAGAGAATGGTGATTTAAGTTGGAGTGGTGAGCCTAGAAAAATTGATCTTGAAGAAAATAGGTTTTATGTTTCTAATCCTGTAATTCAAGAGGGTGAGGTACAACAACGTCATATTGAGGTGAATGATGCCCCTGAGATAGCTGAGTCACCACTTATGTTGAACCTCACATTATTGAAAATCATATTCCTGAAATTGTGCAGCCTTTATATAGGTCTGAAAGACCTAGAAAGCATATTAATTTTGATGATTTTATAACCTATCTTAATGATATTGACTATGATTTTAAGTAAGATTAATGATCCTATCTCCTATAAAGAGGCCATTACGAGTGATCAATCAACTCAATGGCTTGAAGCCATGAATGATGAGTTGAAATCAATGGAGCTTAATAACGTTTGGGATCTTGAGGAATTACCAAAAGGTTTTAAACCTATTGGTTGCAAGTGGGTCTATAAGACCAAATTAGATCCTAAAGGGAACGTTGAAAGGTATAAAGCTCGATTGGTTGCTAAGGGTTTCACTCAAAAGGAAGGTGTGGATTATAATGAAACTTTTTCTCCAGTATTTAGGAAAGATTCATTTAGAATAGTCATGGCTTTAGTAGCTCATTATGATTTAGAGTTACATCATATGGATGTTAAAACTGCATTCTTTAATGGTAACATGCATGAGAATGTCTATATGGTACAACCAGAAGGTTTTTTGGTTAAAGGCAAGGAACATATGGTATGTAGACTTAAGAAGTTCATATATGGGTTACAATAGGCTTTTCGACAATGATATCTTAAGTTTCATGAGGTGATGAGTAATTTTGATTTTAAGAAAAATATAGTGGATTATTGTATATACTTGAAGGTCAGTGGGAGTAAATTTGTTATTCTTGTTTTGTATGTTGATGATATACTACTTGCAAGTAATAACTTAGATATGTTGCATGAGACCAAACGTTTCCTTTCTAGAAATTTTGATATGAAGGATCTCGGTGAAACCTCTTATGTTATAGGTATTGAAATTCATCGAGATAGGTCTTGTGGGATATTAGGATTGTCCCAAAGAGCTTATATCGACAAAGTTCTTAACAAATAAAACATGCAAAATTTCTCCCCTACTGTGGCCCCTGTTGTATGGGTGACAAATTTGGTTCATATCAATGTCCTAAGAATCACCTTGAAAGTGATCAAATGAATCTTATTCCCTATACTTCTGTGGTTGGGAGTCTTATGTATGCTCAAGTTCTTACACGTCCAGATATAACGTATGTAACTGGTATACTTGAACGTTACCAATTAAATCCAATTTTGGATCACTCGAAAGCAGCCGAAAAGGTTTTACGCTACTTACAGGGTACTAAAGATATTATTCTTACATTTAGAAAAACAAATAACCTTGAAGTTGTTGGTTCCTCTGATTTTGCTAAGTGTAACAACGAAAAGAAATTTACATTAGGGTACATCTTTATGCTTTCAGGAGGCCCTATCTCGTGGAGAACTCATAAGTAGGAGTTAACTACCATTTCCACGATGATGGCAGAATATGTGGCTTCTTATCATGCTACTTGTCACACCATATTATTAAGGAATCTTATTTCAGGACATAAGATTGTAGATTTCATTTCAAGGCCATTGAAAGTATTTTGTTCTGTTAGTTTTTTCCAACAGCACCATTTCGAGTGGTGTTGGACTACCTCGAGACTAAGTACTTATTTGTCGGGGAAAGAGTTGAAGATCAAAACGTTGTATATTAGTACACATGATATGTTAGCGGATCCACTTACGAAAGGCTTACCACCCAAGCTCTTTTTAGAGCATGTTGCCGGCATAGGTTTAACTGGTAGTCTTAATTAGTAAGTTATTTTGATGTAATACAACAATTTTGAGCTCGTTATTTTGAAATTCACATTATGTTTATGGTTTGCTATTCTCTTTATTGTGCAAACTTGAGAACTTGTGAGCAAACGGTATGGTTATGTTTTGGACCATATGAATGAGTTTAATCTATTACCACTTATGTAAACTCTATTCATACTTGTTATGCTTAATGTTAATCTTTGTTTTAATAAAAGTACTAATTGTGTAACTAATGGGGATCTTGTGTTAATAGTGACACAAAGATTGTATTAATTCGCATTGGTATTTTTATTTAAACGAGATGTAGATATTAAATTAATACTTGGCCAAATTAATAATTGTAAGTGTTATGTTTTGTATATAAATAGTATTTCGGCCAAGTGGGAGAATGTTGAAATATTTTATTCCTTATGTGGCCTCTACTATTTATGTAATTATTGGACTTACATATTTTATTAATTTAATCACTTTATTTATATCGAACCTTTTGTAAATACTTTTATAATGAATAAAATAATATTATTTATTATTATTATGTGTTATGTAGTATAGATGAATGTGTTCTATAACCTAGAAATGTCGGAAAGTTGAAGTAGTATTTTTAACTACGTGGGAGAATTAAAGTGTTTGAATTTCCAAGATGAAAATAAAAGTTTTTAGAAATTTTTAAAAAAAACACTATTATTCATCGATTTAAAAAAATTATTTTTGAACTTAGAAATACGTAACGTTATAATATCAAGGTGAGATGGATTATGTAATAATAATCTAAGTATGGAAAACATAATATTTACATGCGGACTTAATTAGAGAAGCGTTAGGAAAATCAAGTATTAAGAATCTAATATAATGATCGTATGATACGTAAGTATTATGCGAGGTATTGAATCAAGTATAATATGAAGTATTATACGAGTATGTATGGAGAATGGAATAACGTATATTATGAATTAATATCTGAGCTAGAATCTGAGAATAATACGTATAGTATATGTAATAAGGCTTTTAGCCAATTAAATGGGACTTGTAGGATTATTAGCATATTGATAGAGTCCAATAAAATTAAGGTGCAAGCCCAAGTGATTATTAATGCAAGCCCAAAAGTAAAAGTAACTAAATGCAAGCCCAAAATGAATAAGCTAAGTTAATTAAACATAAGCCCAATGTAATGATCCAATGGGTTAAGCTTGATCCATGGAGCAACCAATGTTGATGTGGGTTAAACTTGGTGACCAAGTACTTTATGTGTGTGACCAAGAGATATAAGTGTGTGATGACCAAGTAAAATTACTTAGCAAGTTTACTTAACTAAGTTAAGGAAATGAATAATAGTAAGGAGGTTAGTTAAGGAGGTGGATGTGATTAATGACTAAAATGCCCTAACTTTGCCAAGTCTATAAATAGAAGAAGATTTCTAGTCATTTATTGCTTGTTCAAAACACCAACAACTTCCAATAAAAAGCAACTTAAGTGTTAGAGAGAATAAGCACTTTTAAGTCAAAACATCCTTTGTTAGATTTTCAAAAGAAGAAAGTACTAGTTCATCAAGGTAAGACTCTTGTCTAATAATCTTCTTCTCTATCATTGTAGGGTGATAAGAGAAGTGTAGTCTAATAAACATGTATGCTAAGAACATGTAAGAATTGATTAATGAATGGACTTAAAAGTAGAATAAGTTATGAATAAGTAACTTGAACCTAAATAAGTTATAAACTTATGATGAACTTGTCATATGTTTGTTGTATATGAAGTTAGTATGTTTGATAAGATGTGAGAATGTTGATTAAAGGACTTAAATCTATAATAAGTCATAAGGAATGAAAACTTGTAGTTTTTATAAGTTGTTAAGTCATGAACTTATGAAGAATAAGTCAAAACCTAACTTGAAAATAAGTTGATGTAATAAGTAGTTTAAAATGTTCATATGATGGTTAGAATCCATTTAGAACAATGATCAAATCGTTAGTAATGAAGTTTTGCGAAAATTCACACGATTGGGCGATAATCGTCGAATTAAGTGAAATTCTCGGAATGGAAGTCGTATTTTTGTGTTTGAACTTCGAAAATGTTGGTTTTCGATGGAGACAAGTCATATTTGGCATTATAGAGTTGCGGACTCAAAATGGCCGGATTTCGACTTAGAAACGAAGAAAAGCGAGCGTTGAGCGTTCACGAACGTTTATCGTTTTCGTTAAAAATGAACTAATAGGTGAATTTTTAGCAAACGAAGTCAAATAGATAAAATTCTTGCATGAACATGTAGAGTATGTAATTTGTGAACCGTAGGCTTTTTGAGCAGGCCAATTCGGACTTATAACGAAGAAGTTATGAGTCAGGGAATTTTGCAAAAATTAAAAAATCTGTCAAAATTATATACGGCCGAGAGTTGTTGCCATGCGCAACACCCAAGGCCATGATGGTGGCGGCTGCGCATTGCGATATCTGTCTCTCGACCCTCTTTGGAGTTTTTCCTTGAGCGAGTGACACATATAAAGACTGAGACTACGTGCCAGCAGTGCATGAGTCCGACTCTCTTTACTTTCTGCAGTGTATGTGTGTGTGACATGAGAGAGATAGAGAAGGAAGGGTGGCATGCATTACTGACCCTAGGGTTTTGGACGATGATGAAGGTTTACAAGTATGGAATGAATAGTAACTCTTTGATAATGAACTAAGGAACTTAATAAAGCATTGTAAGGTATTGTTTAAACCTTATTTATGTTGTCTAAAGGTTGAAGATAAGTAATCAAACATGAATGTAATGTGTATGTAAGAACGACTTAACGAAAAGCGGAACCAATAATAACAAATCTAAGTCATAATTAGATTGAGAAGAAGGGTAAGATTCATTAGGAACCATGTATGTTTCATTCATGACCTAATGTGTTATGTGATGTTATCATTATTGTAGAGACTTAAAGACTTAAACGAGAACGTGTTATAAAGCTGTAGCGGAGATCGCTAAAGGCAAGTATTCTAACCCTTGTTCGATTCAATCTGGACAAGCTTTGTAATTCATGTATTCTTACACATGAAGTATTGTATGATGAAAGTCAAAGCCAATTCTTTTGGCTAGACTTATATTATGTTTCTATCAAGCAGCATGGTCAATGTTTACCAAGTTATATTGGTGTGGTTTTCAAATGAAGACCGAGTATGCTAAAAATGTTGTTTTGTCGTTTAACGATAGAGCGCGTGAGGTTGCCACAACTTAAGCGTATATATATTTTTAATGAATGTAGTGTTGATCAACATAGAGTACTATAAATTGATCACCTAGGCGTGCTCGTAAGTAATGTCGGACTTACGGACTTAGTGTTAGGGGATGTCCTTTTTTCAAGAACTTTATGAAATGCTCAAGGTCTTGGACCAAAATTGATGTTTTCTTGAATATTGTTGTTGTAAAATGTTTTGAAGGAAAAAAGTGCTATTTTGAATTATCGATAGTACTTATAAACTATTATTCGATTATTGAAGATATATGATTCCTATGTTTCAAGCATGTTGTTTATTAGAATTGTTGTACTTGTTGAGCTAGTCATGCTCACTCTTGCTTGAACCATATGAACACGACTAAGATCGAGCGGATGAAGGCTCAAAGCGAGGATAAAAGCAAAGGCGAAAGACGAACCCATAGAATACTTATGTAATAGTATAGGGTGAATGATTGTAATATATTTGATATTATGACAAGAACAATGTAATGGTTATAAAGAACACAGGGGAATGTTAATATTATTTTGAATATATAGAAGACATATTAGTTCCTTTGAGACTTTTCAATTGAATGTATGTGTGAATGGTAGTGCTTAGTGTAGCACCATCACATCGGGTTGGAAGATACCCGGTTTTGGGGGCGTCACGAGTTGGTATCAAAGCATTAGGTTATAAAACTTAAGGGGGGATTAAAAACCTTAAGTCATAACCTTAAGAGAAGTCGAAAAGTAAAAAGAAGAAAATAACCTTATAAAAATGCATTATGATTATGTTATGTGTTTTTATTATTCTCTTGACGATGTACTAATCAACTTAATTGTTTTGTGTAGATGTCGGGAGTAAATGGAATGCATTTAGATGGACAGAAGTGAGTTAGTGAAGAATCGGTTAACCAAATAGAGGTTATCTAAGAACCCCATATGCGAAGAGCTTGAGATAGTTGTCATTGAGTGCGGAGACTCGGAGGATCCCGACCTCATGTCGATGTTCGATGGTATGATAGAAGAGGAAGTGGAGGTAGTGTCCTTGAATCCGGTAGCAATAGCGATGAGAGATGGCTCTGAGAGTCAATGATGTCATTATTTATGTCGGTGTTGGATAGAAATATCCATTCTTTGTCGGGAGGTTAAGGAGGAAGCTGAAGGCGAGCTCCAGTATTATAGAGGACAAGGCGGACGTGGAGTCCATGTGGGAGCAGGAACATGATGAGAGGATTTTGGCTAAGGACAAAGTCCATGAGTTGAAACATGAGGTTTTGAGCTCAAGGAGGAGCTAAAGACCAAAAAGCGAAAGATAGGGAGAATGTCCTATATTCATAGGAGTTCTCATCTGATTTCAATGACGGTGGGTATTTGGTTATCTGTGTAGAGGCGAGGCGAGCGCGACATCTTATCGGTAGTGATATTATTATTTGGTCTTGCCAAAGCGATTTTGATAATGCCTTGAGGCGATGATGTAATCTAGTAGTAGATAGAGTAGTTTAGATATGTAAATATTTTGTACTTAGTAGTGACGTAAAACCCTCTTTTGTATAGCAAAGGGTAGTCTTTTGTAAATCCCAATTTTTGGAAAGCAATAGCGGGAAAGTAATGTAATCAGCTTAGGCTGTGTAATGTAACCGATGTAGTATTATACTACAATGAATGAATGAATATAAGCCTTTTTATGGAACATAATGAGCAATGGATGATTGAAGTTATTGTTTAATATCGAATAATAACTAATAAAGGAAGGAATAATAACAAAATGTGTTATTTATTGTATCAATAAAATGCCGTCGAGAAGAGTACAACGTAACCAAGGAGCTAATGTAAATCAACGGAGGGAGAATCAGGTTAACCCTATGCAAGAGTTTGTTAATCTTTTAACAATAGCATTTAATAGAATGAGGGGCTAATATCCCATAAAATCCGAGGAGTAGCACGAGCTACTACCTTTAAGGATTTTAAGAGTGTGGGTCATTGGGAGTTCAAAGGAACTACGGACCTATCGAAAACCCAAATGTGGGTGAAAGAAATAGAAGGCATTTGTGATAGCAAATGTCGTGAGAGGCCCGAAGGTTGCCTTTGCAACCTATATGATGAAGGAGAGGCCAACTTTTGGTGGGGAAGCCAATCGAGGCTAGGGTAGGGATAGAGAATCTAACGTGGGTGAGGTTCAAGGAGATATTCTTGAGAACTACTTTCCCACGAGCATGCGAGGAAGGATGGAATCACGGTTTCTCGAGTTGAAACAAGGGGACATGATGGTTCCCCAATCGCCTGAGTTTAATGAAGCTGGCGAGGTTAAGCTCCACACCAAGTGGATCTGAGGGTTAGGAAAGGCGCGATGGTTTGAGCGGGGCTTGAAACCACTCTAGCTCTATAACCATATTTTTGTGTTCAAAAGTACTTCATTTGGAACCATTTTAGAAAGGCGATAATCATAGAAGGTGGTAGTGAGGCTTGAGCCAATACCACAAGGATAAGAAGAATAAAGGGAAAGTGGATGGGGGTGTGAAGGTCGAAGGAGCCAGGTGGTAGTGGCGAGGGACAGAAGAGGAGAAATGTTGACTCTGGGAATATCGGAGTGTGAAGCAAGGAGACCCAAAGAGGAGGATGGAGGCTGCAAGACACACATGGGAAGACTCACTTAGGAGTCATCTCAAGGGAAGGTAGTATGCTACTGGCTGTGGACATGGAAGAAGGGCATATTTCACCCTAACTTGTCCAAGTCAAAGAAGAACCATGGATGCTTTGTGTGTGGGTCAATGACCACATGGCAAAAAGCTTCCCGAAGAAGAAGGGACGAGATGGGGAATCAGGGGCACTAATAGCGGTAAGTTAGCTATTAGTGGTCCAACCTGTGATAGGAGTAGGCCGATGGGCCATACCTTTTTAATATGATGATCAAGATGCGATTGCATCGGGGGACGTCGTCGCGAGTATTATTCGATCAACGACATAAATGCTTACGTCTTTGTTTGATTCGGGTGCTACTTGTTCGTTTATAGCATGTGATTTTGCTAGCGATTAGGATTACTTCCCAAAAAGTTGCCTATACCTTTAAATATTAAGGTAGCAAATGAAGAAATAATTCTGTTGAAGATGTTCATAGGAGTTGTTGCGTGAGATATCTGAGGTTTATAAATTATCGGTAGATTTGATCTGGAAAAAAGTTAGGAGAATTCGATGTAATTCTCGGAATGGATTAGTTAGTTAACCATGGGGCAATTATAGATTGTCGGAAGAAATGTGTGAACCTTAGAATGTTAAAACAACCTCGGGTAGTATTTTACGGGAATAGATCGTCGGGGACGTTAAGTGTTGTCTAACCATGACACAAACTAGGAAATTATTGAGGAAGGGATGTGTAGGTTATACGTGTCATGTTGTTGATACCCAGTGAGTGTAGCAACCATGGAACAAATACCTATAGTTAGAGAATTCATTGATGTATTTTTAAGTGAATTATCGGGTCTTCCATGGGATAGGGAGAGCGAGTTTGTAATAGACATCGTGCGGGGAGGCGGCACCCGGTTTCGAGGGCTTATATATCGTATATGCGCCCGTGGAGATGAAGGAGTTGATGGTGCGATTACAAGAACTGTTGGACGGGAAGTACATTCAACCAAGTGTTTCACCGTGGTGAGAACAGCCATATTTGTTTGTCGAAAGAAGGATGGATCGTTAAGACTTTGTATCGACTACTAGAGAGTTGAACAAGTTAACGATAAAGAATAAATACCCATTGCCGGGATCGATGATCTCTTTGATCGATTGAAAGGGGCTAAGTATTTTTCTAAAATAGATTTAAAATGGGGTATCATCGATTTGAAGGTTAGGAAGGAGGATGTACCAAAGACAACATTCGAGGACTCGTTATGGTCATTCTGAGTTTTACGGTGATGTCATTTGGGTTGACTAATGCACCAATTTGCATTTATGGATATGATGAGCAGTGTGTTCAAACAATATTTGGACAAGTTCATCGTGGTGTTTATCGATGATATTCTAGTCTATTCTAAGATGCGAGAAGATCATCTTGAACACCTAAGATTAGTGTTGGAGACACTAAGGAAGGAGAGAGTTGTATGCGAAGTTCACTAAGTGTGAATTTTGGTTGGAGAAGGTACAATTTTTTAGGTCATGTCATTGACCACCATGAGATTTCGGTAGATCCGGCGAAGGTGGAAGCCGTGATGAATTGGGAACAACCAAAAAATGCCGAGGCCGAGGTGCGGAGTTTCCTAGGGTTAGCGGGTTACTATCGGAGATTCATCCAGGATTTTTTGAAGATAACTACTCCGTTGACTAACTTGACAAGGAAGACGGTGAAATACATGTGGACAGATAAATGCGAGGACAGTTTTCAAGAACTAAAGAAGAGATTGAGTGAAGCGCCTGTTTTGTCATTGCTTGATGACACAGGAAATTTTTGTAGTTTATAGCGATGCTTCGCATAGAGGACTTGGTTGCGTGCTCATGCAGCATGGCAAGGTCATTGCATATGCATCTAGGCAGTTGAAGGATTATGAAAAGGTTACCCTACTCATGATTCTGGAACTGGCCACAATAGTTTTTGCTCTAAAGATATGGAGACATTATCTTTATGGAGAAAAATGTGAGATATACACGGACCACAAGAGTCTAAAATATATCTTCACACAGAAGGAGTTGAATATGAGGCAGAGGAGATGGTTGGAGTTGATAAAGGATTACATTGTGAAAATCTGTATCACCTGGAAAAAAAGCGAATGTAGTTCTTAGGCGCCTTAAGTAGGAAGGGTAGGGAAAAGTTGTCTTTGTTAACGGCTCAAAGCGAGTTAATAACAGAGATGGCTAGGATGGAATTAGAAGTGAAGTTGCCGAGTGAAGCAGGACAAATATACTGTTTGCGACGGAGATGCAATCTACCATCGTAGAGAGAGTTAAGGAGGTGCAACTCAAAAGCGATGAGTGTGACCGGGATAAAGGAAGCGGCTAACCAATGAAAAAAATATAAAAATATAGTCTTGATAATGAGGGATTATTAAGATTTGAAGGAAGAATTTGGGTTCGAATGAGAGCGAAATTAAAGGAGCGGGTGTTACAAGAGGCTCATAGTTCGAGGTTTTTGATTCATCTGGTAGTACTAAGATGTATCAAGACCTTGACGAGAGTTTTTGGTGGCCAAAACATGAAGAGAGAAATAGTTGAGTATGTGAGTAGGTGCTTGACTTGTCGAAAGTTTAAGGCGAACATCAACGACCAAGTGGCTTATTACGATCATTGGAAATTCCAGTGGAAGTGGGAGAATATCACGATGGATTTTGTGGTGGGACTTCCACTACTGAACGAAAAGGGTATGATGCGATTTGGGTAATAGTGGATCGGGTTGACAAAATCGGCTCACTTTTTTGCCAATTAGGGTCAAGTATAACTTAGACCGATTAGCTAGACTTTATATTAAGAAAATAATTTCCGACACATGGAGCACCGATATCGATTGTGTCGGATCGTGATCCACGATTCACATCGAACTTTTGGAGAAGTCTACAAGAGCGATTGGGAACAGCGATTGAAGGCTGAGTCGACGTATCATCCTGGCCGATGGAATGAGCGAGAGAACAATTGAGACGTTAGAAGATATGTTGAGATCTTGCGTCATGGATTTCAAGGAGTAGTTGGGATGATCATCTACCATTAGTAGAGTTTGCGTATAACAATAGTTATCATGCAAGTATAGGTATGCCACCTTACGAAGCTTTGTATGGGAGGAAATCACGAGAACACCATTGTATTTGGATGAAGTAGGAGAACACAGCAGAATGCTAGGACCCGAGATTTGGTGCGACAAACAATGGATATTGTCAAGATGATACAAATGCGTCTCTTAGCGACTCAAGATGAACAAAAGAAATTTACTGATTCACATCGAGAAAATAGAGAATTTGAAGTAGGTTCTTACGTATTTCTAAAGGTATCTCCACGAAAAGGAAAGATACGCTTTGGAAAGAAGGAAAAGTTAAGTCCAAGGTTTATAGGACCTTTTGAAGTATTAAAATGCGGTGGGTGAGGTAGCTTATATGATAGCATTACCTCCGGACTTAGAATGAATACATAATGTGTTTCATGTATCGGTATTAAATCCTTATAAGCGGGATTATAAACACGTGATAGAATATGAGCCTATTCATATCGAGAAAGGACTTAACGTATGAAGAAACGCATGATTCAAATTATCGATAGAAAAAAACAACAAGTTCTGCGGAACAAAGTCATACCTTAGTGAAGGTGATATGGAAGAACCACGATGCGAAGAAGAAGCAACGTGGGAATTGGAATTGAAAAAGATGAAAAAGAATTACCCTCATTTGTTTGTGTAATTTTTTTTTTATAGCGAGATTACGGGGACAGAAATCCTTATAAGGGGAGAGAGTGTAGCATACCCGAAAATCGAACCTTTTAAAAATACTTTTAATAATGAATAAAATAATATTATTTATTATTATTATGTGTTAGTAAGATGAATGTCGTTTATAACCTAGAAATGTCGAGAAAATCGTAGTATTTTAACTACGTGAAATGAATTAAAGTGTTTGAATTTCCAAGATGAAAATAAAAGCTTTTAGAAATTTTTTTTGAAAACACTATTCATCGATTTTAAAACGAAATTATTTTTTTTTGAACTTTAAAATACGTAATGTTATAATATCAAGGTGAGATGGATTATGTAATAATAATCTAAGTATGGAAAATGTAATATTTTTAGCATGCGGACTTAATTAGAGAAACGTTAGGAAAATCAAGTATTAAGAATCTAATATAAGGATGATATGATATACGTAAGTATTGTATGAGGTATTGAATCAAGTATAATATGAAGTATTATATGAGTATGTATGGAGAATGGAATAACGTATATTATGAATTAATATCTGAGCTAGAATCTGAGAATTATACGTATAGTATATATAATAAGGCTTTTAGCCAATTAAGATGGGACTTGTAGGATTATTAGCATATTGGTAGAATCCATATAAAATTAATGTGTGAAGCCCAAGTGTTTATTAATCAAAAGCCCAAAGTAAACTTTTAATATGCAAGCCCAAAAGAATAAGCTAAGTTAATTAACTTAAGCCCAATGTAATGATCCAATGGGTTAGAGCATGATCCATGGAGCAACCCATGGTTGATATGGGTTAAACTTGGTGACCAAGACTTTATGTGTGATGGCCAAGAACTTTATGTAATGATTAAGTAAGTAATAAGTGTTTAGTAAGTTTACTTAGTTGTTAAGTAAGGAATAAATAATAGGAGGTTATTAAGGAGGTGGGATGTCTTAATGACTACTAATATACCCTAACTTTGAGACTCCTATAAATAGAAGAGTTTGATTTTCATTTTTTTGCTTGTTCAAAACACCAACAACTTCAAATATAAAAGCAACTTAAGTGTTAGAGAGAATAAGCACTTTTAAGTCAAACATCCTTTGTTAGATTTTCAAGAAGAAGAAGAAGTACTAGTTCATCAAGGGTAAGATCTTATGATCTAATAATCTTCCATCTCTATCATTGTAGGGTGATAAGAGAAGTGTAACTTAATAAACATGTATGCTAAGAACATAAAGAATTGATTAAGCAATGGACTTAAGCCGAATAAGTTATGAATAAGTAACTTGAACCTAAATAAGTTATAAACTTATGATGAACTTTGTCATATGATTTGTCATATGAAGTTAGTATGTTTGATAAGATGTGAGAATGTTGATTAAAGGACTTAAATCTATAATAAGTCATAAGGAATGAAAACTTGTAGTTTATAAGTTGTTAAGTCATGAACTTATGAAGAATAAGTCAAAACCTAATTTGAAAATAAGTTGATGTAATAAGTAGTTTGAAATGTTCATATGATGGTTTAGAATCCATTTAGAACGATGATCAAATCGTTAGTAATGAAGTTTTTAGAAAATTCACACGATTGAGACGATAATCGTCGAATTAAGTGAAATTCTCGGAATGGAAGTCGTATTTTGTGTTTGAACTTCGAAAATGTTGGTTTTCGATGGAGACAAGTCATATTTGGCATTATAGAGTTGCGGACTCAAAATGACCGGATTACGACTTAGAAACGAAAAAGCGAGCGTTGAGCGTTCACGAACGTTTATCGTTTTCGTTAAAAATGAACTAATAGGTGAAATTTTAGCAAACAAAGTCAAATAGATAAAATTCTTGCATGAACAGTATAGAGTATGTAATTTGTGAACCGTAGGCTTTTGAGCGAGCCAATTAGGACTTATAACGAAGAAGTTATCGTCAAGAATTTCATGAAAAAGTAAAATCATCAAAATTTTACGAGGCACAGAGTTGGCGCCTGCTGCCAACCCAAGAAATGATGGTGGCGCTTGATAGCATGCCAAACACATATGTCTCAACCTTCTTTTAGAGTTTATGCATGCGTGTGCGACATAGCTAGCAGAGACTACTATGCCATGCAGTGTCTCTTCCGGATCTTTAACTTCTAGCTTCACGTATGCATGACATGACAGAGAGAAGGAAGGGTGGTGCGCATGCATGACCACCCTAGGGTTTTAGATAGTAATGAAGGTTTACAAGTATGGAATGAATAGTAACTCTTTGATAATGAACTAAGGAACTTAATAAGGCATTGTAAGGTATTGTTTAACCTTATTTATGTTGTCTAAAGGTTGAAGATAAGTAATCAAACATGAACATAATGTGTATGTAAGAACGACTTAACAAAAAGCCAGAACCAATAAGAACAAATCTAAGTCATAATTAGATTGAGAAGAAGGGTAAGATACATTAGGAACCATGTATGTTCATTCGTGACCCAATGTGTTATGTGATGTTATCATCTACTGTAGAGACTTAAAGACTTAAACGAGAAAGAGCGTGTTATAAGCATGTGCAGAATGCTAAAGGCAAGTATTCTAACCCTTGTTCCGATTCAATCTGGACAAGCTTTTGTAATTCATGTATTCTTACACATGAAGTATTGTATGATGAAGTCAAAGCCAATTCTTTTCGGCTAGACTTATATTATGTTTCTATCAAAGCATGGTCAATGTTTACCAAGTTATATTGGTGTGGTTTTCAAGCGAAGGCCGAGTATGCTAAAAATGTTTTGTCGTTTAACGACGAGGCACGTGAGGTTGCCACAACTTAAGCGTACATACGTTTAATGAATGTAGTGTTGATCAACATAGAGTACTATAAATTTGATCACCTAGGCGTGCTCGTAAAGTAATGTCGGACTTACGGACTTAGTGTCGGGATGTCCTTTTCAAAAGAACTTATGAAATGCTCAAGGTCTTGGACCAAAATTGATGTTTCTTGAATATTGTTGTTGTAAAATGTTTTGAAGGAAAAGAAGTGCTATTTTGAATTATCGATAGTACTTCATAACTATTGTTCGATTATTGAAGATATATGATTCCTATGTTTCAAGCATGTTGTTTATTAGAATTGTTGTACTTGTTGAGCTAGTCATGCTCACTCTTGCTTGAACCATATGAACACAGCTAAGATCGAACGGACCAAAGGCTCAAAAGAGATAAAGAGCAAGCGAAAGACGAACCCGTAGAATACTTATGTAATAGTATAGGGTGAATGATTGTAATATATTTGATATTATGACAAGAACAATGTAATGGTTATAAAGAACATGGGGGAATGTTAATATTATTTTGAATATATAGAAGACATATTCGTTCCTTTGAGACTTTTCAATTGAATGTATGTGTGAATGGTAGTAGTCTGTAAGTAGCACCATCATATCTTGATAAAAGTACAATAATAAGCATTATTCCACAGTAGTACACGGTATTCCATAGTAGCACACGGTATTACACAATAATTCATATTATTGATTCTTACGTAAGAAATCACTCAGTATTTCATTCAATAATTGTCACAGTAGTTATTGCATAGTGATTCATATTATTGATTCTTATGTAAGAATTCACTCAGTATTTCATTCAATAATTGTCATAGTAGTTATTACACAGTAACTCATATTATTTGATATGATATAATTAGACATGTTGGCAATATTGTGAGTCTATGTTAATAATTGTGAATAATAATTCAAAGCTTGAAAAGGGTGTTGATTAAAGATAAGTATGATATGTAGATTTTTGTTCAATTATTTTTTTTTTACAAAAGTAAGTCTGGCAAGACTTGCTGACACTCTACTTTTTCTAAAGTAGTCTGGACCACAACTCAATTATTGTTAACACGCGTACAAGTTGGTTTAATTTTCTCTGTGGGACCACAAATTCCACTACCAGCATTTTTATATACCTCATTTGGTTATTTTGTCAAAAGGGGTGTGCTAGTTGTCTCCTCAATTTGTAGTATAAATAGATTTCTTAGATGAGAAACAAAACACACCATCACTAATCTAAAAATATAAATTTCTTTTACTACAATATTGTGAGTATTTCTGTTAAGTGTAAGGTTACTCCAAGTGTAGATAAGGAATGCTAGCATTGTTTAAGTTGATCAATTTCATAGAAAGCAGAATCAAGTCACATGCTAAGGTAAAGGGTATCATTTTTTTATGGTAAAGGGATATTATTTTCTTTCATACTCCATATTATGGTAAGATATTATTATTCGTTTCTTCAACTTATCATTAAATGGTGAAAAGTCCTGAAATGATTAGAATATCCTTAATAGTTTGTACTTCATCTAATATCTTGACCTAAATCTTTATATTCAGTTTTAAGTTATTATTTTTGAGTCAGGAATTTTACATTACTTGAACTTTATATTCTATCAAGAATTCTAATCGATTTTCTGGATATCATATTGGAAATTTGGACTCTGGATAATTAAGTTGAAACTCACTAAGATCTATTTTATTTTATTATTCTGATTATTTATGTCCATTCATTATATATATAATTTTCATCATCCTCAGACTTAAATTTGTGTTGGAAAGTTATCTTTGGCCCGTAGTGCAAAAATAAACTGTTGATTGATATGATTATGACCAGGAATTGTGTATTGATATAATCATGACTGGAATTATGTATTGGTATAATCATGATTATTGATTTTATAGTTGTATATTTTTGACCCATAGTGCAAAGATGGATTGTTGATTATTGGTTTTACAGTTGTATGTCTTTGGCTCGTAGTGCAAAGATGGACTGTTAATTGGCATGATTATTGGTCTTACAATTAAATATATTTGACCCGGAGTGCAAAGATGAATTTAATGGCATAATTATAAACATGAAATGTAAATTGGTATATTTAAGACCCCAACTTATTATAAATAAATTTGAATTTCTCTATTTATTATCTTGAAATAATAAGGTAATAATTTGATATAATACGTTGGTTATGGGTAAAATGTGCAAATTTTGTAAAATAAGCAAGTGGTTATAAAATATTCATTTTTATCGAGGAATATTTATTTGGTCGTGGAATATTCTTGTTGTCGGGGAATATAGTACAACGGCGCAGCCATTTGTGGGCCCCATAACAGAATAATTGTCGGATGAAGAAAACGACAAGTTTGAGTTTTTATAAATAACGACATAGTTGTTACCGTTAACAATCGTTGAATACCGGTGGTTAAAATACAAGAATACGCTGTGGTCACAAGTTGAAGTTACCAGTATTACACAAGATTTTTGAATTATTGATTCTTACGTAAAAAGGCACTACTCAATAATTTTTACAAAGAATTATCGCTCAATATTTTATTTTATTGATTCAATAATTGCTTTGCGTTGATATTTTAGATTATTGTTATTTCAATAATTGTCAACGCACAATATTTCCCATTATCGATCAATAATTCATATTATTTGAATAATATTATTAGATAGCATTATTGGCAATGTCTAGAAAGTTCAGTCAAGGAGAGGTTTGGTCACCTAATTGTGCGCCAGTAAGGAGAAATCTTTATCTGAAAGCCCCTCTTCCGGAACTACCGTTGTCATTATTGTGAATCTGTAATATTATTTGTGAATAATTATTTATTGATTTATATGATAAGAAAATATTTATTTTATGTGGATATAATTGAAGGAATTAATGTTGAGGTGTTTTATCAGTATTTTTGTCGAAATGGAGGTATTAAAAATCAAATCATTGTTCTTAAAGCTCTATTGCATGAGTTATAATTTTAATCCGACCGTTGGATCGTTGTGATTTTTGGATATGTTATACATATATAAGTTGAGTATATGTCCACAAATGTTGAACCGTTAAAAATTAGCGTATGATTTGTTATGAATTTTATGAGGAATTGAAAATTGTCCGTTTGTGAATTTCGGATATTTTCTGTTTAAAATTTGGAAAAATTTAAAGTTACAAAGTTGTAGAGAATTTGATTTCGTATGGAATGGACATAAAAAATTTATTTTTTTGATAAAAGGGCTATTTATTATGAATTGTTGAAGTTTCTGAAATTAAATGTTTTTATTAAAATTATGGGTGGGACCCACTTTTGTTAAAAACATGTGGGCTGCAAAACAAATTTAGAATTGGCATGCTGGCTGATTCAAAAAGGATGGCGTAGAAGGAAAGAAAATAAATAATAATATTTTATTATTTTAGTCTCCTTTATGCTTCTAAAGTATTTTCCTATAAATAGCGCTTAAGTTAGAATTGAAAATCACACCGTAAACATAAGTTTTCTTTCTCTATTGTCGAAATTTTATTTTTGTGAGTATTTAGATACTTTGAGAATTGCTATTCAGTGCAAGTTTCCTTCGGCTTTACATTCGATATTCCGATCAGAAATATTGTTATTTTGAGGTAAGGGATGTTGTTTTCTTCTTAAATGATATTATTTTCTTCAATATCATTATGCCAAAATATTGATATGAGTTTGATTGTGGAATTTCTACCTTTTTGTGTCGAGGTTACTATTCACGATACTGCATACACTATTCACGATATATACAAAGACTATTCACAAATACGACACTATTTACCGAAAAATAAAATTTTCTCTTCTTTGTCCCAAATGTCTATTATGGTTACTATCTTTGATTGTATCCATGTTTTTTTATCTTTATTCTTGAATTTTACTCCATTATGGTTTATTATGGAGTATTTTTAAACTTGAGTTATCTAAAGTACGAATCTCTAAACTTTATCCTTTTATATCAATCGGGATTCGCTTCTCAAAATATTTTCATCATCCTCATTCCTTAATGGTGATATTTAATGAATATCTTTTGGCCTCAGTAGTGCAAAGATGTATGATTACTCGATGAATATCTTTGGCCCGAAAGTAAAGATGAACAGTGTGTTGAGATGAACATGACCAACCTGGTGATATAAATGAATATCTTTGGCTCAGTGTAAAAAAGATGAATATTTGATTCAAGATGTATATTGATTGATGTTACAGGATAAAATATTGATGATGGACTTTTAAATTCATAGATGATAGTAGATTTTATTCTCTACTTAACTCTTCTAATGAATTGTTGTTTTCGCTTGCAGCTTGTTGATCTAAAACTTGTTGTCTATTATATTCTATCAGATTTTTCCCTGTTGAAGACTAAGGATAATTTGTTGTACATTATCTTAGTCATAATATTCTTTATTGGGCTAGTTGAGCTCACCCTTTTTCTTTTTGTTCCATTTTTCTTCTCAAGAAGCGAGAACATAGCAGGAATCAGTCGGGGTATAGAGTGATGGTCCTAGACAGTTGTTTTAGCAGTACTCACTATTTTTGTAAAATAGTTCATCAATAATTGTAATGAGGACTTTATTTGAGTGTGGATATTGTCTAGAAGACAATATTTGTAAGACCCCAACTTATTATAAATAAAATTAAATTTTCTCTATTCATTAAATTAATAAGGTGTTAATTTGATATAATACTTTAGTTATGGGTGAAATGTGCAAATTTTGCAAAATAAGCAAGTGGTTATAAAATATTCATTCTGTCGGGGAATATTCGTTTGGTCGTGAAATATTCTTTTTGTCGGGAATATCCGTACGACGGCACAGTCAATTAAGGGCCCCATAATGGAATAACTGTCGGATGAAGAAAATGACAAAGTTCAGTTTTATAAATAACGGCATAATTGTTACCGTTAACACTGTTGGATTACCTAGTGGTTAAAATATAGTAATACGCGTGGTGACACAAAGAGCACTGCAGATATTACAAGATTGTTGAATTATTGATTCGCATGCGTAAGAAGGTACTACTCAATAATTGTTACGAGAGTTATCGCTCAATATTTTATTTTATTGATTCAATAATTGATGCGTTGATAGTTTATATTATTGTTGTTTCAATAATTGTCACTACACAGTATTTTCCATTATCAGATCAATAATTCATATTATTTGAGTAATATTATTAGATAAGCATTATTGGCAATGTCTAGAAAGTTCTATCAAGGAGAGGTTTGGTCACGTAATTGCGCGTCAGTAAGGAAAAATCCTTATTGGAAAGCCCCCTCTTTCCTGGGAACAGCCTGGTTGTCATAATTGTGATTCTGTAATATTATTTGTGAATAATTAGTTATTGATTTATATGATAAGGAAATATTTATTTGATGTGGATATAAATGATGGATTTATTTATTTTATGTGGTTATTAATGAAAAAATTAATGCTAAGGGGTTTTATCAGTATTTTGTCGGAGTGGAGGTATTAAAAATCATCCGTTTGTGGATTTCAGATATTTTATGTTTCGAATTTGGAAAAACTCAAAGCTACAAAGTTGTAGAGAATTCGATTTCGTGTGGAATGGACATAAAATTTATATTTTTCTGATAAACAGGCTATTTTCTATGAATTATTGAAGTTTTGGAAAATAAAATGATTTTTATTAATTTATGGGTGGGACCCACTTTTTGGTTGGTGTTGAATACACATGTGGGCTGCTGATTTTTTTTGTCAAAGATGGTTGCTAGCTTGTATGCGTAGAAAATGAGAATTGAAATAATATTATTTTATTATTTTAGTCTCCTATGGCGTTCTAGCATTTTCCTATAACTAGACGCTTAGGTTAGAATTGAAAATCACACCAGAAACAAGTTTTCTTTCTCTCTAGATTATCGAGCATATTTTTGTGAGTATTTTGATACTTTGAGAGTTGCTGTTCGGTACAAGTTTCCTTCGGCTTTCTATCCGATATTCTCGATCAAGCAACCGTTATTTTGAGGTAAGGATGTTATTTTCTTCTTAAATGATATTATTTTCTTCAATATCATTATGCCAAATATTGGTGAACTTTTTAATCAAATTTGGAACTTTTGTGTCGGGGTTAATATTCACGATACTTCACTATATTCACGATACTCGACATTATTCACTTAATACGACTATTCAACGAAAAATAAAAATTTTCCTTTTTGTCCAAGATGTCTATTCTGGCTACTATCTTTGATTGTATCCATGTTTTGATCGTTATTTTTGAATTCTACTTCATAATTGATTATTATGAAGTATTATTGATCTTGGATAAACTGTTACACGAATCCCTAATATTTGTCCTTCTGTCTCACTGGATTCGTTTTTTTTTTAAATATTTTTCATCATCCTCAGTCTTAAATGATGATATTACTGAGTATCTTTGGCATGTAGTGCAAAGATGAATGATTAACTGATGAATATCTTTGATCCGTATTGCAAAGATGAACAGGTGTTCAGATGAACATGACCAACTGGTGATACAAATGAATATCTTTGGCCTGTAGTGCAAAGATGAATATTTGATTTAAGATGTATATTGATTGTTGTTACAGGGATGAAATATTGATGATGAACTTTTAAATCTTAGGAGATAGTAGAATTCATTCTCTACGTGACTCTTCTAATGGATTGTTGTTTCCGCTACAGAATATTGATCTAAAACTTGTTGTCTATTATATTCTATCAGATTTTTTCCTGTTGAAGACTAATGATAATTTGTTGTATATTATCTTAGTCATAATATTCTTTATCGGGCTAGTTGAGCTCACCCTTTTCCTTTTTGTTCCATTTTTCTTCTCGTGAGGTGAGAACATAAAGCAAGATCGAGCCTGGGGTATGGAGTAATGGTTCTAGAAAGAGGTTTTAGCAATCCTCACTATTTCTCAGTAAAATAGTGTATGAATAATTGTAATGAGGACTTATTTGAGTGTTGATATTGTCTAGAAGATAATATTTGTATTTAAACTCACAAGATGTGTTGTCGTATTTTACACCTATTTGTATTATTGAAGTTGTAGTTTGCCTTCATTACCATGTATTTGGCAACTCGTAATGGGTGTTGTATACCTATTTTGGAGGCGCCACAATGGTATCAAAGCTTAGGGATATGGTGTCCCAAGGAGATTGGGGAATAGAACTAGAGAGGAGAGATGAGTAAATCCTTCGCTAGTGTGTCCAATCTAAGCTTATTTGTTGGCTCATCATAATATAGGGATATTATGTGATATGTTAATTTGTTTAATTAACCCTTATTTTATGGTAGTATTTAAGAATGGCTGCTGAGAACGCTAACAATGGAGTGTATGAGACTGTGGAACAACCTTTAGTCACAAACCAGGAGAACGTGCAACAAGAAGGCAATATTCTTCTTGTAAACAACACTACCGAGCAAATGATGAACGATGGAAGATTACTGGTGAGGCAGATTACTGGTGGGAATCTGTGAAGCGTACCCAACCAGCCGCACTCAACATGTCTTGGGAATGATTTCAAAAACTGTTCAATGACAAGTACTTTCCTCAAAGTATTCGCATACGTATGAAGGAGGTAGAGTTTATTAGACCGAATGTAACAACATGACGGTGTCTCAAAGACGAGGCGAAGTTTGCAGAGTTATCTGTGTTTGCACCTCATTTGGTAGAAAATGAGGAACGATGACGCAGAGATATTTCGAGAGGTCTAAAACCCGAGATTCGGCCAATACCTTATCTCTCATAAATTTTCTCTCAGATTCAGATGTTGTTAACAGGGCTCAATTACTAGAGCGAGATAATGAGTATACTCACCGAGGGATCATAACTGTATCATACCTAGCGATGTAAAGTCATTGGAGCGATGATAACCAGCGAGGAGGGAAGAATACAGATAAAAGCGGTAACCACTCGGGTGGTAATCGTGGCCATGATAATAGAAGAAGTGAGTCTAGTGGAAATTTCAAAAAGAGGAGATTCAACAATGACGGGAAGATATCAGCAGCAACACCAGCATCAACTGTTGCTAGGGGAGGAGAACGACCACCGGTCATGTGTTACAAATGCGGGAAAGAGGGACATATCAGCCCAAACTGCCCACAAGAATCCAAGGTATGTTATAACTGTGGAAAGGAGGGTCATATAGCCTGAGAGTGTTCTGTAGCAAAACAAAGTTCAGCAGGGATGGTGACTCCAAAAGCTGTCCCGGATAAGTTGAAATCAACGGTTCTTGGAAGAGCGTTTGTCGTGACTGGCCAAAACGTGAAGAACCCGAACGAGGTGATCACGGGTAAGCTAATCTTGAATTCTTGCGAAGTGTATACCTTACTAGATACCGGTTCTACCCATTCTTTTATCTCTCCTGCTTGTGCTCAACGTTTAAACTTGACTTCGGAAAAATTGGATTTTAACTTATCTGTTGAAACTCCGTTGGGTGAAACCTTCGTTACATCTATAGTTTATAAATCTTGATTGATCCAAGTTAGCACTATCACATTACCTGTTGATCTTATCTCTTTAAAGATACTTGCTTTTGATGTGATTTTAGGAATTAATTGGTTAACCACTCATCATGCCAAAATTGATTATTTTCGTAAGGTTGTTAGTTTTCATATTCCTAACAAACCTGTTATACAAATTCAAACAACTAAACCACTAAAATCAGTCACTATCATATCAAGCCACAAAGCTATTCGTTTATTGAAAGATGGATGTCAAGCTTTCTTAGCCCATGTTATGGATTTGAACAGAGACAAGTCAGATTTGGATAATATTTATGTTGTTAAAGAATTTCCTGATGTATTTCCTGAAGAACTTCCCGGTCTACCCCCAGAATGTGATGTTAAATTCTTTATTGACCTTGAACCGGGTACAAAATCCATTTCTAAAACCCCATATCGAATGGCTCCTATTGAACTTTAGGAGTTAAAAGTCCAACTACAGGAATTGTTAGACATCGGTTTCATTCGTCCTAGTATATCTCCTTGGGGTGCTCTTGTTTTATTCGTAAAGAAGAAAGACGGGAGTATACGACTTTGTATTGACTACTGAGAATTAAACCATGTCACCATCAAGAATAGGTATCCGCTACCTCGCATTGATGACCCGTTTGACCGATTCATAAGGAGCACAATTCTTTTTCAAGATCGATCTTCGTTCTAGATATCATCGATTGAAGATTAAAATCGAGGATATTCCAAAGACCCTTCTTAACTCGATGACGGGAATTATGAATTCTTAGTCATGTCTTTTGGATTGACTAATGCTCCCGCCGCTTTCATGGATATGATGAACCGAGTATTCAAGGAATATTTGGATCGGTTTGTTGTTGTCTTTATTGATGACATCCTCATCTATTCCAAAAGCCGTGAAGATCATGAGCACCATTTGAAGCTGATACTTGAAAGACTTCGTGAAAACAAGCTTTATGCCAAGCTGAAGAAATGCGAGTTCTGGCTTGAGGAAGTAGCATTCATTGGGCACGTGGTGTCAAAACATGGAGTATCTGTTGACCCGCCAAGATTGAAGCAATACAAAGTTGGGAGCAACCGAAGTTTCGACCGGACGCAAACGCAGTCTTTCGGCTTAGCCGGTTATTATCGAGATTCGTGGAAGGATTTTCTCAAATTGCTACTCCGTTAACTCAGCTGACTCGAAAAGATACAAAATTTGTATGGAGCGAAGAATGCGAGAAGAGTTTCCAAGAGCTTAAGAGAAGACTCATTTCAGCACCTGTTCTGGAAATACCATCTGGTACGGATGGATTTGTTATCTACAGCGATGCTTCAGGTAAAGGGTTAGGATGTGTTCTCATGCAACATGGGAAAGTCATAGCCTATGCCTCGTGACAACTCAAAGAATATGAGAGGAATTATCCTACTCATGATCTAGAGTTGGCAGCAGTCGTTTTCACGTTGAAGATATGGAGACACTACTTCTATGGGGAGAAAGTGGAGATTTATACGGACCATAAAAGCCTCAAATACTTCTTCACCCAAAAAGAACTCAATATGAGGCAACGACGTTGGCTTGAGCTTTTGAAAGATTACGATCACACTATTCAATATCATCCTGGAAAAGTGAATGTAGTAGTTGATGCATTGAGTAGAAGATCATATGCGAGTACGAGTGCGATATTGTCAACACAAAGGCCCATTTTGTATGACTTGCAAAGGATGGAGATAGAATTAAAGACTCCAGGGACCCACGTGATGATGGCAAATATACGAGTAGAACCGACTTTAATCGATAAAGTTAAAGCTGCTCAAGCTACGGACCTGGGGCTGATGCGTATGAAGAAGAAAGTGCAAGAAGGAGCTATTCCAGAAGCAAGAATCGATGAAGAAGGAATACTTCGAGTCAACTCTAGACTTTGCGTTCCTAACGATTTTGACTTGAAGCATAGAATCATGATGGAGGCACACAACACCCCGTTTGCAATCCATCCTGGGAGTACCAAAATGTATCATGATATTCGACATACATTTTGGTGGAACAATATGAAGAGAGAGATCGCGAGTTTATCTCAAGTGTTTAACTTGTCAACGTAAAGGCGGAGCATCAAGTGCCAAAAGGTCCATTGCAACCACTTGAGATTCCGGAATGGAAGTAGGAACACATTACCATGGATTTCGATACAGGTCTTCCCAAAGTTTCTCAAGGCATAGATGCGATTTGGGTTATTGTTGATAAATTAACCAACTCTGCTCATTTCTTACCGATACGTGAGACTTATTCCCTTGAATGTCTTTCTCGTATGTACGTGAATGATATTGTGAGATTTCATGGCATGCTAGTATCCATAGTTTCGGATCGTGACCCAAGATTCACTTCAAGATTTTGGTTTAGCTTGCAGAAAGCTATGGGCACGGATTTACGATTCAGTTCAGCATACCATCCTCAAAGGGACGGACAATCAGAGAGGACTATACAAACTCTTGAAGATCTATTAAGACTATGTGTCCTAGACTTCAAAGGGAGTTGGGATAAGTATTTACCATTGGTGGAATTCTCCTACAACAATAGTTATCAAGCAAGTATAGGAATGGCTCCATTTGAGGCGTTATATGGACGAAAGTGTCGTTCTCCAGTATGCTGGGACGAGGTAGGTGAAGCAACTTTGTTGGGACCGGAATTGGTACGCATGACTACAGAAAAAATCCAAATGATTCGACAACGTATTCAAACCTCACAAGATCGACGAAAGAGTTATGCTGATCTTCATCGAAAGGACATGGAATTTAATATTGGAGATCATGTACTATTACGTATAGCTCCATGGACGGGAGTTACAAGATTTGGGAAGAGAGGAAAGCTCAATCCACGATTTGTTGGTCCATTTGAGATTCTTGATCGAATAGGAAATGTGGCCTATAGACTCGCATTACCTCCAAGCATGTCTCGTGTTCATAATGTTTTTCATACATCTATGCTTCGTAAATATGTGAAAGACCCGAGTTATACGTACGAGGAGGTACTTGTTAAGATCTTGAATAGAAAATAGCATGTCCTACGCACCAAGGTTATACCACAAGTTAAGGTTTTGTGGAGGAACCATGCTATTGAAGAAATGACCTAGGAGTTGGAATCTGAAATGAAAGAAAGGTACCCTCACCTTTTCGAAACACCAGGTACGTACGTCAATTTCGAGGATAAAATTTTATAAGGAGGGGAGGTTGTAAGACCCCAACTTATTATAAATTAAATTAAATTTTCTCTATTCATTATTCTAAATTAATAAGGTGTTAATTTGATATAATGCTTTAGTTATGGGTGAAATGTGCAAATTTTGCAAAATAAGCAAATGGTTATAAAATATTCATTCTGTCAAGGAATATTCGTTTGGTCGTGGAATATTCTTTTTGTTGGGAATATCCGTACGACGGAGCAGTCAATTAAGGGCCCCATAACGGAATAACTGTCGGATGAAGAAAACGACAAAGTTCAGTTTTATAAATAACGGCGTAATTATTACCGTTAACACTGTTGGATTACCTGGTGGTTAAAAAACAGTAATACACGTGGTGACACAAGAAGCATTACCAGACATTACATGCATGAGATTTTGAATTATTGATTCGTACGTAAGAAGGCACTACTCAATAATTGTTATAGTAGTTACTGTTCAATATTTTATTTTATTGATTCAATAATTGTTGCGTTGATAGTTTATATTATTGTTGTTTCAATAATTGTTACTGCACAGTATTTTCCATTATCAGATCAATAATTCATATTATTTGAGTAATATTATTAGATAAGCATTATTGACAATGTCTAGAAAGTTCTGTCAAGGAGAGGTTTGGTCACCTAATTGCACGCTAATAAGGAGAAATCCTTATTGGAAAGCCCCCTCTTTCGTGGGAATGGCCTGGTTGTCATAATTGTGATTCTGTAATATTATTTGTGAATAATTAGTTATTAATTTATATGATAAGGAAATATTTATTTGATGTGAATATTAATGATGGATTTATTTATTTTATGTGGTTATTAATGAAGGAATTAATGTTGAGGTGTTTTATCGGTATTTTGTCGGAGTAGAGGTATTAAAAATCATCTGTTTATGAATTTCGGATATTTTTTGTTTGGAATTTGGAAAAACTCAAAGCTACAAAGTTGTAGAGAATTCGATTTCGTGTGGAATGGACATAAAATTCGTATTTTTCTAATAAACGGGCTATTTTCTATGAATTATTGAAGTTTCGAAAAATAAAATGATTTTTATTAATTTATGGGTGGGACCCACTTTTTGGTTGGTGTTGAATACACATGTGGGCTGCTAATTTTTTTGTCAAAGATGGTTGCTAGCTTGCATGTGTAGAAAATGAGAATTGAAATAATATTATTTTATTATTTTAGTCTCCTATGGCGTTGTAGCATTTTCCTATAAATAGACGCTTAGGTTAGAATTAAAAATCACACTAGAAACAAGTTTTCTTTCTCTCTAGATTATCGAACGTATTTTTGTGAGTATTTTGATACTTTGAGAGTTGCTGTTCGGTACAAGTTTCCTTCGGTTTTCTATCCGATATTCTGATCAGAAGTACCATTATTTTGAGGTAAGGGATGTTGTTTTCTTTTTAAATGATATTATTTTCTTCAATATCATTATGCCGAAATATTAGTGAACTTTTTAATCAAATTTGGAACTTTTTGTGTTTGGGGTTACTATTCACGATACTACAGACTATTCACGATATCGACATTATTCACGAATACTTACACTATTCAATTTAAAATGAAAATTTTCCTTTTTGTTCAAGATGTCTATTCTGGCTACTCTCTTTGATTGTATCCATGTTTTGATTGTTATTTTTGAATTCTGTTTCACAATTGATTATTATGAAGTATTATTGATCTTGGATAAACTGTTATACGAATCCCTAATATTTGTCATTCTGTCTCACTGAATTCGTGTTTTTTTAAATATTTTTCATCATCCTCAGTCTTAAATGATGATATTACTGAGTATCTTTGGCCTGTAGTGCAAAGATGAATGATTAACTGATGAATATCTTTGACCCGTAGTGCAAAGATGAACAGGTGTTGAGATGAACATGACCAACTGGTGATACAAATGAATATCTTTGATCCAAAACTTGTTGTCTATTATATTCTATCAGATTTTTCCTTGTTGAAGACTAATGATAATTTGTTGTATATTATCTTAGTCATAATATTCTTTACTGGGCTAGTTGAGCACACACTTTTCGTTTTTGTTCCATTTTTCTTCTCAGGAGGTGAGAACATAGCAGGATCGAGTCGGGGTATGGAGTAATGGTTCTAGAAAGAGGTTTTAGCAGTCCTCACTATTTTTGTAAAATAGTGTATGAATAATTGTAATGAGGACTTATTTGAGTGTTGATATTGTCTAGAAGACAATATTTGTATTTAAACTCATAGTATGTGTTGTCGTATTTTACACGACATTTGTATTATTGAAGTTGTAGTTTGCTTTCTGTACTAGGTGTTGTATACCTATTTTGGGGGCGTCACAATATTTGTATTTAAACTCACAGTATGTGTTGTCGTATTTTGCACGACAATTGTAATAATAAAGTTGTAGTTGTTTTCTGTACTATATATTTGGCGACTCAGAATGGGTGATGTATACTTATTTTGGGGGTGTCGCAGTATAACCATGATCTTTTGTGTTTCAGGTAAAGACAGGTGGTGAAAGTTCTCTTTGTCTTGGGTACAACAAAAAATTGTAGATTGGTGTTACATGAATAAAATATTGATGATGGATTTTTAATTTGGAGAAGATAGTAGACATTATGTTCTACTTAACTCTTCTAATGGATTGTTGATTCCGCAGTAATTATGGTTAAAAACTTTTATCATCTACCATATGTTCTAAATATCTGATTTATTACTGATGAAAGTTATTGATAATTTAATTATCTTAGTCATGATATTCTTTACTGGATTATTTGTGCTCACCCTTTTGCTTCACAATTCCTTTCAGGAAATAAAAGTGTAGCTGGGACTAGCAGAGAGAACATGGGTATAAAGTGGTGTTTCGAATTAGTCGTAATCCTCAAGTTATAGAACAGTGTGGCATAATAATTGTATTGAGGATTTAAAATGTGGGTATCGTATTTTATACGTTATTTAATAGTTAATTTTAGTGAACCAAATAGGGTGATGAGAACCCGAATTTTAAAGTGTAAAAAAATGCACCCTATTAAAATGAGGACAAAAATTTTCTCTTGTTCCTTTGAGGACTTGAAATATTTGTTGCTGTATTTTATATGGCATTGTAATAATTTAAATATGAATATTGTCGTATTATATACGTTACAATATTTATATTGAAAGTCACAGTATATATGTGTCGTCGGATTTTACATGACAATTTAATAGTTGTAATAGGAAAGTTTGTGTCAGTAGTGTTGTTTTTAGCGACTCAAAATGAGTTGTGTGGACCTATTTTTGGGGCGTCACATGCAGAGTGACACATTTTCAACAATTCTCAATGAAGGAAGTCAGACACAACCACTTATTGTTGACTCTAACACCAGATTTTTAATCCCTAATAAAGCTCAACTAAGAGCATACAAAGCTAAAAACAAAGCATCTTCTTCAGTTGGCAGTAGAAAAATAAACCACAGAGGTGATGGTGGCCCTGTAAACATGTTCAACATACCTTTCAAACCTGTAGGACTGCAATGGAGAGGTAGAAGCTGCATCACTACCACACAACTTTTGATAGATAGGGATGAGAGGATTGGTAGGAGCATCAATGCAAGCAAGTCACAAGGAATTCCTCCTAATGGTAGTGAATATAACAGAACTTCTAATTGTTGTGTTTTTTTTGGAAAATTGTCCATTAAACTTATTTTGTAAATAGAGCATACTTTGTAATTGTACTTCTTCTAATTATGCTTTTGGAACTGAGCAATATATTTTGGACAATGTTAAAGTGTTTATGCTTAGTTATAAGTGAATGTAATGGACATGCTTTTGAAGCCTATATTTTGGAAATGTAATTTGGCACTATCTTTTGGTATATGTATTTTGTTCAATATATTAAACTTGCTCAAATCATTGACAACCAGATTATTTGATTAATGTGTTAAACTCCATTGTACCTCAATATTTGCAGACATGAAAAATAAATAAATTAACTAAAATAAAGAAAAAGAGGATAAAAATAAATAAGAAAACTCTAACTCATCTCCCCCTTTCTCTATTAAACAAAAAACCTATTTATAGACACAAATGAATTGTAACATAATACTAATACATTGAACTTGGTCTTCTTTTTGCTCTTTTATCTCTTTATGGAGAACTTGACTTCAGCTTCTTCATGATAATCTTACTAGAGTTTTTTCATCTTTAAAACTTGTATATTTAAAACCCCAAATTCGGGTACCTTCAAACCTGTATTCAGTGTTACATGGTACTATCCATTCAACATATGCTATACAACATGACCGTCATTTGGCGCAATATAAATTTGAACGATATATACGTTCATCATAACTACGATTCGATGCAATAAAATCTTTCCCAATTCAAGGATGCTCATTGTAATAACTTTGATATTTTTATATAAATAAATCGTAAATTTTATGTATAAATTTTTATTATTATTAAAATAAATAAAATATATATGGGGAAAATATGTGTCAAGATAATGTTTGTGTGTGTGTATATATATATATATATATATATATATATATATATATATATAAATTATATTTTATAATAATTAATTTTATTGTAGAAATGTTTTATTATTAATTTTTCAAAGAAAATGTGATATTATATTATTTAAATAATATATGGAATGATTATTGGAATTATTATAATTATTATTTATTTCTATGAATTTTAGCTCAAATTATTAAGTTAAGTATTTTGACTTAATTAATAATGTTGTTTATGCAAGGTAAATCAGATATGGAATCCAAACCCTAATTTTGGATTTTGATTAATGAATTAATGAGAATGATAATATAATATTAATTATATTTTGATTTTTCAGTGCTATAAATATGTACAGTGTATGTGGACCGATAATGGTTGGTCAATTATGGTGTTATGTGACAAACCCTAGCATTACTATGTGAAACCCTAATTTAAAATATAAATTAGAGTTCAAGATTGTTGGGTAATGGTGATAATGTGATTAATGTCTGATATTATAAATATAAATGCTAATTAGGTAAACCCTAATTATTGACTCAAAATCCTAATTATGAAATTAAAACCCTAACCGATAATTAGGAACCATAATGGACAAATTGGGAAACTCTAATTGCTAATTTAGGGTGTTTAATGCTAATTAGTGGACTTTAAACCCTAATGATCATACATAATGTAATTAGAAACCCTAATTACAAATTGTTAACCCTAATTATTAAATTATTAATCCTAATTAGTAAATTGTTAACCCTAATTATCAAATTGGTGCCCTAATTGAGAAATTAGTGATCTTAATTATAATTAGTAAATCCTTAAACCTAATTTTTAAGTTTATGTAATTAGGAAACATAAACTAATTTAGCAATCCTAATTTGTAAATTTTAGAAACTAAAATTTCCATTTTTTACCTTTTAAGAAATCCTTAAATGCTAATACACAAAACCTTAGGGTTAAACCCTAAGGGTCAAACCCTAAGGATTTGCTAAGTTACTAACATGCCATTAAAATTGTATGACTAAAGACCATTATGCCCTTCTTGAATTATTTAGGCTAACTTGTATAACTTGCCAAACCTTTAGTGGTTGAACAACCCTACACATAGCCATGTGCTATAAACTCTATAACTCAGCCATTTAGCTAGCAAAATACATTGTATATAAGTAATATATATAGATCAAGAGAGAGAAATGTGCATTATTTGGTTCGTTTTTGCATAACTCCTTAGCAAGACCATCTCTCTCTAAAACCCACAAATTCTCTTAGCATGTCAGTCCTTGAATCAAGCCCCACTCACTCCTTTATCAGATCATAAGCATAGAATCAAGATTTGTTCATAGAAAGGTATAAAACCCTACCAAGAATCTGATCTTCATCTGTGTGTTAAATGTTGTATTTTAGTGTTAAAACATGTTATATATAGTGTATATTGATGATCTGGGTTGATAGATGTTAGATCCATAACATCTATAGGCTCAGATCTTGTGTTTTTCATAATCTGGAAAATCTTTAAAAAGTGGTCTGACAATGAATGTCAGACCCCGTAGATTTCATTATGTTAAATGTTTTGGTGTTTTGAAAGTTTGTACTAGTAGTATGTAATGTTATCTTTGATCTGGACTTGGAATCATGCATATATCAGATCCAGGTTGCAAGATATGGGTGGTCAAAACCCGTTGACTGACCATGACTGAACAAGTTCTGGGTAACCCAGAACTTGCCCAGATTGGTCTGACAAGAAGTTTGAAGGCTTGGATCTAATAGTGTGTTGAATGTTTGTGTTTGTCTTTAGATCTAAGTTGTAATATGTTGTTTATACTACATGGTTATACCTTAAAATCTTCTATATATCAAACAGGTGAATCGTAGTTGATGGTCACACCAAGCCGGACGGGCATGAAAAGCTATTTTCTTGGTAACCCAGAAAACGCTTGAACATGTCGTCTGACATGGTTTGACCGGCATGTATCTGTCTGATCTGTTGTTATTGTGATGTTTTGTGATAGATCTACTCGTTTACATGTTGGCTTCACACTGCAGCTTTTAAATCACTAAAACATTACATATCTTTCAAGTTGTGGAAGCCCAAAGTGGACAGGTCAAACTGTTCTTCATTTCTGGGTAACCAAGAAAATGAAGAACATGTCTGACAGTCACTTTGAAGGCTTTGATCTTGTTGGTTTTATGTTGTTCGTCCATGTTTGTTGTTGGATCATGTTGTCTTACATTAGAACTACAAGATCTAACCAATAACATGTCCAAAAACATCATGATCTGATCTGTGTACTTGGTCAAAGTAGACAAGTCGAAACTGGCTAAGAATGTTCTTGAATTCTCAAGAACACAATAGGTTATGCTTTCTGTCGCTAAAGGCCTATAGCGACAGTTTTATTAATTCTAATTAATTAAATTTTCAAAAATTATTTAAAAATAGAAATAAATTATTTAAAATTCCAAAAATTATTTTAAGTTATAAAAATTAACTTTTAATTATTTGGAATATTTTCCATAAATATTAGTATTTATTTAAATATTATTGATATGTAATTTATTTAATAAATGCATTAAATAAATTAATTAAAAATTATTTTATTATATTAAAATCATTTTAAATGATAATAAGGCATTTAAAGATATTTTAAGTTATAAAATATAACTTTTAATATTTTAAAGCAAATTTCATTAATTATTTTTTATTAATGATATTAAAGTTATTTAATAATTATATTAAATAAATTAATTTAAAAATGATTTTAATATTATAAAATCATTTTAAATGAAAATAAAGTGTTTAAAAATATTTGAAGTTATAAAATATAACTTTTAATATTTAAAGGATAATTTCAATAATAATTTAATATTAATGATATTAATTTAACATTAATGATATTAAATTTATTTAATAATTATATTAAATAAATAGTTTAAAAATCATTTAAAAGGGATATAAATGAATTAAAAATATTTTAAGTTATAATTAATGACTTTTAATATTTGGAGAAATAATACATTAATATTTTAATATTAATGGTAATTATTTAAAATAATTTTAATTATTTTAAAAATCATTTAAAGGTAATATAAATATTTTAAAAATAGTTTAAGTTATTTTAAATAACTTAATGTTTTGGCAATGGTTTCATTAATACTTTAATATTATTTAAATATTAATGATAATGAAATTACTTAATATTTAAATCATTTAATAATGATTCCGGTGTTTCAAAAATCATGATAAATTGTAATAATTATTTTAAAATTATTATAAGGTCATGAAAAATAATAGGACTGGTGTTTAAGTTATCTAAATGGATATTGAACTACTGTTTAGTCTTAGACTCGATAATTACCCGATAAAGTTGTCGGTACACCAACATGTTTCAGAAATTGATCTGGACTTATATAATATGTCTGTATACGTGATTATTTGTGATTTAATAGTTGATAAACATATGTGACAATATGATTAGGTTGTGTTGACTGCAAATAGCAGTACTATGTGTTATAGTATGTTATTCTAATCGAATGAATGATCTATTTATTGATAGGGATTGATATAAAAGATAAATCTAAGTTGTGTAAGCAGCAGACAAGGCAAGTATTTAATCCTTTGCATTTACTTTATGCAATGGACCTGCGTAAGATAATATCTGAACTATTCTTTTTAATTGTTCAAATATTTCAACCTTTGTATATACTTATGCAATGATTCTGTATAAGTAAGTTATTAAATTATAATTGTTGAATAAGTTCCTTTATTCTGTTATTGTAGATCAAGATATATATTTTGTTCGTTAATTTCTAAACATGGTTATACAAGTGTCCTCACTTGGATAATCATTTTGTTTTATCACATGTTGATACATACTTATCGATGTCCAAAGATGTATATCGTTGAGTTAAAAGTCATCTAAGCTATTTGATCCTGCTTAGACATAAATTTAAAATTGTTGTTGAACAAGATAAAATTTTATTATTATCCAACCGAATTGTTTTGGTTTGGATTCAAGACTGTTATGAACATCCCAAATATGGAAAATTTTTATGCGCTAAGTCGGACAAAGGATGAACGATAATATCGTTCTTGGAATGTAGTATTGATCAATCACAGGTACAACGGGCCGATCACCCCCATGCCCGTAAGTTATTATGATTTGCTGATGATGAAGTTCTGCTTTAACCTTTTGAAAATAGAAAACAATGTTCATAGTCATCAACCGATCCTCATTTATAGTCATCATGGTAGTTTCAAAATTTGAAATCAAAACGATATGTTGTTTAATATTGGTTCAGCTTACTTCACAACTATTGATTCGTTGTAGAAGTATTGTTCAAAAAAAAACATTTAATCCTTTCAGCTAATTGTTATTAATTGCTATTACTTCCTGGGCACTCAAATGCTCATCCTTGCTTAATTTAAATATTTTCAGCTAAGTGTGAACAACTTGAAGGATCTGCCAAGAACAAAGGAAAAGGGAAGGTCGCTGAATGAATGTTTATGATATCTTATTGTAATAGTTTAACTTTAGGTTAAGGATGATTTATAATATTATTATCATATAACGAATGTTTAAAGGTTTCGTACTTGGGATTGAAAACTCTGATAATATGTAAATTAAATTTGATAATCTATATTATTGTTATTATTATTAGTATTATTCCGCTCAAAGAAATGGTATCGTGAAGCACTGAGTTTGAGTTTCAAGTACCTAAATTTGGGGGTGTCACATCATGGTATCAGAGCTATAGGGTTAGAAACCTTAGGTGGGATAGACCTTAGGCTATAACCTTAGGACAGAGGGAAACGTTGAAAATATAAACAACTCATATAGAGTTTAAAAAGAGATGAATCGGATAAATTCATCGTCAAACAAACTAAAAGATAACTTTTATAAAATTATTGTTTGTTATGTGTATATACTATATGCTAATCAGGATAATTTATGTGTGTAGATGTCAGGTGAAAAAGGATTAGGATACCCTTGGATCGTAAAGAAGGAGCCGATATCAAAGCCAATAACTGAAATAGAGGCTCAAAGTGAAACAAACCTCGATGAGGTGGTTATTGTGGAAAATATCGTACCAGATTTAGAAATGGTGGAACTATCGACTGTTGATTCATTAATCGGAAGTTGGGTGATCAAGAAACAAATCAAGTGCGAATCTGTGGGACCAGGTTTTCTCTTTGGAACAGTTGTGGGAAATAGAAAAACTACTAAATAGCCAACTGCGGAAAGCATTAATTGAAACAACGGAAGAACAAGATAAGCTTAAAATCCAAATTGACCAAATGGGAGCTAAAAGCAACAAGTCGGGTACCGCTCCGAACAAGAAAGGAAAAAGAAAAATGAATGATCGTGATCCTGATAACAATCAAGGAAAAATTAACCGAATAGAAAGGTGTGCAAATTGTGACAAGAAACATGAAGGTGTATGCAGGAAAGGGGAGAAAGTTTGCTACAATTGCGGACATGAGGGACATTTCTCTCCTCAGTGTCCCAATCCAAAGCAATGTGTCTATTTTATTTGTGGGATAGAAGGTCATCTGGCGAAGGGTTGTCCAGGATCAAGAAAAAGGCATAATGAATAGGTAGTATAGGTTCTGTGGTGTAGGTGTGTTTAATATTATATGTGTCTAAGTATGTTTGTGTAATGTAATATTCTCAACTTTTGTGTTGGTCAAGGCTGTAAATCCCGACTTTTGTGGTCACAAAGGGGTAGCAGAATGGGTTATGTTATGTAAATTACTTTGAATTAATGAAAATGAACTTATGTTTGAGTAATGAAACAAGTTTAATATATTAAACTTATGTGATAAGGTTTAGAATGTAAGTTAAATTATGTTTTATTTAATCAGATAATGCCGCCAAGACGACAAACTCGAAATCAAAGGCGTAAGAATCATCGATAACGTTAGGGGACAACAACCCGGATCCAATGTAGCAATTTGCAAACATGGTAGCTCGAGCAATGCAACAAGGAATGCCAAATTGTGGAACCAACAGACAACCGGACATGGCGAACTTCAAGGACTTCAAGGTCAGTAGGGCCAGCCAATTCAAAGGACAACTGACCTGTAGAAGCGCAAACTTGGGTTAAGGAGATTAAGAAGGCGTTTGTGATAGCTAGGGTAGCTGAGGGGAAAAAGTCCGCTTTTGCCACCTACATGATGAAGGGTGAGGCAAATTTTTGGTGGGAAACAAATCAGGCGAGGGCAGGAGAAGGTGTAGTTGCTTGGGATAGGTTCAAAACTTTATTTTTCAAAAACTATTTTTTATCTAGTATGCAGGCTAGGATGGAGGTAAAATTTCTGGAGTTGAAGCAGGAAAATATGACTGTTGTGGAGTATCTTGCAAAATTTAATGAGTTAGCTAGGTTAAATCACAGCATTAAGTTGATCTGGAGGCTAGAAAAGCAAGGAGGTTTGAGTAGGATTAAAACCCTGGCTCTACAACAAGGTGGAAGTGTTGCAGATCCCTACATTTGCAGCACTCATGGAGAAATCGATTATTGCTGAGGAGGGGAGTGAGGCCATGAGCCTCTATAACAAAGAAAGAAGGAACAAGGGTAAGGTTGAGGGAGATGGGAAGGTGGAAACAAACAGTGAAAATAGGAGTAAAAAGAGGAAGGGGAACAACTTTGGGGGTGTGCAGGTGAAGCAAGAAGGTGCAAAGAAGAAGCCGGTGGTGCAATGTGGGAATTGTGGGAAGAACCATTTGGGGGACTGTCTGAAAGGTAAATTTGCATGTTTCAAGTGCGGGAAGGAGGGCCATATATCTCCCAATTGCCCCAATCCTAGAATAATTAGTGGGTGTTTTCTGTGCGGGTCAAAGAAGCATAAGGTGAAGGACTGTCCGAAAAGGAGAACGGAGGCAGAAAGCATGAACATGGGGAAAAGCGGCGGAACTTTGGTGATCACAGGACCAACATTGTGATGACCCCAAAATAGGTATAAAACACCCATTCTGAGTCGCCAAATACATGGTACAGAAACAACTACAACTTTATTAATACAATTGTCGTGAAAAATACGATAACACATCAACTGTGAGTTTAAATACAAATATTGTCATCTAGACAATATTCATACCCAAATAAGTCCTCATTACAATTATTGATACACTATTTTACAAAATAGTGAGGACTTCAAAACAACTTCCTAGAACCTTCATTCCATACCACGACTAGTACTCGCTACATTCTCACCTCCCCGAGAAGAAAAATGGAACAAAAAGGAAAAGGATGAGATCAACTAGCCCAGTAAAGAATAGTATGACTAAGATAATATAGAACAAATTATCGTTAGTCTTCAACAGGGAAAAAATCGATAGAATATAATAGACAACAAGTTTTGGATCAATATTCACAAATGAAAATAATAATTCATGAAGAGTTACGTAGAGAATGAAATCTATTATTATCTATGAATTTAAAATTCCATCATTAATATTTTATCCTTGTAACATCAATCAATATACATCTTGAATCAAATATTCATCTTTGCACTACAGGCCAAAGATATTCATCAGTTGGTCATGTTCATCTCAACACCTATTCATCTTTTCACTACGGGCCAAAGATATTCATCAGAAAATTATTCATCTTTACACTATAGGCCAAAGATATTCAGTAATATCATCATTTAGGACTGAGGATGATGAAAAATATTTTAAAGAAAACGAATCCAGTGAAACAAAAGAACAAACATTAAGGATTCGTACTTTAAACAATCTCAGTTCAAAAATACTTCATAAATAACCATAGTGGAGAAAAATTCAAGAATGAAGACCAAAACATCGATACAATCAAAGCTAGTATCCATAATAGATATTTTGGACAAAAAACGAAAAATTTAATTTTTCTGTGAATAGTGTCGTATTCGTGAATAGTACCGTATACGTGAATAGTATCGTATATGTGAATAGTAACCCCGACACTAAAAGACAAGAATTTCACAAGAAAAATATTACCAATATTCTGGCATAATGATATTGAAAGAAATAATATCATTTTTAAAAAAAAAATATCCCTTACCTCGAAAAGACAGTACTTCTAATTGGAAAACTGGATATAGTGCTGAAGGGAACTTTCACTGTATAGCAACACTCAAAGTATCAAAATACTCACAAGAATACGCTCGATAATATAGAGAGAGAAAACTTTAGTTTTTGGTGTGATTTTCAATTCTAACCTAAGCACCCTATTTATAGGAAAATGCTTAGAATACCAAAGCAGAAAATTTAATATAATATTAATATAATTTTCTTAAACTTCCTACGCCCACTTATTTGGCCAAAATATCAGCCACACATGTGCCAAAAATAACAAAAATGTTTTTCTAAACAAAAACATTTAAAACTCCAAAAATCAATTCAGACCCATTATACCGGAACTTCAATAATTCATAATAAATAGTCCTTTTATCAGAAAATTTCGAATCTTATGTCCATTCCATAGGAAATTCAATTCTCTACAACTTTTTAAGTTTAAGTTTTTCCAAATTCCAAATAGAAATTGACCGAAATATAAATACGGACGATTTTACAGGCTATAATCAAATTTCAGTCAAGAAATGGGGTCCACAAACATGAAAAACATGTTTTAAATATTTTTAGTAACAAAAATACTCTTCCTTCTCATTTATTCATATAGCCCACATTCATTGTAAAAATATCACCATTATTATATTATTAAAATATAATAATATATTTAAATGAATTATTTTATCAGAAAAGATAAAATATCAATTTCAACAATTGTCACATTAAAAAAATTTTCCATCTATATCCACATAAAATGAATATTTTCCTTATCATATAAATCAATAATAAATTATTCACAAATAATATTACAGAATCACAATACTAACAACCAGGCCGTTCCCAAGAAAGAGGGGGCTTTCCAATAAGGATTTCTCCTTACTGGCACACAATTAGGTGACCAAACCTCTCCTTAGACAAAACTTTCTAAACATTGCCAATAATGTTATCTAATAATATTATTCAAATAATATGAATTATTGATCTGATAATGAAAAATACTGTGTAATGACAATTATTGAAACAATAATAATATAAAATATCAACGAAGCCATTATTGAATCAATAAAATAAAATATTGAACAGTAATTACTGTAGCAATTATTGAGTAGTGCCTTCTTACATAAGAATCAATAATTGGTGCAATACCATGTGCTACTATGCAACAATGCGTATTACTGTGTTTTAACCACCGGGTATTTCAACAGTATTAATGGTAACAACTACGCCGTTATTTATAAATAACTTATACTTGTCATTTTCTTCATCCAATCGCTTTCTGTTATGGGGCCCACATTTTCGTCATTGCTAGCGTCATTTAATATTCCCCGACGGTAAAGAATATTCCACGACCAAAACGAATATTTCCCGACAACAATGAATATTTTATAACCACTTGCTTATTTAAAAATATTTGCACATTTTACCCATAACTAACCACATTAATCAAATCAACCCATACTATTTCAAAATAATAAATAGAGGAAATTCAATTTCATTTATAATAAGTTGGGGTCTTACAACCTCCCCTCCTTATGAAATTTTGTCCTCAAAATTGACGTACGTACCTGGTGTTTCGAAAAGGTGAAGATACCTCGCTTTCATTTTCGTTTTCAACTCCCAGGTCATTTCCTCAATAGCATGGTTTCTCCACAAAACTTTGACTTGGGGTATGACCTTTGTGCGTAGGACATGCTCCTTCCTATCCAAGATCTTGACAGGTACCTCTTCATATGTTAAGTCTTCAGCTATCTCGTCCGGTTCTAACTCAATAACATGGTTCGGGTCTTTCACATATTTATGAAGCACAGATATATGAAAAATATTATAAACACGAGACATACTTGGAGGTAACGCGAGTCTATAGGCTACATTTCCTACTCGGTCAAGAATCTGAAATGGACCAATAAATTGTGGATTGAGCTTTCCTCTCTTCCCGAATCTTGTAACTCCCTTCCATGGGGCAAAACGCAACAATACATGATCCCCAATACTAAATTCCACGTCCTTTCGATGAAGATCTACATAACTCTTTTGTCGATCATGTGCCATTTGTATACGTTGTCGAATCATTTGGATCTTTTTTTTAGTAATACGTACCAACTCTGGTCCCAACAATGTTGCTTCACCCACCTCATCCCAACATACTGGAGAGCGACACTTTCGTCCATATAATGCTTCGAATGGAGCCACACCTATACTTGCCTGATAACTGTTGTTGTAGGAGAATTCCACCAATGGTAAATATTTATCTCAACTCCCTTTGAAGTCTAGGACACATAGTCTTAATAGATCTTCAAGAGTTTGAATAGTCCTCTCTGATTGTCCGTCCATTCCAAAAACTTGTTGGGTAAAATCTAATTACGCACAACACGCAAGTATACGTTGTCAACAAGTAATAAAGTGATAAGTTGAGTATCGTTCCCACAGAGAATTAGTTAATAAAAAATCACCAAGTACTAACCCGTAACCAACTCAATCTTATTTAAACGAATGAATTTCAAATTATATAAATTAAACTACTATTAAATTCCACTAATTAAATTAAGACTATGGAGATTTAAGATCATAACTTCACTTATTGCTTCATTTAAGTTAACACACTTCTCATCAATTATTCTCTATCCCGAATTGTTAATCAAGAATACTAAAGTAGTATTAACCACCTCTCGATGCACAAATACCGTATTAACATCGATCCACAATTAAGATAGAAATCCGTTAGACACCTTAATCAACTAACCCACTATATCTCTATGTGAATTACAATTGAAGAAGGTTTAAGAACAAGTTCTCTATCCGATTACATACGGTGTCAAGCATATCTCTATCTTAACACTCATCAAGTTTAAGCTACTAACAAAATCCTGAACACATGCTATCATGATTAGATCTAAATCTATACTTCATCTCTCGAGTTCATATAGATTATCATGGTAATTGATGGCCAGTCAATTAAACAATCAAGTCCAAACCACAATAGACAATTCTCACGATAGAACATAATAATTGATAGCGAAGCATATTAAAATAAACTACACAATAAGATCCATTGTAATCTCAAACAAAGAATTAGTTCATTGAATTAAAACTAAGAATCCACACTTAAAATAACATTAAAAGATAAAAATAAGAGTAGAGTAAAGAATTGAATCTATTGTCAGCAAATCTTCATCTTCTTCAAGCTCCTGCTCTTGATCTTCAATGGTCTTCAAGTTGCTTCAATCTCCAAAACTATTTAGAACTAGTGTTTTGATCTAATTTACTCTAATCTTAATCTAATGGAATGCTCTCTCCCAATCTCTCCAATCTCTTCTAATCTCCTAATATGCCCCCTAATCCTTGTTATTCCCCTCCTTTTATAAGCCTTTTTGCATGTCTTTAAGTCCTCTTGCAAGTCCTTGAGTCAATTGGATCAAAAACTCCTTCCCGAACTCAAATTTGGCCAAAAACCACTTCTTTTACGTTTTACCCCCGCTTACCATTCTAGGCTTCATAGGCTACATTCTGGCCCGCTTTGGTACCCTTCCGCGTGGGTTTTATTAAGGAAAAGCCCACCGGCGGGCATCATTTTCTCATAACATCCTCCTCCGTAAAACGGTCATAACTTTTGATCTGGGAAGATTTACGGGGCCTGCCACCTATCAAATCGAAGGTATCGACGAGATCTACAACTTTCATTCTTTGAGAATTGAGAAATTCGGGCCGGATGAAGGTTGAAATTGACCTGTAAGGGACTGCTATGAAAATGACCACCCTAAACAATGACATTCGACGTCCACTGGTACAACGATCATAACTCTTGCATCCGAACTCCGATTAGAGTGATTCAAGATGTTCCGGAAAGCTAAGACGACGCTCTACAATGTAAACTAAGTTCCAAACCAAGAACATAAAGTAAACATGAAAGCCCAAATGATTTCCAATTTGCTTTTCTTTGCATTTTCTTTGATTTTCCTTATCAATAGTCGCTCACACCGCTCCCAAACATATAACCTACAAAATGAACACAAAATGCATAAAAAGTAACTAATACACATGAATATAAGCAACTAATTCAAGTAAAAGATAGTGGATAAGTGTATATAAAATCCACTAATCAAATACCCCCAAACTTAAACCGTTGCTTGTCCCCAAGCAACACAACATAATGCAATGCAATGCAATGAAATGCAACTAATCTATTTGCCTACGAATCCAGCAGTAAAGATAGAAACAAATCTATTCAACCAGCCTTAGAGAAATCAAGTAAACATGATAATACATCATATCAAAACCAATCAACAATTTCCTAGTCAATCATCAAGTCTTAGACTGTTATCACTAATATAGTGCGTGTGTGCTTAACAACCATGCTAACTGATATAAAATCAAATTTAACACATAACAAGTCTCTTCGAAGGCATCATACAGTGTAAACTTAGGAAATCCAAAAACAAGCTAGATCCAACTAAAATCAAACAATTACCAATATCGAGGGTCAACATGGGATACTTATGCATTATTTTCATCTACGGGGGCTTTTTGCTCTTTTCCCATTTTATTCTTCTTCTTTTTTTCTTTTATATACACATAGCTATTCAATGTCTTATTCCCTTAGGCTTTTCAATGCTACCTTAACGAGCTTTCGACCAACGAATCCCAGACCATTAAGACCTTAGGGCGCTAGGTGTAAAGACAATCCCCTCGGGCTTACTTACTCAAGTAACAAAGGCCACAAAACTAGACAAGCACGCCACGGTGTTTATTCATACTTTTTTTTTCTTTTTTTTTCTCTTGTTTTTTTTTATAGCTTATATATCTCATATATTCCCCCAAACTTAGGTTTTGGTCTAACTTTAGCCATCACTACTTGTTCTTTTCATTCTTTCATTTAAACTAGCATTATCCTTTAGAATACCATTATGTATCAATTTAAACTCAATCAATCAACAAGTTGTTTTTACTGTGTTATCCTTGATTATACCAGTTTCAAACAGGTAAAAGACTTAATTCCTAACAAGAAATCGCATCAAAGCTCTAATAATTAGTACTATACTTGTCTACCCAATTCCAATCTCATCATTAGCCAAAATAAACTTAAACTATCAAACAGCTGGACTCATGCAAGATGAACATAGTAACTAACTATTATTTTTGAATTTTTTTGATTTTTTTTTTAATAATGAACCTAAACTATATTAACAACATATGCAAAATAACATAACATAAACATGAAACTAAACATGCAATAATGAACTAAACTAAACTCCCCCAAACTTAGCAATTACAATGTCCTCATTGTAAAAAATATAGCGATAAGTAGAAGAGAGAACTTCCCTGTAATCGCCTAGCGTGAGTGAGGTGATGGTATCGATGGCGACGATCATTTTCCTATCCATTGAACCTCCAATACAATTCCCCGAGTTGCAAAGCCATTTGCTCTCTCGAATGCGTATATCGCCAGTAACTTTCTCCCAAACTTATCAATTTAACCTTCACTTCTCTCAAGTATCCTCTATAAATGCCCAATTCAATTGGTGTGAGAAATATGGTAGGAGATGTGGTAATATATAGAGGTGGTATGATGAGTTCTATCAGGTGGATTGTGGAGGTGGGGAGAAGTGATGGAGTGGGGAGATAGTGGTTGGAGTAGGTGGTGGATGGAGTTATGAAGTAGTGGGGAAGTGGAGAAAGTGGGGTTTTATTGGGGATGGGAGAAGTCTATGTGCAACTGCCAAAGTTGGTTGATTCAGACCCACTTCCAATGGGTGCTAGGCTTAGAAGCCCCCCTGCTGCTATGCTCTTCATGCTCATTGCATTTCTGAGAGACCCCACCTGGTACGGGGTTATAGTAAAGGGGCACCCTCTAGCTGGCATTTGCTACTGCTCGATTCCCTTATTTTCACACTGTGCTTCATTGTAGCTCCCTTAATGCTCCATTTTCCATCCTGCAAGATATACATGTGAGATGTAGTGAGTTATTGATAACATATCATAGTGTGGAGAGATTAACGAGACTTTTATTATTCTTCTACCTAGTAATTTAATGAAAACTATGATTAAGCAAATAGGAATTGAAAATATGATAAATAAACTAAAGATTGGGTTGCCTCCCAAATAGCGCTTGATTTACAGTCTTTCAGCCTGACTTTGTCTGGTCAACGCTATCCAATTCCTCGTCAATAATTGAGGAACCCTCCATCCATCAGAAATAATGTAGCTTTTGGTAGGTTCCCATTTGTAATAGCCATTGTATTAAAGTCACCTAGCATGCTTTCTTTAGATAAAATCACATTTAAGAATGTCCAGCATCTAGGTGTTTTCCCCATTGTGTCTGCGAATAGATTCTGGCATTGAGGCTTGTCAGACACAACAATCTCTTCTTCTATCTTCTCCAGCTCATCGCACCATGGCTTCAAAGTTGTACTCACTTTTACGTCACAAGGAGTATTGCCAACGACATGACTACCAATCAGATAAGGTTTTGCAAATCTAACCGGATTCTTGAACTGTGGAGGAGAAGGCACTTGAGGTATAAATAATATCGGCTCATCATCGTTGGTTCTCATAATTAGTTCTTCACCGACCTTGTTGTCATTATCCCCACTTGTCTCCTCTTTTTCAACATCTCGTGTCTCATCCAGTTGTAGATTTGGCTCGGGCACTTCATTAATCTTGGAATCCTCGTCATAACACCAAGTGTTTGTAGGAAGGTTGCTTACGTCTTTGGTCATTTGCTCTATCTGATCCACAAGATTTTGACTTTCCCATGCTTGATTACTCATCTTCTCCTCATCTACTATGAACTTGGACAATAATTCCCCCAGCCTTGAATTTTTGTTTCAGTCTCGGAAGCCATGTATTGAGGACCATTGGTTGAGGTTGTGAAACATTGTTCCATCCATTTATTAAAATTTTGGATTGACAGCTCCCAACTCCTTATTAGCTCTTCTGTTTCTGCTATACTCCTTAACATGAATTCATTAAACTCTGAACTGACTTCTTGTCGCCTTGGAGGTGGATATGAAAATTCCGGTGTGTATGTTGGATTTGGAGCATAGTATTGGTCTTCATAAGTATAGCTCCATGACGAATCCGGGTGATACTCCCAAACTTGATCATAATTATCATATGCATACTGATTGAGGTAGTTACCACCATACTGTACCGGCCCAAGATTGATGGTGTATTGATTACTCGGGTGATTTCCACACATAATCAATAATCACACATAATCGCCCATCCTTCAACTCATATCTGTCGAAATCCGATAATAACGTCCAACTTCCTCGAAAGTTCTTTAATAACCTCTCCGATCTTCAAGTTTGCGTAGAAAGTGTTGCAAGTCCATCAATCTTCATTCCCTTGGTTGAAGTCATGTTTGTGTATGGCCATCGATATGCAAAGTCATCCATGGTACCGAAAAGAGAGAAATATAGAAGAGAATTAAAAATAAAAATAAAATGTTTAAATTAAGATTAATTTGATTGAAATTAATATTGGTAAAAAATATTAAACTAATTCCCAATTCACGCTTAAAAACTTGTTGGGTAAAATCTAATTACGCACAACACGCAAGTATACGTGGTCAACAAGTAATAAAGTGATAAGTTGAGTATCGCTCCCACGAGAGAATTAGTTAAAAAAAATCACCAAGTACTAACTCAGTAACTAACTTCAATCTTATTTAAACGAATGAATTTCAAATTATATAAATTAAACTACTATTAAATTCCACTAATTAAATTAAGACTATGGAGATTTAAGATCACAACTTCACTTATTGCTTCATTTAAGTTAACACACTTCTCATCAATTATTCTCTATCCCGAATTGTTAATCAAGAACACTAAAGTAGTATTAACCACCTCTCGATGCACTAATACCGTATGAACATCAATCCACAATTAAGATAGAAATCCGTTAAACACCTTAATCAACTAACCCACTATATCTCTATGTGAATTACAATTGAAGAAGGTTTAAGAACAAGTTCTCTATCCGATTACATGCGGTGTCAAGCATATCTCTATCTTAACACTCATCAAGTTTAAGCTACTAACAAAATCCTGAACACATGTTATCATGATCAGATCTAAATCTATACTTCATCTCTCGAGTTCATATAGATTATCACGGTAATTGATGGCCAGTAAATTAAACAATCAAGTCCAAACCACAATAGACAATTCTCACGATAGAACATTATAATTGATAGCGAAGCATATTAAAATAAACTACACAATAAGATCCATTGTAATCTCAAACAAAGAATTAGTTCATTGAATTAAAACTAAGAATCCACACTTGAAATAACATTAAAAGATAAAAATAAGAGTAGAGTAAAGAATTGAATCTGTTGTCAGCAAATCTCCATCTTCCTCAAGCTCCTGCTCTTGATCTTCAATGGTCTTCAAGTTGCTTCAATCTCCAAAACTATTTAGAACTAGTGTTTTGATCTAATTTACTCTAATCTAATCTAATGGAATGCTCTCTCCCAATCTCTCCCTATCTCTTCAATCTCTAATATGCCCCCTAATCCTTGTTATTCCCCTCCTTTTATAAGCATTTTTACATGTCTTTAAGTCCTCTTGAAGTCCTTGAGTCAATTGGATCGAAACAATCCTTCCCGAACTCAAATTTGGCCAAAACCACTTTTTTACGTGACTACCCTTTCCCCTTGGGGGGTTTATATTGAAAAGGACCATCCGGTGGGCTACCATTCTGCTTTTTTCATCTGGTACCCCCTTGGGGGTTTTATTATGAAAAGCCCGCCCCTGCGGCATCATTTTCTCTCATCACAGCATCCTCTGGTAAAATGGTCATAACTTTTGATCCGGGAAGATTTACAGGTCCTTCCACCTATCAAATCGAAGATATCGACGAGATCTACAACTTTTATTCCTCGAGAATTGAGAAATTCTGGCCGGATGAAGGTTGAAATTGAGCTGGAAGTGACTGCTATGAAAATGACCACCCAAAACAATGACATTCGACGTCCGTTGGTACAACGATCATAACTCTTGCATCTGAACTCCGATTAGAGTGATTCAAGATGTTCTGGAAAGCTAAGACGACGCTCTACAATGTAATCTAATTTCTAAACCAAGAACATAAAATAAACATGAAAGCCCAAATGATATCCGATTTGCTTTTCTTTGCGTTTTCTTTGCTTTTCCTTACCAATAGTCGCTCACACCGCTCCCAAACATATGACCTACAAAATGAACACAAAATGCATAAAAATTAACTAAGACACATGAATATAAGTAACTAATTCAAGTAAAAGATAGTGGATAAGTGTATATAAAATCCACTTATCAGATATGCCGAACTGAATCGTAAATCTATGTCCATAGCTTTTTGCAAGCTAACCCAAAATCGTGAAGTGAACCTTGGGTCACGATCCAAAACTATGGATATTGGCATGCCATGCAATCTTACAATCTCATTCACGTACATACGAGCAAGACGTTCAAGGGAATAAGTCTCCCGTATATGCAAGAAATGAGTAGACTTAGTTAATCTATCAACAATAACCCAAATCATATCTATTCCTTGAGAAACCTTGAGAAGAACCGTAACGAAATCCATGGTAATGTGTTCCCACTTCTATTTCAGAATCTCAAGTGGTTGCAATGGACCCTTTGGTACTTGATGCTCTGACTTTACATGTTGACAAGTTAAACACCTCGAAATAAACTTCGCGATCTCTCTCTTCATATTGTTCCACCAAAATGTATGTCGAAGATCACGATACATTTTGGTACTTCCAGGATGGATTGCAAACGGTGTATTGTGTGCCTCCATTATGATCTTGTACTTCAAATCAGAGTCATTAGGAACACAAAGTCTGGAGTGGACTCGAAGTATTCCTTCTTCATCGATTCTTGCTTCTGGGATAACACCTTCTTGTACTTTCTTCTTCATACGCATCAGCTCCGAGTCTGTGGATTGAGCAACTTTAACTTTATCAATTAAAGTTGGTTCTATGTGTATACTTGACATTATTGCATGGTTCCCCGGAATCTTGAATTCTATCTTCATCTTTTGTAAATCACACAAAATGGGCCTTTGTGTTGACAACATCGCACTTGTTCCCGCATATGATCTTCTACTCAACGCGTCAGCTACCACGTTCGCTTTTCCAGGATGGTATTGAATAGTGTGGTCGTAATCTTTCAACAGCAAGAGCTAACGTCGTTGCCGCATGTTGAGTTCCTTTTGGGTGAAGAAATATTTGAGGCTTTTATGGTCTGAATATATCTCCACTTTCTCCCCATATAGATAGTGCCTCCAGGATCTTTAAGCGTGTAAACGATTTCTTGTCGACTCTAGATCATGAGTAGGATAATTCCTCTCATATTCTTTAAGTTGTCGCGAGGCATAGGCTATGACTTTCCCATGTTGCATGAGAACACACCTAACCCTTTGCAAAGCATCATTTGAGATAACAAATCCATCCGAACCGGATGGTATTATCGTAATGATGCGAAAATAAGTTTCCTTTTAAGCTCTTGAAAACTCTTCTCTCGCATTCCTCGCTCCATACTGAATTTTATATCTTTTGAGTCACCGAGTTAATCTGAGTAGCGATTCGAGAAAATCCTTCCATGAATCTCGATAATAACCAATTAAGCCTGAAAGCTACGTGACTTGATCACCGCCTTGGTTTGCTCCCAACTTTGTATTGCTTCAATCTTCGTCGGGTCAACAAATACTCCATGTTTTGACACCACGTGCCCAAGGAATGCTACTTCCTCAAGCCAGAACTCGCATTTCTTCAACTTAGCATAAAGCTTGTTTTCACGAAGCCTTTGGAGTACCAACTTCAAATGGTGCTCATGATCTTCACGACTTTTGGAATATATGAGGATGTCATCAATAAAGACAACAATGAATTGATCCAAATATTCCTTGAATACTCGGTTCATCATATACATGAAAACTGTAAGAGCATTAGTCAATCCAAAAGACATGAATAAGAATTCATAATGCCCGTACCGAGTTCTGAAGGCAGTCTTTGGAATATCCTCATTTCTAATCTTCAGCTGATGATATCCAGAATGAAGATCGATCTTTGAAAAGAATTGTGCTCCTTACAATCGGTTAAACAGTCATCAATGCGCGAGGTAATGTACCTATTCTTGATGGTGACATGGTTCAATTCCTGGTAGTCAATACAAAGTCGCATACTCTCGTCTTTCTTTTTTACAAATAAAACAGGAGCACCCCAAGGAGATGTACTAGGATGAATGAAACCGATGTCCAACAACTCCTATAGTTGGACCTTTAACTCCTGAAGTTCAATAGGAGCCATTCAACTTCACGTTCTGGGGGTAGACCGGGAAGTTCTTCAAGAAACACGTCAGGAAATTTACTAACAACAGAAATATTATTCAAATCTGACATGTCTTTATTCAAATCCATAACATGGGCTATGAAAGCTTGACATCCATTTTTCAATAAATGAATATCTTTATGACTTGATATGACAGTGATTTATTTTAGTGGTTTAGTGGCTTGAATTCATACAACAGGTTGGTTAGGAATATGAAAACTGACAACCTTACAAAAACAATCAATTTTGGCATGATGAGTAGTTAACCAATCAATCCTTAAAATCACATCAAAAGCAAGTATCTTTAAAGAGATAAGGTCAACAGGTAATGTGATGGTGCCAATTTGGATCAAACAAGATTTATAAACAAAAGGATGTAATAAAAGTGTCTCCTAACTGAGTCTCCATGATAGGTCAAAGTCTAATTTCTCCTGAGTTAAGTTTAAACATTGAGCACAAGCGGAGAGATAAATGAATGGGTAGCACCCCAGATCTAGTAAGGTATAAACTTCACAAGAATTTATGATTAGCTTACCCGTGATCACCTCGTTTGGGTTCCTCGATTTTGACGATCCACGATAAACGTTCTTCCAGAACCGCTTGACTTTGACTTTTCTGGGACAACCTTTTGAGTCACCATCCCCCTAAACTTGGTTTCGCTCTGATCTGAATCTCGTGATATCTCCTTTTTTTCCACAATTATAGCATACCTTGAACTACTGTGGACAGTTTGAGCTAATATGTCCCTCTTTTCCACATTTATAGCATACGACTGGTGGTTGTTCTCCTCCCTTAGAACCAGTTGCTGCTGGTGCTGACGTCTTCGCATGGTCATTGTTGAATCTCCTCTTTTTAAAATCTCCTCCCGACTCGCTTCTTCTATTCTCATGGCCATGATTACCACTAAAGTGGTTACCGCTTTTGTCCGTATTTTCTTTCCCCGCTGGTTATCGTTGCTCCGATGACTGTTGTCACCGGTATGACCCTGGTTGTGGTCCCTCGGTTGAACGTACTCGTTATCTCGCTCTAATAATTGACCCATGTTGACAACCTCTGAATATAGAGAAAACTTATAAGAAATGAGATATTGACGTATGTCGGGTTTCAAACCTCTCAAAAACATCCGCGTCATACGTTCCTCATTATCCACCAAATGAGGTGCAAACCTGGATAACTCCATGAACTTCGCCTCGTACTGGGACACCGTCATGTTATTTTGCTCCAGTCTAATAAACTCTACTTCCTTCATATAGACGAATACTTTCGGGAAAGTACTTGTCATTGAGCGATTCTGAAATGTTTCCCAAGACATCTTTGAAAAATTTGGATGGAGTACGCTTCACGCATTCCCCACCAAGTCATTACTCATTACGGAACATAAAAGTAGCGAATGGAACCTTATGTTCCTCCGTGCATCCCAAGACATCGAATATCTTGGTAATTTGCTTGACCCACGCCTCGCCTTAATCGGATCCGGCTTTCCCTAGAATTACGGTGGTCCCAACTCTTTGAATCGCTTGTTGTGACAAACCGCTCGTTGCTATCATTTCCACTGTATTTTATACACGTCTCTCCTCGTCTGCGATTTTGCATGAACTGCAAAAAGCTTCTAAACATTCCGCTGCTCATCGTTCGACATCGGTGGTGTGTTGTTCTGGAGGAACATTCTTTGGCTGTTATGCACATTCTCCTCATTGGTGAGTAAAGGTGTCTCCACGGTCTCATTTGCTCCAATCATTAACATTCTCAGCTTGCCATTCTCAAATATCGCTTATAAAACAAGGGTTAATTAAAGAAATTAACATATCACATAATATCCTTATATTCGACCAACCAACAAATAAGCTTAGGTAGGACACACTATCGAAGGATTTACTCGTCTCTCCCCTCCTAGTTCTATTGCCCGATCTCCGACAGATACCATATCCCTAAGCTCTGATACCAACTGTGACACCCCCAAAATAGGTATACAACACCCATTCTAAGTCCCCAAATACATGGTACAGAAATAACTACAACTTTATTAATACAACTGTCGTGTAAAATACGACAACACATCAACTGTGAGTTTAAATACAAATATTGTCATCTAGACAATATTCACACCCAAATAAGTCCTCATTATAATTATTGATACACTATTTTATAAAATAGTGAGGACTTCAAAAACAACTTCCTAGAACCTTCACTCCATACCCCGACTAGTACTCGCTACATTCTCGCCTCCTGAGAAGAAAAATGGAACAAAAAGGAAAAGGGTGAGCTCAACTAGCCCAGTAAAGAATATTATGACTAAGATAATATAGAACAAATTATCTTTAGTCTTCAACAGGAAAAAATCTAATAGAATATAATAGACAACAAGTTTCAGATCAATATTCGCAGCGGAAATAATAATTCATAGAAGAATTACGTAGAGAATGAAATCTACTATTATCTATGAATTTAAAAGTCCATCATCAATATTTTATCCCTGTAACATTAATCAATATACATCTTGAATCAAATATTCATCTTTGCACTACAGGCCAAAGATATTCATCAGTTGGTCATGTTCATCTCAACACCTATTCATCTTTGCACTACGGGCCAAAGATATTCATCAGAAAATCATTCATCTTTACACTATAGGCCAAAGATATTCAGTAATATCATCATTTAGGACTGAGGATGATGAAAAATATTTTAAAGAAAACGAATCTAGTGAAACAAAAGAACAAACATTAAGGATTCGTACTTTAAACAATCCCAATTCAAAAATACTTCATAAATAACCATAGTGGAGTAAAATTCAAGAATGAAGACCAAAACATGGATACAATCAAAGCTAGTATCCATAATAGATATTTTGGATAAAAAATGAAAATTTAATTTTTCTATGAATAGTGTCATATTTGTGAATAATACCGTATACGTGAATAGTATCATATACGTGAAAAGTAAACCTGACACTAAAAGACAAGAATTTCACAAGAAAAATATTACCAATATTCCGGCATAATGATATTGAAAGAAATAATATCATTTTAAAAAATAATAATATCCCTTACCTCGAAAAAGACAGTACTTACAGAAATTGACCGAAATCCAAACAGAAATTGACCGAAATCCACATACGGACAATTTTACAGGCTATAATCAAATTTCAGTCAAGAAATGGGGTCCACAAACATGAAAAACATGTTTTAAATATTTTTAGTAACAAAAATACTCTTCCATCTCATTTATTCATATAGCCCACATTCATTGTAAAAATATCACCATTATTATATTATTAAAATATAATAATATATTTAAGTGAATTATTTTATCGAAAAAGATAAAATATCAATTTTTAACAATTGTCACATTAAAAATTTCTCCATCTATATCCACATAAAATGAATATTTTCCTTATCATATAAATCAATAATTAATTATTCACAAATAATATTACGTAAATCACAATCTTGATAATCGTGCCATTCCTAAGAAAGAGAGGGGGCTTTCCAATAAGGATTTCTCCTCATCGGCGCCATGATTAGGTGACCAAACCTCTCATTAGATGTAACTTTCTAGACATTGCCAATAATGTTATCTAATAATATTATTCAAATAATATGAATTATTGATCCGATAATGGAAAATCTTGTGTAATGACAATTATTGAAACAATAATAATATAAAATATCAACGGGCCATTATTGAATCAATAAAATAAAATATTGAGCAGATAATTACTTTGTAACAATTATTGAGTAGTGCTTGAAATTACGTAAGAATCAATAATTGGTGCAATACTGCAGTGTCTTCTTGACAACAACACGACATCGTGTTTTAACCACAGGGGTATTCCAACAAAGATTAATTGGTAAATAACTACTGGCAAATTATTTATAAACAACTTATACTTGTCATTTTCTTTATCCAATCGCTTTCCGCTATGGGGCCCACACAAGGCTGCTTATATTTCCCTTAATGTTCACCAAAAATAACATCCTTATTGCGCCGTCTTATACTAGCCTCTCCAAGCCTAATCGGAATTAAATCTACCATCAAAATATTTCCCTTAATGTTCACCCTACAGTTCTTGTATACGAACCTAATAGGAATTACTTCCTTATTCGCGATTTCTATATTTAGAGGGAAATTCAATTCTTCACTAGGCAATCCTAGTTTCATAGCAAATTCATCAGATATAAATGAGCAAGTAGCACCCGAATCAAATAATACATAAGCATCAATATCATTGATTGGGATAATACCTGACACCACATCCTTTGATTGCACAGCATCTTGCACAGTCATGTTGAAGGTTCTGGTTGTGGGTTTGATTGATGTCATTGGTCCAGTAATGGCCCATGTACCTCCACTGCTACCTCCCTTATTTCTCGTTGCTTCTCCAGCTTTCTTGTTGGGGCACTCACGAGAAAAGTGATCCTTGGACCCGCAAGTTTAGCAAACATTCTTCTTGGGTTGATTGCAATTTGGGGCAATATGACCCTCCTGGCCACAGTTAAAGCATACACGCTTCCCCATCAAGCATACACCCTTGTGAAACTTCCCGTATGTAGCACATGCTTCAAACTTCTTATTCTGCTGGCTACCTTGTTGATTCCCAGCACCCACATTTCCATTCCATTTTCTTTTCAGGTTATTATTACCATTTCCACTACCACCACCTCCATTCTTCACCTCCACTTCATTCTTCTTCTTTTTCTGTTCCTGATTGAACTTGGTTACTGCCTCGCCTCCACCTTCAGCGAGAATGGCCTTTTCCATTATGGTTGCAAAAGTCTTCAACTGGAACAAGGAAACCCTACTAAACAACCAGGGCTTCAGTCCCTGTTCAAACCCTCTTCGCCTTGCGTTCATCTCATCTTGACTTGGTATAGCGCAGAAACCTCGCTAACTCATTAAATTTCATGACATACTCCGACACCGCTTATCGTTCCTCGCTTGATTCTAAAACTGCACTTCTAATCGGCTTTTCAACTCTCTGGAAAATAGGTCTCGAAGAAAATCTCCTTAAACCTTTCCCAAGTCATAATTCATGGTCCCTCCCGAGTTTTATTGGCCTGCCACCAATAACTAGCCTCTGCTTTCAACATAAATGTTGCAAAAGCAGTCTTCTGGTTATCCTCTACCCTTGCCACATCAAAAACCTTCTCAATTTCCATGATCCAAGTCTGTGCTTCAATTGGATTCATGGATCCACGGAATTCTGGTGGTCCAACCACCTTGAAGTCCTTAAACGTAGCACCTTGGTTCTGAGGTTGATTCTGCGATTGATTCTATAATGCACTTGTCAGTAACGTCACCAGCTGCTGAACGGGGTTAGCTTCAGCATTATCGTTATTGGTTCCTTCAACGGTTCTCTAACGGGGTGGTTGACGTCTTGGAGGCATTTTCTGTTAAAAAAATACACTCATTAGATTATTACTCAACTCTTTCAAGTAACTTCTAATTAACTTGCCCCCAAAATAATCACCACATAACACATAACACTTTGGATAAAAGAAGATAATAACTTTTATTCATACTTAATTCTTTGAAAAACATCATAACAATAGCATCACTGCTACTTACATTATTTTCCTGAACTACAAAAGTTTCAGGACATCATCATCATATCCCATAAGTTGCATAACACTTGGGATTTACATAATACTTATCATAACATAAATCATAAATCAAATACACTTCCTACGATGTCCTATTAAGATACTACAAAGCCTTACGATCCTCTTCTTCCATAATTCGGAACATGGTTCGATGATCTAGTATATACGAGGGTAGCGTCTCGAACTGAATTGGGTAACCCATGACCCGATCCTGAGCTTGATTGATCGTGATGTTGAATACGTTATCCATTTCCTGCATCTTCATTCTCTTTGCTTGTGCGTCTCCCTCTGCTATTTCGGCCCGTTGATCGACTTCACCAAATGCTGCGTCTTGGCTCTTGCCCTTTTGCAGACTCTTCTCTCAACTTTCTCTTCAACTCTGAAATCTCTGCTCTCATTTGGTCGTTCTCTTCTTCAGTGTGAACCAGCTTCTCTTCAACATTGTTCAGTCGTTCTTCTTGATCCTGGATCTCATCGTCCTTCTGTGCCATCGAGATCTGTTGTTCAGCTACTATCTCTTTTAACTCCTCGACTGTATCTTGAAGTTCCACATTGCGGTCATGCACCTCATCGTACATACAACCAGCTATCAAGTTAAGTGAAATCCTTTCCTCTTCGTCCTCTTCATCAGTCTGTGGCAGCTCCACGGGATCTTCCTCATCGTCTGTCTCTATCTCATCATCCTCATCATGTACCCTCTCCTCACACAACCATCATGACCAACTTAATCGCTTCCCCGTGGCGATAATTGTTCCCAAAAACAACTTTGATATCTCGAGACTCCTCCTCCCTAGCTTGACCGGATCCTCCTATATTAGACATCCACATCGCCAACCAAAGTTTAAGTTTTAATTACTAATCATTACTACTTGACGCTCACGAGCACATAAGTTGTAAACACATAAGCACATAAGTATTTTATTACTGCTTCCTTAAAACTCGATAAGAGTTTATCATCACTATCTTTTCGAAGGTTACTTCCTAATGCTTTTCCCCCACCTAAGGTTCATAACCTAAGGCTTTAATACCAACTTGTGACACCCCCAAACCCAGGTACTTCATTCCCACAGGATTTGGTGTTCACTTAATCAAATATTCATATCTAACTACCCAATCACAATAAAACTGGATAAATAAAACATTTCCCATTAAAGGATTACATAATAAAATCTCTCAGGTTGTCTAACCTTTAAATACAATCATTCAAATGCGGAATTAAAATTATTACATAACATCATTATTAAGAAGTCTAAGATCATCACAATAAAAAAAAAAAGTACAAATCAAAGATCACTTGTACAATTTTCCCTTTCCTTTGCTAGTTGAAGGTTCATCTACCTTCTCCACTTTAGTCTGCAAATGAGTTTATAAATATGCAAGAGTGAGCACAATAATTGCTCACTTTGGATAAAATAATGAATCAACGGAAGAATAATAATAATAATAACGCGAATGAGTAGGCTCATCAAAACTAGATAGTACTCTAACAATGATAATCAGGAACTGAAATCCAAAATATGGAATAAACATAACCGAGGGTTATAAGACTATTAACTATGTCCACAGTTGCGAGTAATCTTTCAACTCCAACTTTAACAGTCATAAGACTATAAGGACTCCTCCTACTTAGGGGGGTCAGCCCTTCGTACCATGTATTGTGCACAAACATTTAACGCTACGCGTAAGTTATCCCCTAATAATAGGGTTGTTCATCTCAGTATTTAGAGTACAAGTCCGCACCAAAGAGAGCTTGGTTTGGATACGCTTTCAAGGGTAATTTGAAGTTCAATGATCATCAACTAGAGGACTAGTTGAATTAATACTAATAACATCATATTATAGAATACTCATAATTGAATAGTCATGGTAAATTAAAATCATGCTTTAGGAATAATCTAATAGCATACAACTTGAATAACTATAACACACCTTGCTTGAAAAATATTAAGCTAAGGTTATTTAGAATTGAATACTAAGCATGCATGGCAATATGAACGATAAACTATTCAAATATATTCGGGCATGCTAAACAACAAGTTAAATACAAGAATAACTTATTCAATATCAAAAACAAAGTTTAGAAACCTTGCATTATTATATTGGAAACAATAATTGATTCAACAATAAAATAGATTAGAGAACTTGCATTATTTATAAGGTAATCGAATTGGAAACCATAATTAGTTCAACAAGATAAAGGATTAGAAAACTTGCCTTGCTCGTGGGCTAAACCGAACAATTCAAACCACAATATCCTATAAACATATGTCATCATAACATAATTAGTCATTACCACCTTACGAACATAACTAAGTACGTTCATCATGTAAAAATTGGATTTTTAATCACATAATCAAGTTATACACAAGTTAATCGTTAATAACATACTTATTCATAGTATAAAAATACTAAAATCAACATTTTACAATCCTACTATCATCACATAACAATTCCTTAAAATTTTGAGTACAAAAAGTACAATCTTTGTCGAGACCATTCGCTAACTTCATGTTCTGCATTTTCACAATGTATATTGTGTATGGCAATAAGCATATGAGATGAAATAAGTATTGTATGAGAATAAAGTTACAAGGTCATACAACAGTATACTGTATTGCATAAAGGCCTTGAAAAATGAATCTTGGTCAAGGTCATACATGCAAAATCAGTTTTCAATCGACAAACTTTCAGCGATATAAGAAAAAAAAAAGCTAATTTTAGCCTACAAGCTCGTTTCTAACAGTCTAATTCATATGTAATTCATACAAAGACTTCATGTAAACATAATTCAAGAACTCCTAACATGATTCTACCCATACAACAACATAAACAACAAATTTAAAACATCCAATTTCACTGTTTTTGATAAAAACTCACTTTTTGATGTTTTTAATGAAAATCAACACTGTAATTTTGTTTTTCAACCAAAACAATTAATTCAAAGCATCTTTATCAATATTTATACATACTCTATCAATTTAAATAGCTAATTTATTAACTACACAACTAATTAGCCCTCAATTCCACCTTTAAATTAACCCATATTCATTCACATAAACTCTCTGTAAAATATTTTTCTTCACAAACCACATTCATGACATCAATTCATTGACTATAAGCATATATAACCTATAAAAATAGTTTTACAATCACTAGTTGATCATATAAATACACATACAATCAACAATTTATCCTATCACAAGAATTTTACAGAGAAATAGGAGAAGAAAAAACTAAAACTTTTAAAACTTAAAAAGGGTTGAAGAATACCTTGCTTGTAGAGGATGATAGTTATCCTTTTGATTATCAAGCGTTTCTCCAATTCCTTTTTCCAATTCTCTAGCCTTTCTTCCTTTCTTCTTTTCTCTCTCACTTTTCTTCTTCTCTTCTTCTTCTTTCTCTGAGTTTTTTCTTCCTAACACTAACTAGCGTACTAACAAAATAACGTATATAATATAATATGTACTAATTATATAACATAAATATTAATATAACTGATATCAGTTATAATAGATTTGAAAATCAAAGGCCATAAGGCTTGTTTGGTTAACTAACTAAAAATAAACACCTTGTTTGGTAAAGCACAATTAGATTAAAGACTTAATAGGCATTAGGCCTTATTTGGCAAAACTGAATTAAAACTCCTTTAAGTTATTTTAATAACTACTTTATAAAAGGTTATTTGTCACACTTTATCACCATTTATTAAATCACTACATCACATAAACCAATACCACAAAATTATAATTTTCTATATAATTATAACTTTATTTAATCAACTAACACATCTTTTAATTACAAATTCAAATAAAAGAATAATAATTCAATTAATCAAACTCTCTAACTTAATAATTAAATTAAATTAGCACAAAATAATTAATTTCCTTAATTATTTATTTAACAACTAGTTAACCAAATTGAATCAAATTTGAACAATTATTTATTTAACAATAAACACATCCATTAAATACTTAAATATTTCAATAAATATTTAATATAACAATAAAAATTCTGGAATGTTACATCATTCCCTCCTTACAAGAATTCTGTCTCCAGAATCACCATTCAAATAATTCATTCATCACATCAGTCCATGAATCAAGCCCCACTCACTCCTCTATCAGATCATAAGCATAGAATCAAGATTTGTTCATAGAAAGGTATAAAATCCTACAAAGAATCTGATCTTGATCTGTGTTAAATGTTGTGTTTTAGTGTTAAAACATGTTATATATAGTGTATATTGATGATCTGGGTTGATAGATGTTAGATCCATAACATCTATAGGCTCAGATCTTGTGTTTTTCATAATCTGGAAAATCTTTAAAAAGTGGTCTGACAATGAATGTCAGACCCTATAGATTTCATTATGTGTAATGTTTTAGTGTTTTGAAAGTTTGTACTAGTAGTATGTAATGTTATCTTTGATCTGGACTTGGAATCATACATATATCAGATCCAGGTTGCAAGATATGGTTGGTCAAAACCCGTTGACTGACCATGACTGAACAAGTTCTGGGTAACCCAGAACTTGCCCAGATTGGTCTGACAAGAAGTTTGAAGGCTTGGATCTGACAGTGTGTTGAATGTTTGTGTTTATCTTTAGATCTAAGTTGTAATATGTTGTTTGTACTACATGGTTATGCCTTAAAATCTTCTATATATCAAACAGGTGAATCGTAGTTGATGGTCAAACCAAGCCGGACGGGCATGAAAAGCTGTTTTCTAGGTAACCCAAAAAATGCTTGAACATGTCGTCTGACATGGTTTGACCGGCATGTATCTGTCTGATCTGTGACACCCCCAAAATAGGTATACAACACCCATTCTGAGTTGCCAAATACATGGTACAAAAAGCAAACTACAACTTCAATAATACAAATGTCGTGTAAAATACGATAACACATACTGTGACTTTAAATACAAATATTGTCTTCTAGACAATATCAACATTCAAATAAGTCCTCATTACAATTATTCATACACTATTTTACAGAAATAGTGAGGACTGCTAAAACATCTTTCTAGAACCAAAGATCTATACCCTCGACTCGATCCTCAAGTTATGTTCTCACCTCACGAGAAGAAAAATGGAACAAAAAGGAAAAGGGTGAGCTCAACTAGCCCAGTAAAGAATATTATGACTAAGATAATATACAACGAATTATCATTAGTCTTCTACAGGGAAAAATCTGATAGAATATAATAGACAACAAGTTTTAAATCAATATTCTGCAGCGGAAACAACAATCCATTAAAAGAGTCACGTAGAGAATGAATTCTACTATCTTCTAAGATTTAAAAGTTCATCATCAATATTTCATCCCTGTAACAACAATCAATATACATCTTAAATCAAATATTCATCTTTGCACTATAGGCCAAAGATACTCAGTAATATCATCATTTAAGACTGAGGATGATGAAAAATATTTTTAAAAAAAACGAATCAAGTGAGATAGAAGGACAAATATTAGGGATTCGTATAACAGTTTATCCAAGATCAATAATACTTCATAATAATCAATTGTGAAGCAGAATTCAAAAATAACGTGAATAGTGTCGTATACGTGAATAGTGCCGTATTCGTGAATAGTGTCGTATACGTGAATAGTGCCGTATACGTGAATAGTAACCCCGACACAAAAAGTTCCAAATTTGATTAAAAAGTTCACCAATATTTCGGCATAATGATATTGAAGAAAATAATATCATTTAAAAAGAAAATAACATCCCTTACCTCAAAATAATGGTACTTCTGATCAGAATATCGGATAGAAAACCGAAGGAAACTTGTACCAAACAGCAACTCTCAAAGTATCAAAATACTCACAAAAATACGTTCGATAATCTAGAGAGAAAGAAAACTTGATTCTAGTGTGATTTTCAATTCTAACCTAAGCGTCTATTTATAGGAAAATGTTACAACGCCATAGGAGACTAAAATAATAAAATAATATTATTTCAATTCTCATTTTCTACGCATGTAAGCTAGCAACCATCTTTGACAAAAAAATCAGCAGCCCACATGTGTATTCAACACCAACCAAAAAGTGGGTCCCACCCATAAATTAATAAAAATCATTTTATTTTTTAAAACTTCAATAATTCATAGAAAATAGCCCGTTTATCAGAAAAATATGAATTTTATGTCCATTCCACATGAAATCGAATTCTCTACAACTTTGTAGCTTTGAGTTTTTCTAAATTCCAAACAAAAAATATCCAAATTCACAAATGATGATTTTAATACCTCCACTCGACAAAATATCTTGATAAAACACCTCAAAGATTAATTCCTTCATTAATAACCACATAAAATAAATAAATCCATCATTTATATCCACATCAAATAAATATTTCCTTATCATATAAATTAATAACTAATTATTCACAAATAATATTACGAATCACAATTATGACAACCAAAGTTCCTCCCATCGAAAGAGGGGGGTTTCCAATAAGGATTTCTCCTTATTGGCGCCGCAATTAGGTGACCAAACCTCTCTTGATGTAACTTTCTAGACATTGTCAATAATGCTTATCTAATAATATTACTCAAATAATATGAATTATTGAAATGATAATGGAAAATATCGTCTGATAATTTATTGAAACAACAATAATATAAACTATCAACGCAAAAATTATTGAATTAATAAAATAAAATATTGAATAAAGAATTCATCGTAATAATTATTGAGTATGCCTTCTTTACGCATTTAATCAATAATTCAAAATAATCGTGCAATACCGTAGTCTTATCAGAACATCCTCGAATCCGGGTCCCGAATCGCCATGGATCCGGGTTTATTATTTCTACAATCATATGAAAGATATAAACATAAATTGTTTATACATTAAACTTTACACACTATTCCCAAAATCGAGTAACCTTAACTAATACACAATCGTGAATCTGCCTCTAACACATGACAATACTATTCTTCAACATACTTTACAACAACTTAACTTCACATTTTATCCCAAAATCAACTTGGCATTATCCTTTTCTCAGATTCCGTCAGTATTCGCCTTATCTGCAATGTTTTATCATGATATAGCAAGGGTGAGCATGAAAGTTGCCCAAAGAAGTTTAAAAAAACAAGGTAAAGATATATCATGATTGAAACAGTTTGAATAATAAGTGGCTATCCTTCACAATGTAGTTGTGAATTAGCATGAACAAAATTTCAAAGCTGAATGAACATTGAAAATGAACATAACAATTATATCTGAACTGACTGGTAATGAAGGTGATCAGCCTTTCATACCTGATGAATACATGCAATATGTATAGAGTACAATTCATAAGCATATCTGTCTGAAACCACTCTTAAAAGAGTTTAAGTAAAAAGAACTTGAAAAACTTGCATGAACCGTTGATTACCATAACGCAATATAATACGCTTCTCCTGAAGACCTAATATTAATAATATAGATCTCCAATATTAGAATAATATCATCATTGTTATAAAATAACTTAAACATATTTCCACATACTCCTATCGATTCATACAAACATATAAAACCTATAATAGATCTTTTTTAGTCATAACATATAGTTAAGTATTAGACATTAGTTTTAAGTCTTAATATTATTATTATACTTTGATATTCTTTTAATCACATCATAACTTATACTTATAAGTTATTCATTTTTATATGTTATCCTAGTAAATTAGATAACATCTTAGTAAACCTGAAATACCATTTCAAGAAGACGGATTTTATTTCAAGATCCAAGAAATCACTATTCTTTTCACGAAAAATACCAAATCAACTTATTATTTTTTATCCTTTGGTCAAACATATATACATGTATTTCATACATAAAATATTTTTCCGTAATTTTTCAATTTCTTTTACTAATTTTCAAAATCATAATTAGTGCGTGACTTAAGAAAATTAGCTACCTCGTGCTTAACTCCAGAGATGCCCATCTTTTGACATAACCTTATATATATTAACGTGATGCTCCATTTTAAATTTCATGGCAATCGGAGTTGTAGAACTCCGGTTATAGCGATTTCCGTCGGAAAATCACAAAAATTGAAATGGTCATAACTTGGTCGTTTTAAGCGGAATTAGCTCATTTTTGGACACACGAGCTACATATTACCATATATTTTCATTTCCCAAAAGCCTGTAATTTTTCTCATTAACTAAATGTCCAAAACAGCCCTCGGAAAATTTTGGCCAGAAACTTTTTGCACTTTGGCAGTTTTGGAGTCCTTCACCAAAACTTAAATAAAACGAAATCTGTAACTCCGATTAATGATCCGTCAATTTTGTTGGATTCATATCTTTCCAAACTACAGTTTTCATATATCACAATCCATATTTGGATATGTTTAGCTCCTGAATTTAGCCCGAAGTGACTGTTCCAAAACTGTCCTTTTCACAGTTTTCTTAACTTTGTGTAGTTTGGGAGAAATCCCATAACTCCCTCCTCCGATGTCGGATTTAGTCCGCTTTGAGTCTATGGAAAGCTTATTGAGTGTACTATAACATATCACAAGTTCAGAATTTTAGAGCACTCTCAAAAATCCGAAATTTTCTGTTTTAGGGCAGCAGTCCACTAACTCATTTAAAACAAAAAAAAACTGTTTTGGTTATTCTTCTTTTTGTTCAAGCCTATCAACTTAAAAATGGCAAGATCTAACCATAAAATATCATATATCATGTAGATCTTCCTCATATGGATCAAAATCATAAGTTCAACACTTGATCTAAAAACACCATATCAAAACACTTTTAAACTAACAAGAGTTTTGAATTTAGGAAATTTTCATACCTTTTTCTTAAGCCTTCCTTCTTCTTCTTCTTCTTCCTTCTTCCATGGATGAACTTTCTCTCTCTTTAATTCTTGAAAATAATTGATGCAAATGGTTTGGTTGATATGAGGGGCTAATATTGCTTGGATTATTGCCCCAACAAGTTGCCAATTATTGAACATAGGATTCTTTAGCAATTATTCACCAAAATGGGACAAAAGGGTAAAATGGACATTTCCATATCAATAATTGATTTCTTTTTCTTTTTTTTTTATTTAGCATACCAAATGTCCAATATGTCCCTCCTTAATTGGTTTGGGCCACCATTTCCATCTTTTGGGCTATCAATAAATAATATATTAGACTTAAAATTTAATTCTTTGGGCCATGTAAATTAACATAGTCAAATTCTTTTCTATCTTACCCAACCCTAAATATTTAATTAGGATATCCAATCTAAATATTTAATTAGAGTATCATTCCAAATAATTAGAATTTAAATCATCACTCTACTACAATAAATTCTATAACCTAATTAAGCATATTTTAATTAAGTTATAAAATTAAAATCTTGAGATAATAAAAATATATCTCTTAACTTAATATAATTTTAATATTATTACTATTCTCCCACAAGTAGGCTTAGTTTGGGCCATTAATTAATCCCATTGAGCTAGCCATTTTACTTGTGTTACCTACTAACAAAAATTAACTTGGGCTTCCACCCAAAATTTAATTGGGTCATTATAATACTTGTCCCATACATAATATATTGGGCTAGATTAAATAATTAATTGCCCTTAATCACTTTATCTACAAGTCTCATGCTTAATTAATTAATTGGGCTTATTTAGATGATATAACATCATTAGTCCATTAAATCTACTCCTCTTGGACTCTATTCAAATTAATTGGGTTATAACCTTATTATAGTCCATTATTTTTAATTCTATTCCATTCTACCCTTATCTTTAAATTAGGGTTTACATCTCTCACTCTAGAAAATAAATTCCTTACTCATGCCCTTTTAATTTCATAAACCAAATTATACTTGGTTATAAAATTAATTATTGGAGATATATAAAATAAATCTCTTAATGTCAAGATATACATTTATATACTAATATTCTCCCATATTATAACCTCTCAAAGTTATTTAATCACCACACCTAATATATATATTAGGTTACATAACTTAATTCTTACTTCACCCTTATATACAAAATAAATGTATTCACATTATATAATGTATATTTATTTACTCATATCCATAATTCATATAATCATAACATATTTCACTTCTCACACTAATTTTGACTTTTCTCCATAAAAAAGTTAATCGTTGACTTTGACCAAAAAGTCAATCTTTACACATTTTGTGCTTACTGTCCATTCTGACTAAACTCGACGTTTTGGACGCAATCGAGCAGTCCATGCTTCAAAATTCTATCTCTAACTCAAATTTTGAGTTTTAAATTACTCCATTCTCATTACTAATCGTATTAACTAACGACCTTTATACTTCTTCAAATTCTTATTTGTCACCAAGACCAACACTCAAGCTATGTTAATTACTAACATAGTTTTATCTTGATCATTAACTTGATTCATCATTCCTCTTGCTAATATATATATATATATATATATATATATATATATATATATATATACATAGCATCTCTTCTGTGAAATCTTATCTCCAATAATAAAATTTCCATATGTACTTATATAACATTTCTTAGACTATTATTCAACACATCGAATTTACAGTGTATCGTAATACCTTATTCTTGATATTCCTCCAAGTACATATTGATTCATTTCTAGGGTTTTGGAATTTTGTAACCCATATTTTCTCTATTCTCATTCGAATATCAAACCATATAGGTTTTTCTTGAAAATTTTAAATAAATTCTCAAATTCTCATCTAGGTTTTATTCTTTAACCTTTATTCTAATCATTCAAGATTTTAGAAACTTTTCGGGTTGTCACGACTCTTTTATCGTGTCACCACGCCAGATTCTTATTTTAACCACTGTGTAATCCAACAAGATTAATTGGTAACAATTACGCCGTTATTTATAAAAGCCTAACTTTGTCATTTTCTTCATCCGGCAGCTTATTCCAAGTTATGGGGCCCTTAATTGATCGCTTCCGTCGCATGGGATATTCTTCGAACAAAAAGAATATTCCACGACCAAACGAATATTCCCCGACAGAATGAATATTTTATAACCATTTGCTTATTTTGCAAAATTTGCACATTTCACCCATAACTAAAGCATTATATCAAATTAACACCTTATTAATTTAGAATAATGAATAGAGAAAATTTAATTTATAATAAGTTGGGGTCTTACATGATCTGTTGTTGTTATTGTGATGTTTTGTGATAGATCTACTCGTTTACATGTTGGCCTCACACTGCAGCTTTTAAATCACTAAAACATTACATATCTTTCAAGTTGTGGAAGCCCAAAGTGGACAGGTCAAACTGTTCTTCATTTCTGGGTAACCTAAAAAATGAAGAACATGTCTGACAGTCACTTTGAAGGCTTTGATCTTGTTGGTTTTATGTTGTTTGTCCATGTTTGTTGTTGGATCATGTAGTCTTACATTAGAACTACAAGATCTAACTAATAACATGTCCAAAAACATCATGATCTGATCTGTGTACTTGATCAAAGTAGACAAGTCGAAACTGACTATGAATGTTCTTGAAGGCTCAAGAACACAATAGGCTATGCTTTTTGTCGCTAAAGGCCTATAGCAACAATTTTATTAATTCTAATTAATTAAATTTTCAAAAATTATTTAAAAATAGAAATAAATTATTAAACATTCCAAAAATTATTTTAAAAATTATTTTAAGCTATAAAAATTAACTTTTAATTATTTGGAATATTTTCCATAAATATTAATATTTATTTAAATATTATTGATATTTAATTTATTTAGTAAATGCATTAAATAAATTAATTAAAAATTATTTTAAATGATAATAAGGTATTAAAAGATATTTTAAGTTATAAAATATAACTTTTAATATTTTAAAGCAAGTTTCATTAATTATTTATTATTATCGATATTAAAGTTATTTAATAATTATATTAAATAAATTAATTTAAAAATGATTTTAATATTATAAAAATTATTTTAAATGAAAATAAAGTGTTTAAAAATATTTTAAGTTATAAAATATAACTTTTAATATTTAAAGGATAATTTCATTAATAATTTAATATTAATGATATTAATTTAACATTAATGATATTAAATTTATTTAATAATTATATTAAATAAATAGTTTTAAAATGATTTTATTAATTTAAAATTTATTTAAAAGGGATATAAATGAATTAAAAATATTTTAAGTTATAATTAATGACTTTTAATATTTGGATAAATAATACATTAATATTTTAATATTAATGGTAATTATTTAAAAATAATTTTAATTGTTTTAAAAATCATTTAAAGGTAATATAAATGTTTTAAAAATAGTTTAAGTTATTTTAAATAACTTAATGTTTTGGCAATGCTTTCATTAATACTTTAATATTATTTAAATATTAATGATAATGAAATTACTTAATATTTAAATCATTTAATAATGATTCCGGTATTTCAAAAATCATGATAAATTGTAATACTTATTTTAAAATTATTATAAAGTCATGAAAAATAATACGACTGGTGTTTAAGTTATCTAAATGGATATTGAACTACTGTTTAGAGTCTTAGACTCGATAATTACCCGATAAAGTTGTCGGTACACCAACATGTTTCAGAAATTGATCTGGACTTATATAATATGTTTGTATACGTGATTATTTGTGATTCAATGGTTGATAAACATATGTGACAATGTGATTAGGTTATGTCTTTATTTGCAAATATAGCGATTACTATGTGTTTATAGTATGTTATTCTAATCGAATCTAATGATCTATTTAATAATAGGGATTGATATAAAAGATAAATCTAAGTTGTGTAAGCAGCAGACAAGGCAAGTATCTAACTCTTTGCATTTATTTTATGCAATGGACCTACATAAGATAATATCTGAACTATTCTTTTTAATTGTTCAAATATTTCAACCTTTGTATATACTTATGCAATGATTCTGTATAAGTAAGTTATTAAATTATAATTGTTGAACAAGTTCCTTTATTCTGTTATTGTAGATCAAGATATACACTACAAGAAATCACACAAAAAATGATGCTAAAATTTGTCACATAAAATTCATTTTTCTTCACTAAAACATTTGGTGACGAGTGTTAATCGTCACGTAAACCGGCATTATTTGACAATATTTGATGTTGTCACTAAATGTTTTAACTTATGGTGACGATCTACATCATTGTCACTATAATTAATTACTTTTAGTGACGTTAATAGCATCATTATTCGAATGAAACTTTCGTCACTCTATATTATATTTCGTCATCAAAACTTGGTGCATTAAATGATGAAAATCGTTTTTCGTCATTAAATGATATTATTTTAGTGACGAAAAATATATTACTCTATTTAAATCATCTAATTTTAATGACGACAATATTGTCATATTTATTATTATTCTTTCGTCATGTTATTGTGTTTATCGTCACCAAAAATAAGAAAATAAATGACGACAGAACAATTTGTCACCTAATAATATATTTAACATGACAATTATATCGTTGTCATTTTATATTTTAAATAATATTACAAAATAATTTATAACCAAAGAGTTACTTTTTAGGACACATATTAAAGTAGACCAGTAGTACACATATCAAGCAGTCAAATGAACTACTTTCCATAAAATAACAGTCAAAATCACCCCAGCATACTATTGTAGTATTCAGAACTAACATACAGACAACTACTCTCAAAACCAAGGACAATAGCCCAACCTAGGCAGCAATGGAAGGCTCAGAGGCTGCAGAGAGTCTGGACCTCTTTTTTGCCAAGCTCTCGCTGCGTCGTTCCCTCTATTCCTTCAACCTACTAGCGAGAAGTTTCTAGTAATCTGCTGCCTTTGATTTGGCCTTAGCAATCCTTTGTTTCTTCTCAGCAATTCTAGCACGCTTCCTTTGCAAAGTCAATGGAGTCACCAACCTTTGAATCTTGGGAGCTCTACTGACCTTCTTTCCTGTAAACACAATTAAATAAAGATTAAATGATGTGCTAGTTATTTGAAATTAATATATAATCTGTAAACTATAATATCACATCTCTATCTATATTTTCATTTGTTGCGTTCACTTGTAAAGTAAACAGTAGAAAATAACAAGGAGAAGATTAGAGAATTCACCATTTTTGGTAGTGAAGGTTCGACGATATGTGTTAACATACTTCCTGACATCATCTTCCTTGGTAAGGTTAAAGAGTTTCCTGATCTTCGATGCTCTCTTGGGACCTCTCATCCTTGGTTTCTCAACATCAGTCAGGCCAGGAAGATCATTGTCACCCTTCTTCACAATTACCAAGTTCAGAACTGAGAGATCAGGGCTTACAATGCATCCTCTTACAGACTTCCTTTGACGCTCTCCGTTACGCCTACCATATCCTCTGAAGCATGGAGTACCTGCACATACATCCAAGTTGAAGTACTTCCATCAAAAGAGAATATCAGAAAGCATCAGATCAACATTCTACCAACCTCTGACAAGTAAAAGACAAACACGGCCAGGAGTCAACACTCCCTGCTTCATCGGAAAACCTTGCTTGTTACAGCCTCCCATGATCTTTGAAGACATAAACCTTGAACTCCTGTAGTCATTTAACATGACTATGTTACCATCACCCTCTCACAAAGTATACATCAAAAACAGAAAATAACACTTAGAAGTACAAAAGTCATACCTCACCAAGAGCATCACCGCTGACCTCTTGAGAAATCCTCTTGTCATAAAAAGCATGGCTGAATAATAAAATAACAAGTCATATATCACACCACCTCATAAGCAAATGACTTTAGAAAAAATGAAGCACAAAAGAATGACAAAAATGCTTTATTGCTTGATAAGATGAGTAAACATGTTCAAAAGTTCCATGTTTCTACACACGCGACTATTACCATCTCACATAGAAAAACTACTCTTAAAATTTAAAACATTAAATCAGTTGTTTGAACATATTCATAAACTTCGTTCCTCTCCAACACAAAACAAGCTCAGTATTTAAAATTCAAAAATGAAGTTCAAACAGCAAACACATGCTATTAGAGAAGAAACTAAGGGACTATTTTAATCAACTAGTTAAAAATTGTAAATTATACATAGGTCTATTAAAACAACAGTAAATAGTTTTTAGTGTAAACAAAGAAAACAAAACAGTACCATGGACTTTCTGAGTTTATTAAAGACTATTGCATTAGATATAAACAAATTTTACAGATGTTTAAACTCCAATGATAGGAGCCAAGTGGTCATTTGTGACAATTTACAACAGGGTAAAAAGTACATCATTTAGTCATCCTTTGTAACTTGTAAACTAGATAAAATCATATAAGTAAAATAAACCAGTCAGAAAGAAGCATTAAAGCTTAGAAAGATAAATATATTTATTTACTACTTTATATACATGAAAAATTTGTCTGCCTGCTCCAGTCAAATAGCAGCTTGAATTACGAACTAATTCATTAGCACTGTAAACCAATGAATTGGAGTTTCAAAAAGATTGATTATTAGCTCTAATACAAATGAGCATGCAAACTTTAACATCTCTATGCTTACGAATATAAGCATTGGAATTGCTCAGTACAATTTGCATGTTGAAGATAAAGGAAACAAGAACAATTTTAGCTACTATTTGCTATCAAAACTTGCATCAAATAATTAAATCTAGTGATTCAAGTACATGGAATCCACTAAAATAATATAATACTAGCTAACAAAGTTAGCTAAACAAAGTGCTAATATAAAGGATATATTATTTTACTTCCTGCCCAAATTTTTTATTTAAAAAATTGTTAATGACTACTAAGGAATCAAATTCAAAAGATTGAGTCCAAAACAAATATGGTTATTATGGCAGGTGGAGGATCTAAACAAACAAAATCAAATGATGTTGAAGAAACAGTCTTATTGAGTAAACCCAAATTCAGCTAAAAACTAAAGCCTATGCCTAATATTTCATATAAGGTTTTTGAATGAGCGCATTAATTTATAGGTTTCGTATCAGTTATAAACAAAAATACATCAACAAGTACTAGAGCTAAAAATAAAAATCACAAATCTTCAAATTCATAAAAATTACAATAAATACTACATAGTTATCAGAGTGAAGCTAACTAAACAATGAAATGAAATTGTCCATACATGAAGAAACAAAGTAAAGAGAGCTTTAAAACAGAGCTCGCAGTTTCTAGTCATCGTCAATCTCGAGCTTCTTCTGGCACCATGTGGTCGGATTTGCAATGTTGAACTAAAATTATAACCAACAATTGAAAGAATACTCCATTAAATACATCATTGATGTTTACAGATAATATATGTATAAATAATACAGATAGATACAGTGAGAGAGGAGAAACAAAGAGATGAATAACCTTCATCTTCTTCGATTGGACAGAGAAGAGACCTCCAAGATTTGGAAGAAATGGTGATGCTGCTCTCTGGGGTTGCTCTTCTTAACTGATTAGGTTTTGGAGGTGACCTTTTCGCCAATATTGGCTTTATCTAAATAAGTTAAATATTTAATCAATATTGGCTTTAGATTATATAAACATGTCAATATGTAATAGTGAAAGGAGCTGTGAATATTGACCAGGATAGAGGGGCTGTACTCCATTGACAACTATGTAATATTTCACTAACTTTATATACTATGCACAAATAGGTACACAAATAGGAGGAACCATGTATTCCATAGACGAGTTTCGTTTGTCAATCTTTTTTATTCAACATAAAAAATAATCCCTTTATTAATGTTTAACATCATAATTTCATTAAGTCACTGCTGTGCTAAACTAACAAATTAAACTTTATTACTTTTATGGGTAAACATTAAACAAAAAATACATCATAAATGTTTGCAAATTCTGTAGATGGAACTCTCTTTTTTAAGATAGTTACTTAAAAAGTGATGTAAAAAAATTCATACCCACTTCTTTCCAAAAACTATTTGTGCCCAGCTTTTGCACATAAAAATACTCTCTTATATTTTGGAGGACCTCTTATTATTATCTCTTTCTTAGTAAAATATTTTGTATCAGTAAATTTTCCACTTAACAGAAAAGGAAATTAAATAAATTGAATTGCATCTAAAAAAACTGGAATTCGATGGTCCAACAAGCAAAAAGTCATCGGACTCGACAAATTAAGTCCAACACTTGCATTGCTAAATTATGCTCATCTGTTCAAACCAGTGTTAACACTTTCTCCCTTCACCTCGCACACCAATTCGCCATATTCGGCGATAAATTCCATATTCCGAATTTAAAAAACCTAGAAAGTATGCGTATCAAAGTATGTCAAATAAATGAATACTTGTTATTCTATACTTGAAGATTTGAAGATTTGAGTTGCTGTAAACTAAGAGAAAGGACTGAGGCACCGTTGAAACTGGATATATGATGGGGAAAAGGGTTTTGGTGAAGGATTTATAGCTGGAATTGTAATATATCAAGTTGACCCGATCGGAAACTTAAGCATGTTCAAACCGGAATTCGGTTCGTTCAAGCTTGGCCCAAATTAATTTATGAGCCTAATTTTTGGACAAATCCGTAAAAAAACAAAAGTTAATGTTAAAATTTAAAAAAAAAACAAATAGAAATCCCAAAATTTAAAATAAATTCAGAGTTAGTCCAAAAAATACCATTAAGAAGATAAAATGATTTTCTAAACTCAATTTTTGTTGTCAAACCTGAAGTATAAGAATGGGTTATAATAGTCATTGCTAATTCAAAGGTAATTAAATATTAATTTACAAAATTTATATTGAGATTTCGGACTTCATAGTTTCATTTAATAAATGCATTTTGCATTTTTTTACACGCATTATGTTAGTTTTATTATTGTAAAAAGAAAACAGGTAAATTCATATTTTAAAAACTATTATTTAATTATGTTAAATTTATATCCATCCAATTATATTAGTCAAATTTTATGTTGATCCAATTTCATTATAATTGAAATTGGATCATAACATGTCACTTTAATTATTACTTGTTTCGGTACAATTCTTCCTAATTCACTCTTTCAAGCTAATTCATACAAAAGCTATTTCTTTTAGGCTATGTTTGATTCGAATGAGAATATTTTAAGTAATAATTGATCTGAATAAGAGTTTTTTGAGTAATAATTGATCCAAATAAGAGTATTTTGAGTAATTTTACTCCACAATATCTTTAGAAATACAAAAAAATATAGGCACATGATTAGTGTGATAAAGAAAAAAATAGAAAAAATTAAATCCAATAAAAATGATTTATACCGTTCAAAACTAAATTTTCCGGATTGATAGGACATCTAAAATATTTTTAAAAGCACAAAAAATTGTAGTCTTGTGGTTAGTATGTGATGAAGAAGAAAAATAAAGTAAAATCAAAGCCAATATAAACGATATAAACCCTTAAAAACTTAATTACCCTTTATTTTGAGTTACATGGCTTATTCCGGTAAGAAATGCTTAATTTGGTAGCCAAAAGGTTTAGTTTATAAAAATATAGAGATATTAAGGTTCAATGTCTTAAAGTTAAAACATTGAGGTTTAAAATGTTAAAAGCAAAAAGCTTAAATGTTTAAAGTGTATTTAAGCCAAATAATATTAATTATAGGTCAGATCCATGAAGTTGATTGAAAATTAAGAATACAAGTAGGGCTATGATCTGAATTCAAATAGTTTTAAAATTAAGAAATGGTGATGCTGCTCTCTGGGGTTGCCAATGATGCAAGGAAGACCAATGACGTCTCTTGGATACAAGTTTGTTTGGAAAATGTTTTGCCTCCATATAAAAATGTGACGCCATTGCATACTATGTCACTAAATATAAGAATTTATGACGAACCAGTGTTGTCACTTATCCACTCATCCTATTAATGACGCACTAGTATCTCATCATATAAAATTGATATTTCTGATAATAAAAATTGTCATAAACTATTAGTTTTTTGTCTTTACAAAATTTGCCTCCAAAATTTCTTTAAAAAAATTGCCTCCAAATAAAAATGTGACGATATAACGTACTTTGTTACTAAATATAAGTATTTATGACGAATCATTGTTGTCACTTAACCACTCATCTAATTAGTGACGAACGAGTCTCTTGTCATATAAAATTGGTATTTGTAACAATAACAATTGTCATAAGTTATTATTTTTTCGTCTTTAAAAATTTCCCTCCAAAATTTTTAGAAAATTTTTGCCTCCAAATAAAATTGTGACGATATTACGTACTTTGTCACTAAATATAAGAATTTATGACGAACCATTTTTGTTACATATCCACTCATCTAATTAGTGACGCACTATTATCTCGTCATATAAAATTGATATTTATGACAATACTAATTGTCATAAATTATTATTTTTTCGTCTTTAAAAAATTTTCCTCCAAAAAATTTAAGAAATTTTTTTCCTCCAAATAAAATTGTGACGAATTTGTATTTGGCGTCACTAAATGTGAACATTAGTGACGAAAGCACATTGTCACTAAATTTTACAAATAATTAATGACAAACTATTATGTTGTAATCGAAAGAAATATTTTGTGACAATAAATACTGTCATCAATTATTACAAAATGTCACTAAAAGATTTCCCTCCAAAATTTTGGTACGAAATTCTACCTCCAAAATAACTTGTGACAAAATTTTGTTTATTGTCATCAAATATGTAAATTAGTGACGATATAAATGATTAATAGGAACCACGCACAAAAGTTTTAGTGACGATTATGAATTTCGTAATTATTAATTAACAAATTGTGACAAAATTTTATGCGTGGCAAAAAAATCGTCATAAAATATGTGATTTCTTGTAGTGATATATTCTATTCGTTAATTTCTAAACATGGTTATACAAGTTTCCTCATTTGGATAATCATTTTGTTTTATCACATGTTAATGCATACTTATCAGTGTCCAGTATGTATACGTTGAGTTAAAAGCCGTCTAAGCTATTTGATCCGGCTAGACATAAATTTAAAATTGTTGTTGAACAAGATAAAACTTTATTATTATCCAACCGAATTGTTTTGGTTTGAATTCAAGATTGTTATGAACATCCCAAATATGGGAAATTTTTATGCGCTAAGGTGGACAAAGGATGAGCGATAATATCGTTCTTGGAATGTAGTATTGATCAATACAGGGTACAACGGGCTGATCATCCCCCGTGCTCGTAAGTTATGACGGTTTACAGATGAAGTTCTGTTTAACCTTTTCGAAAATAGAAAACAATGTTCATAGTATGTCAACTGATCCTCATTTATAGTCAGTACGTAGTTTCAAAAATTTGAAATCAAAATGATATGTTGTTTAATATTGGTTCAGCTTACTTCACAACTGTTGATTCGTTGTAGAAGTATTGTTCAAAGAAAACATTTAATCCTTTCAGCTAATTGTTATTAATTGCTATTACTTGTTGGGCACTCAAATGCTCATCCTTGCTTAATTTAAATGTTTTCAGCTAAGTGTGAACAACCTGAAGGATCTGCCAAGAACAAAGGAAAAGGGAAGGTCATTGAATGAATGTTTATGCTATCTTATTGTAATAGTTTGACTTTAGGTTAAGGATGATATATAATATTATTATCATGTAACGAATGTTTAAAGGTTTCATACTTGGGATTGAAAACTCTAATAATATGTAAATTAAATTTGATAATCTATATTATTGTTATTATTATTAGTATTATTCCGCTCAAAGAAAGGGTATCGTGAAGCACCGAGTTCGGGTTTCAAGTACCTGAATTTGGGGGCGTCACACTCATTCTCAGTCTGGAGTCCAAACCAAAGAAATTTAGTTGGATAGCTCTATCTACTCTATAATAATATTTGAAGACTTAATGTAAAGGAATTGAAATATTTTAAATATGTGTCTAGCCGAATCAAATGGCTTAAATTTCTTCTAAACTGTACATGCATACTTAAATTCAACTAGTACACATCATAACACCTCATATTAAAAATTCTGATAACTTTATATAGCATACATTTTCTCCTTCAATATATAATACGAACAAAGTTAAAGATACTTGCTTACATAGTCTTATTGCATAATGTAAATGCATAGGTTCAGATACTAACTTAAATGAAAACAAGTTTGAGATATTTGCCTTGCTTGTAGGTTACGATTACAGTTTTAGCTTAACTTTGCTTCACGTATCTTACACGTTTATATCCATGTATAGGTATACATTGTAAGGACTGAGAATTTTATATAATAATATATTTATATTTTTACGAATTATTTACTTTGAGAATATGAGTGAATATGTGAGGTGAATTAAGTAAGTTAGTCAATTTATTTATTTTAACTTGACTAAGAAATGTAAATGAAGAAAAGATAATTAACTAATTAAATGGATTGAAGAAAAGAAAGACAAGCTTATGTGTAAATTAACATAGCTTGAATATTGGCCTTGAGTGACAAATGAAAGGATTTATAATCTTTAAGTGATTAAATTGATGCGACTTATATAAAGTAATTATATGAATATGTAATAACTTATCAAGCCAATTAGGGCTAGCTAAGTTAATAAATTAATGGAATAAAAAGGAAAGCCGAGAAATAAGAATATTAAATTATTTATTAATGATATTGAAAACTTTGTGACATATATTGAATAAATATGTGATTAAATAAATATGCTAACTATTTATCAATGATGATAGATATGTTATGACATATGTAGGAGATTCATGTGACTAAATAAATAAATATATTATAAATGTGTATATATATATTTATTTATTATATATAGTGAATTAAAAAAGAGCTTTATACCTTAATATTATATATATATATATATATATATAGGAATATAAATTAAATAACCTAAGGGTTATAGTATGGAAGAATTTTAATATTCAAAATATATACTAACATAAGAGATTAATTTTATTATCTCAATTTATTATTTATTTTAAACCTAATTAAAGCAAGTCTAATTGGGTTATGAAATTAAATGTACATAAGTAATCATTTAAATTTCAAAATGAGTGGAATGTAAACCCTAATTAAATAATTAGAGTAAAATAAAAAAATTAAAGTATTAGACCATGTTAATTCACATGGCTCAATCATATTAATTAGAGAGCCCAACAATTAAAACCAAATGGCCCAAGTTTTGGTCCAACTAATAAAGGACTTTTTGGTCATTCTACTAAGCAAAATTAGCAATTAAAATTTAATCACAAATTGGCTAAAAAGGTGGCACAAAACCGGCAATAGGAGGGAGTATTAACCATGTGATGTTATCATTTTCTTTAACCACTACCTTATGTGTCACTCCAAAACTCAGCCTCCTCGTTTATTTAAGTGTGCAAGCAACATTAAGGTGAGTAAGAGAGAGAAGTTATGATAACCCGAAAAATCAGATTGTCCAGAATTTAAGATTTAAAGAATTAGTTATTAATAAAATAAATTTTTATTAATAATATTATGTGCTATGTGTTTATTAATCGTTTTATAACCTAGGATAATTATAATACGGGAGGATTCTGGCTATGAGCTAGACTGAACGAGTAAGAATTTTCAAGACGAAAATAAAAAAAATTTGGGAAAAAAATATTTTTAGGGAAAAAGATGAAATAGGCACTATTCACCCAACGAAACCCTAAGGGTTAGGGTTTGAATAACCTAAGCCTTTCCGAGTGTGACACTCCCAAAGTAGGTCCACACAACTCATTCTGAGTCGCCAAATACATGGTACAGAAAATAACTACAAATTCATTATTACAATTGTCGTGAAAAATACGACAACACATATGATGTGAGTTTAAATACAAATATTATCTTCTAGACAATATCCACACTCAAATAAGTCCTCATTATAATTATTAATACACTATTTTATAAAATAGCGAGGACTACTAAAACAACTGCCTTGAAACATCACTCCACACCCCGACTAGTTCCCACTATATTCTCGCCTGCTGAGAAGAAAAATGGAACAAAGGAAAAGAGTGAGCTCAACTAGCCTAGTAAAAATATTATGACTAAGATAATGTAGAACAAATTATCCTTAGTCCTCAATAGGGAAAAATCTGATAGAATACAATAGACAACAAGTTTTAGATCAACAACTGCAGCGAAAATAGCAATACATTAGAAGAGTTAAGTAGGGAATATAGTCTACTATCTTCTATGATTTAAAACTCCATCATCAATATTTTATCCCTGTAACATCAATAAATATATATCTTGAATCAAATATTCATCTTTGCACTCCAGGCCAAAGATATTCATTTGTATCACCAGTTGGCCATGTTCATCTCAACACCTGTCCATCTTTACACTATGGACCAAAGATATTCATCAGGTAATCATTCATCTTTGCATTACAGGTCAAAGATATTCATCAAGTATCACCATTTAAGACTGAGGATGATGAAAATATTTTAAAGAACGAATCCAGTGAGATAAATGACACGATTAGGGATTCATAATTTAGTTTCTCCAAGTTTAAGAATACTCCATAATAATCAATTGTGGAGCAAAATTCAAGAATAAAGTTCAAAACATAGATCCAATCAAAGATAGAAACCATAACAGACAACTTAGATACAGAAAAGAAAACTCAAGGAATTTCTGATCATTTCAGGAATTATAAAAGCAATACTTACCGTAGTAAGTTTAGAGTTAGGAATCAGAAATGAACAATATACGAAACTGCAAATGGATTTTCAACTGTTATGTGGTAGTCCGCGTAGACAGATCATTTCCACAATTTAATAACCACTGAATACGAAGGGTTATTCACCAGGCATGCGGTAGTCCACGTAGACAGGTTATTCCCACAGAATAATAAGGAATGGAATAACAAAAGGATTTCACTATGCATGCGGTAGTCCGCGTAGACAGATTATTCCAACAGAATAATAAAGAAAGGAATAACAAAAGGATTTCACCATACATGCGGTAGTCCGCGTAGACAGGTTATTCCAACAAAATAATAAAGAATGCAATAACAAAAGGATTTCACCATGCATGCGATAGTCCGCGTAGATAGGTTATTCCAACAGAATAATAAAGAATGGAATAACAACCCTTACGAGTATTGAAAGATAATAACTCTCTTCATGAATACGAAAGAAATAATACCTCTTACAAATACAACAAATAATATCCCTTACGAATATTGAACGAGGATAATATTCCTTATGAATACGGAAAATAATATCGAAAGCGAATATGAAATAAATAATACGCCTTACGAATACAACAAATAATATCCCTTACAAATATTAAACGAAGATAATATTCCTTATGAATACGAAAAATAATATTGTAAGCAAATATGAAATAAATAATACCCCTTACCTTAGTAGAAGATTGAAGACTGAAGTAGGGTAGTAACAGAATACTCCTCTTCTTTCTCTCTATATTTTCTCTCTCTAGAGTTTCAATGAATTCGTAAGAAATAATGAAGGAATGAGCTTCTATTTATAGGAAAAGGACTAAATAGTAACTAATTCATGAACGGTCTAGATTAATTTACTTTTAAACGGACGGTCCATATTGATTTACTATTAAAACTTAAAGCAACGGTCCATACTGATTTACTTTAAATCAATGATCCATTTTAATTTACTATTATAACTTTCCACCAGCGATCCATATTGATTTACTATTATATCTTCAACCAACGATCCATATTGATTTACTATTATAACTTCAACCAACGGTCTAAAAAATTAACACATCTCCTCATGGAATAATAAGCCAAACTCATAACAAATACCTCATAACAAACCCCTCTATTTATATCAAAAATTGAATAAATATTTATCACAAATCACTTATCTTTAATCAACACATTTTTTAATTTTTCAACAATTATTCATCATTAATATTATAACTCACAATATTTAACAACCAGATCATTCCCAAGAAAGAGGGGGCTTTTCGATAAGGATTTCTCCCTATTGGCGCGCAATTAGGTGACCAAGCCCCTTTCCTCGACAGAACTTTCTAGACATCATCAATAATGCAAATAATAATATGAATAACATTGTCGTCTCAATTATTGATTTAATAATATAAATATTATGCAGATGATACTGTGACAATAATTGAATCAAATAACATGAGATACTATACAGAAATTACTGTAGCAACAATTGAGTATAACTGAGTGACTTCTCACGTAAGAATCAATAATCAATATCGTGTGCTACAATGCAACCACACGTATTACTGTTCTTTTACCACAGGGTATTTCAACAGTTTAACGGTAAAAAAATTGGTCAGAAAAAGAAACCAATTTTGTCGTGAACAATACCCCTTGAATAGTAACTCGTGAATAGTAACTCATGAATAGTAACTCGTGAATAGTAACCCATGAATATTAACTCGTGAATAGTAACTAGTGAATAGTAACCCCGACATGAAAAGATAAAAATTTCATAAAAAAGTTTAGACCAATATTATTTCTGTCATTTTCTAACTACGATAATACTTCCGTTTTGGGGTCCACCAATAATTGTGTCATCGTACGGATATTCTTCGACAAAAATAATATTCCCCGACCAAACGAATATTCCCCGACACAACGAATATTTTATATCAATTTGCTTACTTTGCAAAATTTATAAACATTACCCACAACTATAACATTATATCAAATCCACACCATAATATTCCAAAATAATAATTAGAGGAAATTCTATTTTATTTAAAATATTCGGGGTCTTACAACCTCCCCTTCTTATAAAATTTCGTCCTCGAAATTGACGTGCATAGCTGGTGTTTCGAAAAGGTGAGGGTACCTCGCTTTCATTTCTGATTTCAACTCCCAGGTCATTTCCTCAATATCATAGTTCCTCCATAAAACTATGACTTATTGTATAACCTTTGTACGTAGGATATGCTCTTTCCTATATAAAATCTCGACTGATACCTCCTTGTACGTTAAATCTTTGGCTACCTCGTCTGGTTCTAATTCGATAATGTGATTCGGGTCTTTAACATATTTACGTAGCATGGATATGTGAACATGAGACATACTTGGCAGTAAAGCGAGTCTATAGGCCACAGTTCCTACTCGATCAAGGATTTTAAATAGACTAATAAAATTGAAGGTTTAAGCTTTTCTCACATCGTCGATTCTCGCTTTTGGAATAAGGACTTCTTGCACATTCTTCTTCATATTCATCAGCTTTGGGTCTGTATCTTGAGCAACTTTAACTTTATCGATTAAAGTCGGTTTTACTCGTATATTTGACATCATCACGTGGGTCCTTAGAGTCTTTAACTCTATCATCATTTGCAAGTTATACAAAATAGGTCTTCGTGTTAAAAACATCACACTCGTAACCGCATATGATCTTCTACTCAACATGTCAGTTGCCACGTTTGCTTTTCTAAGATGGTATTGAATGGTATGGTCGTAATCTTTCAACAGCTCAAGTCAACGTTGTTGCCGCATGTTGAGTTCCTTTTGGGTGAAGAAATATTTAAGGCTTTTATGATCCGTATAAATCTCCACTTTCTCCCCATACAAGTAGTGCCTCGATATCTTTAACGTGAAAATGACTGCTGCCAACTCTAGATCATGAGTAGGATAATTCCTCTCATATTCTTTGAGTTGTCGTGAGGCATAGGCTATGACTTTCCCATGTTGCATGAGAACACATCCTAACCCTTTGCCCGAAGCATCGCTGTAGATAACAAATCCATCTGAACCAAATGGTATTGTCAGAACAGGTGCCGAAATGAGTTTCCTCTTGAGTTCTTGGAAACTCTTCTCACATTCCTCGCTCTATACGAATTTTGTATCTGTTCGAGTTAGCTGAGTTAATGGAGTAGTGATTCGAGAAAATCCTTCCACGAATCTCCGATAGTAACCAGCTAAGCCTAGAAAGCTACGTATTTCGATTACTGACTTAGGTTTCTCTCAATTGTGACTCATATCCCAATCTTGGATAGCACGTCAAAATGACACCAATCAGTTTACCACCGCATGAATATGGCATTCCCTACGGAGAGTCTGGCTTTGGTGCATTCCACAAAGGAAGTCACCAAATAGAGGCTCGGGTACCAACTCCTGTAGTTGGGTTTTTAACTTCTGAAGATTTTGTACTGGGTTCAAAGTCGATACAAAATTTAATATCACGCTCTGGGGGTAGGCTGGGAAGTTCTTTAGGAAATACGTCAGGAAATTCATTAACAACAGAAACATTATTCAAATCTGACGTATTTTTGTTCAAGTCAATGACATGGGCTAAGAAAGCTTGACATCCGTTTTTCAATAAACGAATGACTTTATGACTTGATATGAAAGTGTTTGACTTTAGTGGTTTGGTTGCTCGAATTCGCATAACATGTTAGTTAGGAATATGAAAACTAACAACTATACGAAAACAATCAATTTTGGCATGATGAGTAGATAGCCAATCAATCCCTAAAATCACATCAAATGCAAGTATCTTTAAAGAGATAAGATCAACAAGTAATTAATGTGATGGTCCCAACTTGAATCAAGTAAGATTTATAAACAGTGGATTTAACGGAGGTTTCTCCTAAGGGAGTCTGAACAGATAAGTCAAAGTCTAATTTATCCGGAGTCAAGTTTAAACGTTGAGCGCAAGTAGGAGAAATAAAATAGTGGGTAGAACCGTATCGAATAAGGTTATATCGCTGAAATAATAAACCGAGCTTGGATCGATATATATCCAGTGCGTTTATCACTTATATATATATATATATATATATATATATATATATATAAATATTCATCAGGGCACAGAGTTTACTTTTGCCTTTTCTTTGCTTTATTTACATTTAAATCCCGCTTTAGAGTTTACTTAATATGGCGGTTGATCATTTTTACTACTTTATTTACTTTTTCGATCCCCCATGGAGGTGCTTCGTGGTGGTTGATCATGTCTCTATATATATATTTATCACTTATATATATTTACATTTCCAATCCCCCATGAAGTTTGCTTCGTGATGGTTGATCGTCTGTATATATATATATATATATAACTGTTTATAGCTTTCATATAAACTGCTACATCATGTGAGCCTAGGAATCATATGATCACATATTCAGCCTCCTGAATTTAGATTCGGTTTCCGTGATGGACATTTTTGACTATAAATAGCTTGTACATTCTTCACTGTGTTTGAATTTCCTTAGATGGCTATCATGCCCATAAGGAGTTCGACACTGCTATGTATATTATTTTCTCGAAGATGCTTCGCTCGAAAATAAAAACAATCAAGCCGAACATTTAATAAAAATGGAAGTATCAAAGCCCTCAATTACTATTGAGCATAAGGTTTTGAAAAACCTCTTATATAAAACGTCACTGCTATATCTTGTTAAAACTGAATTTTTACACAAATTCAAACCCTTTGTATGTAGGTGCGAACGAGGCATAGCACTACTTCAAGATAATTGCACATTGATCCACATACACACACATTCATATAACAGTTTAATTGAAAAGTGGCGGTCACCGTGGTAACACGGATGTTGGGGGGTGCCTAACACCTTCCTTCCGCATAATCAAGTCCCTGGACCCTAACGAATCTCGGTTTCACAGACCAGTTTAGCAGTGTCACATCACTAGGTCAATGTGCAAACCTTTTCTCGGTTGAGTTGATGCAACCATTTTGTTAGTTCCCAGTAGGCACAATAGATCTAGAATGGGGGGTTGAATAGATCCTTTTTATTTTGAAATGCTTTACTGGTTTATTTTGTATTGCTAATAATTTTGCGTATGACAAACATAAGAAACTTTTCAAGCACAATGGAATAAGTAAAAGATCCCCTTCATTGATATATTCATAATTATACATACATTGTTCGTAGAGTTAGTCCAGTGGTAAGCAGTTAGAACATACATAACAGTTATAGCAGTTAATGTATATAATGTAAATGACATAAAGTAAAGGACACAAGGGGTTTTAAGTGGTTCAGAGACACAAGTTCCTAATCCACTCTTCTGCTTTCAACTAGCAGGATTTCCACTAAGGAAGGGCAGCACCTTGAATCACTAAGATTCCTTCAAGACCAGTAGCCTTGGGACTTTAGTTCACTAAGAACTCTTCAAGGCCAACAGCCTTGGAACTTCTATAGTTCCCAAGGAACTCTTCAAGCCCAGCAGGCTTGGAACTTTGCTTAGTCCCTCTAGACAAGGACCCCTCAGGCCTTGGCTTCTTGTTGTTATTGGTGTTGTTGGTGCTGAGCTGATAAGATGTCATTAAGCTTGAACATTTTTTGTACTTAGTAGCTAGGTGTGGTCCACTTTGCATTCTGTTTCGATTCTGGACCACATATTCTGTGGTGCAGCTGATCTTCGCTCTTTTCTTCTCATCTTCATCTGATATCAATTATGCAATATCACCATCTGGATTTGCTAAGTCTCTGAGCTTTTGATAGACTTTGTCTGGCACTTAGCAATCCTTGAGCCCTTCTTGAGTGTTTTGCAGACATGTTTCTGCAACTATTCTTTTTCAGCTTTTGGTTCATGGTGATTTGTAGAGTGGCTCTCTTGATCTTCTTTGTACTCTGCCACTTTTCTGAATGCTATCTTCTTGGCCTTCTCGGCTCTCAGCTTGGCTGCCATCTTCAGTGGCATTCTCATCTTTGTTGAGTGAAGCTCTAATATGTTTATGTCCTTCTTCAAAGCTGCTTCACTTCCACCTATGTAGTCTCACTGTCACTAAGACTTGTTCTCTTAATCTCTGGTGGAACTCGTAGAGTCAACAATAGAATTCCAACAACTCAACGATTTTGCAACTTAGCAATTAGTAGCACCTTGATCTTTGAAGCTTATTCTGATTTATATTCCTTGTCAATCTTCCCATTGGAAAGTATCCATTGAAAGCTATTCAAATTGCTTCACAGATCTCGAGTTGTTTGGTGTAGACTACAGATGTGACATGACATGACTTTCTGACACTGCAGTCTACTGTTTCACCTACCCCGTCAGAGATGTTACTTTGATGTCTTGGGCAGGTCGACAAATTTATTTCTCCCTTCTGATTTCTCAATCAGAGGTTGTCCTTTTGCATCGATGCTCTCAATAAGCTCTTGTCCGAATACCAACCTTCAGATTGAACCGTTTCCAATGCTTTAATCTTCGGATGACCGAACTCTATGATTCTGATGCATGCATTTCTTGGACCTGATCGTAGTGTCTAGTTGACAGTAGAGACCACACTACGATCTTGAAGAGTGTTCATTGGATCTGCAATGTAGAACAGTTCTTCCTTCTCTTGTATAGTGTTTCAACACTTCTGTTTGCTTCGACAGCTCTTAGATACTGATTGCTTGATTCTTTGCTCTGGCCCCTTCTGAATAACAAGACACTTCAGATTTGTGGCGTGTCCAGCTCGCTTTCTCCTTGTGATCTCCCGTTCACTTATCATTAATGGACTGACCCAATGTTTAATCACTTTAGCCTTGTTCTTTAGAGGCTGACCAGTATCTTAGTGTACACTCCATCAGTTCTTTCTTTGTTTAGAAAACACTACGATCCTGGTTGCTTCCAAGATCGATGTCTTCTATTTACTTGACAGAAACTAGACTAGCTGACTTTCCTTAGTTAGTTACTAAAGTCTTCTTATGATTAACTTGTGGAAGACTTCATCTCGAATAGCTTCACAACTCAATCTAGATGCTGATTGAGTTGATGCTTAGATCTTCTGTTAGCTTGCATGCCATTCGTTGAGTGCTCTCTCGGTTTCCTTCGTGGGATGTATCTTTAACATTACGGGAGGGCATATTCGTCTTTGGAGATAACCACGGAAGGCGACTTACATCCATTCCGGATACTACTGGGAAGTTCGGTTCAACCTAGAACATAAGCAGGAACATCGTTTCTAACCCGAACACAAACCGGGAATGTCCTTCTAAACCCTGGAACACACACCAGGAATGTCATTTCCAATCTCGGAGATAATCTCGAGGTTTGCAGATCAAAAGAGCGGCAACAACACCGGAGAGGGCGATTACATCTCGGCGATAACAGCGCGACGTTTTCGATTCGATCCCGAAACAACACTGGGAGTAGCGACTCCATCCTTGGTGATAGCCCCAAGGGATGCTTTTGCGGTTCGGCGATAACTCCGGAATTGTTTGTTTCAAACACATGCGATCAACTTCAAGCTCAGACCTCCTGTCGAGGCACTCATACCTCAGACCGGGAGCTAACAGCGGGCGAATAGGTTCTTTCACGGATGACCTTGCGGTATTCAAACACTTGCAGCAATCCAATCTCGATGTAACCCCGAGCAACGTCTGCTTTTCCGCTCAAACCGGGCGATAACCCGGTGAGGAGTCAAAAAGGTCATCTTACCATCTCATCAAGATGATATCGCGGCATACCAACAAGTAGTCAATCTCGGATGTAACCACGAGCAACGTCTACTTTCAACTCAAATCGGCGTGATAACCCGGTGAGAGTCAAACATCATCTTGCCCTTTCAACACTGCGCGTCGTCTCGACACTTCATATACATACATACATCCAACAATGTCCCACAAGAAGCAGGAGTAACAATCCGGTGACTATTACGTGTGGCGATGCTTTGGATAGAATTTGAAGCTTGAAGACCATGGGCATAGACCCTCTTCACGACTTCGTACAACCTCTAATCCATGTCATTGTGTAACTCTCGACACAAGCGGTCTGAAGAAGGTCAGATATACCTCGTTCGGATGCTCGGATTGAAGTTCCGCAAGTTCGAACGGACATTACAGTGCATGAGTGCACGTACTTCGAGACAACGGGACCCGCGAGGTTCGGATGCACCACGACCGACCATAGCAGTAGCTGTAATCAGCCCATGCAGTGTACTGCGACCATCCATCTATATATATACTGAGCCTTGGGGTTGACCATTTGAAGAGAGAAGGAGAGAAAAGGCGAGGAAGCCTGTCCATTTTACTCTGCATACACATCTTTTGAGTGTTTCCTCATCTTTAAACACTTGTTAGCTCACATATAGCTATCTTTTATCCGGCGGGAGCTGAGTGTTTATCCATTTAAAGTCATAGAAATCTACTTTGGCGACCACTATAAGCCTTCTCACATTATATAAAGCCTTCTTCTCATATTAGCACACCTTTGTTATACACATTGAGAGTCGTGTTGTGTGTGTTTTTGCGGACTTGATCAAGTGGTTTTCATTTTTGTGCTATATATATATACTTATATATATATATATTTCATATATGGACTAACATTATCGAGTTATGCCTCGATTGAGCCTAGACTTGATGCAGGCGTTTATTGCTTTTATATATATATATATATATATATATATATATATATATATATATATTATATATATTGTTGTCGAACATATCGATGAGCTGGATTTTACATCAAGACATTTACTATTATATATATATATATATATATATATAATTGTTGTCGACATATCAGATGAGCACAGATTCACATCCAATGCGTTTCTTTGCTTTATATATATATTTATATATATATATATATATATATATATATATATATATATATATATTTTCATCGGGGCACGGGGCTGGAGTTTACTTGTGGCCTTTTACTGACTTTATTTACATTTTAAATCTGCACAGTTTACTTAAGTGGCGGTTGATCGCTTTTACACTTTATTTACATTTAAATCCCACAGAGTTTACTTACGTGGTGGTTGATCATATATATATATATATATATATATATATATATATATATATATATATATATATATATATATATATTTATTTTATATTTTACATTTAGATTTACATCCCCCATGGAGTTGCTTCGTGGTGGTTGATCATATATATATATATATATATATATATATATATACTTTATATATATATATATTTATTACTTTACTTTTCCATACAAATTGCGATATCATGTGAGCCTAGGAATCATGTGATCACAGATTGATCCTTTGAATCTAGATTGGTTTCCCATGATGGACATTTTTTAATTTATGGCGACTTGTACATTATTTTACGATGTCTACGAATTTCCTTGGATGGTTATCATGCCCATGAGGAGTTCGACAACTGCTTGTATATTATTTTCTAGAATGCTTCGCATCTAGAAAATAAAAACAAACAAAACCGAAACATTTAATAATAAAATGGAAGCATCAAAGGCCTCAATTACTATTGAGCACGAGGGTTTGAAAAACCTCTTTTACAAAACATCATTGCTATATCTTGTTTAAAAGCTGAATTTTTCTATAAATTCAAACCCTATATATATAGTGTACGAATGCAGTCTTGCTTTACTTCCAAATAATTGCACATTGATCCACACACACACACACACACATTCATATAACAATTTCTTTGAAAAGTGGCGGTCACCAGTGGTAACACGGATGTCGAAGTGCCTAACACCTTCCTCGCATAATCAAGCCCCGGACCCAAAATGAATCTCGGTTTCACAGACCCGTCTAGCGATGTCAAATCATTGGGTCGATGTGCAAACCTTTTTGATTGCGTTGGTGCAACCGATTAAATACACCAACGGCGACGACTCTTAAAAATCAAATAAATCGACATTATACATATGGGACCTTTTTCACTTGTTTTTTCAAACAAATCTCACATTAACATGAGAACACCAAAGAACAAATAACGAAAAGGACACTCAAAAATCCGGCGTCGACGGTGGCGACTCTCTGCTGGGGACTCGATAAGAGGGCTTAAGCCGCTATTACAAGCTTTTCAAAATTGTTATATGCTTGTGTGTGAATGTTGCATTTACATTTATGAATGTGTACGAATGCATTTTATTTCTTGCCTTTGCTAAATATCTATCTGCGATATTAGTGCTTCATACACATCATCATTTTTTGCATAAGCGGTGAGACCGTTGTATGTGAATGTATGTTGTGTGGTTCCTCCATCGGGAGGCTATCACATCGGTGTTTGATTCTTGGACTTGCGGGAAGAATAATTCCAGTGAGGCTCGGGAAAGGCACCACCAGTTAAGCTCCGGTTTGAAAAGCCGGATTAACTTCCGTCGAGTAAAAATTGCGATGATCTGGGAACCTTCATGCCAAAAAAGCCAGCGAGAGAAACCTAAGATAGGTCGACCTCTGATAAACCAAGCAGCGGAGAAAGTCTCTTCATACTTTCCATTTTCAATTACTTGTAAAAGCATTTACTTGTAATTTTATTTCATGTTCATCCATATGTAATGGAAAATATGAAGAATATATGTGTGCATGCATGACATGTTATCAATTAACAACCGGTTTTGCGGGACAAAATTCCTAAAATGGACATGTTATGATAACATTTACATTACCCTAAGACTAAACTACATAAGTCTTTTGTAGGGAAACAATTGGGCTGTTACAGCTCAAAATCCAAAAAGGCCACGAGCTTCTGACCAATCATGTCTTCTTACGACCCGATCTAATCTTTGTCTCCAGAGAAGAATTTGTGGATTGAGTAAACAAATTACAGACTTGGTCGTTCTCTTTGAAAAAATTGCACCGATCCACTCGAGTGCGAAGATCCCTCCACATCTGAGAATCCTCTACACAGGAGGAGTTCAAGGTGCGGAAAAAACAATTCCGAGAACCTCGATTGGATACTGACCAACAAAAAGACCACGAACACACCCATCTCAAAGGAGATCCGAGACAAGGTGATATCGGGAAGAAGGTCCTTCAAATGGAGGAAACTATTACGTGTTCTCAAAGGTTGGAACACATGGCGATGTTTTTCATATCTGAGACCTTTGCATATTTCACAGGTGTTCATTATCGAGAAAATTCAAGACCCTGATTTTGAGAAATATGATGGATTAGGGGATCCTTATACACATTTAAAAGTGTTCATTGGAGAACTTGGGTCTTATCTGCGTGAAAAATGAAAAGCTCGAGAATCATTTGTTTTTAAAAATCATTGGAGAAGCTTGGTTCATGGTATACAGTTAGACAACTCAAAGATCCATAGTTTGAAGAGTGGCTCACGCCTTCCTCACTCAATCTGATTTTCAATCTCGGATGGCTCTGGCCGGTACCAAATTACCAAGGTCGAAAGCAGTCTAATGAGTCATTTAGAAATGCGCTCAAAAGGTGGAGCGCCTTCTTTGCTCAAGTTATTCCTTCCATGATAGAATCGAAAATGGTCATGACTTTCATAGATGTCTGAGAAGCTCCTTTATATGAAAGAGTTCTAGCTGGTATTGGCAAACCATTCTCTGAAATGATTAAGCACGGAGAGATGGCTGAGATGGGATTGAAGTCTGGTAAAATTCAAGACCTAGCCAGCTCTTAAAGTTTGTTCTTGAGCACATCGATCCGGATCTTATGGAAACAACCCCGAGGGTCCATAAAAAGAAAGAGGAGGATGTTTCCTTGATACTACAAGGACAAAAAGGCAATCAAAGCATGCCTATGCACGGAGGAGAAACTTCTCCCCTTTTCGGCCTGATCTTGAAACCCTCCATTGCCTAAAAGTGGAAAGTAAAAGCGACCTCGAACGTTCACACCCTTAGGGGACTCGCTCGAGAATATTCTTTGCTCTTTCTTACACTACTCGGAAGAAAATTACACATCTTCTTCCACCAACCAACCCTAATGGGAGGGGTTTTAATCTTTACTCGGAAGTGTGCTTATCATGCGGAGCACACGGACATGATACTCAAGATTGTTGGGCCTTGAAACACAAGATTCAAGATCTAATAGACAATGGTGAGATCGTGGTCACCAAACCGAGATCAACCTCATGTGCAAGACAACCCTCTTCCTCAACACAAAGAAGAAGAGTCAACATGATCGATTGGAGCATTGTCTGAGGTTCCAATTCTAACGGTGAATCATCCCAAACCATCAAAGGCGGTGTTGACAAATGGGATTATGCAAAGTTCCGGTTTACCATGGAATGAAAGATGAAAGCTCTTTGCAAACAAATTGAGCAATTGGCGAAGCGGTGACCCACCATCAAGTCACATGCCAATTAATCGGGCGAGAGAGCATGCCTATCTCCTTCCTTTTGTTATGAATGCCTCCTCACCACCTTCAGAAAGCGAAGCTATGGAGGATAAGGTTGCGAAGAGAGCAAATGCTAAAGCCCGTCGGGATTTTTTGCCAATCGAGAGAATTCACCTATTTGGGCCAATCTGGAGGAGATAATACTACGGATGTTGATCAGCGAAGGAAGAATTACCTTCCTTCTCCCTCAATCAATCCCCATTCGGGACGGTTTAATCCACGATGAAATGTGTCGATATCATTCACATTCTCGCGGTCACATACGAGAAAGAATCTTTGGGCACTCGCCCATCTCATTCGAGAATCTTATTGATAGCGGTGTCCTGCAAATAGCGAGATGATTACAACATGCTGACTCAAGGGTGGGAATGCATGTCCTACCAAATGGAAGGGATCGATGGCGATTATATATCAAGTGGATGATGAGGCTATCAAAGTATTTCCCATACTGACCAATTCAACTCAAAGGGTGACAATCCTTTGAAAGTGGCGCACGAGCCAATTTCTTTATCTTTGAGACCACAATATCACATTGTCGACTTACACAAAGTTCCATGGAATTATGGAGAAATTGAAGGATCCACGTCTCATACTCTTTGCTTTCACGATGTGAAGGAAAATCCATTATATCTTCCTCAGCGGGTTATTAAACCTACTTGCGAAGCAAAGGGAAGTTGCCCATGGAGAAGATTGAAAAATTCCTCACTACTGGGCCACAATGAAGCGAAAGTGGTTTTAAGCTTGCGTGAAGCTCCACACTTTGATTTTCAATCTTGGACTTGGTTTTCTCTTCTGAGAATCATCGGAAGATTTTACTAAAGGTTTTAGAAGAAGCCTACTTGCCAAAATCAGTGGATGTGGAAAAATTTCAACATTTGGTTGATCACATTTTCAACAACAATGTGATATCCTTCACTGATGATGACATACCTCCGAAAGGGATCGGTCATTCTAAGCCATTTGCATATTACGATGTTGTCTTAGGGTACATGCTTTAGTTGGAGTTTTGATAGATGGAGCTCATCTCTAAATATACATCCTTATGCCACCTTGGTGAAGATGAATGTCGATCTCAAGCGGATCCAAAGCGACCATACGGTTATCAAAGCTTTTGATGGATCCAGACGAAATGTTGTTGGAAAGATTGAGTTGCCAATTGAGATTGGTCCAAATACATTCAATGTATCCTTCCGTCGTCCTCAAGATAGACTCGGGATACAACTTTGCTTATTGGGGAGACCATGGATACACATGGTTTGGCCATTCCTCCACACTACATCAACAACTCAAATACATTATCAACAACGGTCTAGTCCTTTGTCAATGCTGAGCGGAATGTCTGGACAAGGAACTCTACCAATTATCGACTTGATTGAAAGTTGAGCCGAAGCCGATTTCCATACTGCGGAAGTGAGTAACACGCAATACCATTCTATTGGGCGCCACTTCCCGTACCCAAGATTTCTACTGAGGTTATGTCGGCCTCGAAAATGATGTCATTGGGTCATCAACTTTGGACAAGGGCTTGGTAAAGATAAGCGGGGTATTAAGCACCTATTCAAATGTCGATCAAATTGGAACAGTAGGACTAGGCTATTACGCGATTCGATCACGAGGAATCCTCATAAGCACAAGCGGGTTCCTCGAAGCTTCCGCCGCATGGCGATTTTCTATACCTTTACCTCATGAGTTGATGCGATCTCGATAAAGGTTCCGGCCCATGTTGTGGCTATCTTGTTTAGAAACCGGTGCCAATCAAAGCAAAGAGAGTCTTGATCCACGATCCGAAGTGGAAGGAAAGGAATGGAAATGTAAACATGACCTTGCCTTGATGATGGCGGCATCGCAGCGTTATTGTTCATGATGAACATACAAGCAGATACACCCAGACGATGATTGCCCGGATGTCATGGTTATCATTAGGGAAAAGGAGGACAATGATGATCCTTCCATCACTGCGATCCATCGGGACTTTGCCCTCGACAATTGGAGCGACACTCCATGCATTGGTCGATGAGGGGTAAAGGGAAAAAATCCCTACGCCTATAGATAACTTTAATTGCTTGCTTTCCTTTACGATACTAGCGATTATTTTATCAAGTACATGCTAACACTTTTGTATGATCGAACAATTGCATATATTAAGTGAAAGCATCTTTTGTTTCAGGACTCTGAATTTAGATGTGCATGTACTTGCTGATGAAGTGCCTTCTCTCCACAAGGACTGTAACTTTGATGCAAAGTTGGACTCAGACTTGATGGACATCGAGAGGACATTGAGACACCTCGGAGATTAAGGAATGGGTCATGAGATAAACCCAAACCCAATCTTGATCAAACCACTTCTTTCAATCTTGGAACCTTAGACAACCTAAAGCTAATCCAAATTGGTTCGAGACCTTACCACAAATCAGCGGAATGACATGGTTGCACTATTAACCCAATTCGAGGATGTGTTTGCATGGTCTCATGAAGACATGGTGGGTTTGTCCATGGACATTGTTCTTCATCGCCTTCCCATCAAAAAGAAGATTCAAGCCGGTTAGGCAAAAAGCTTCGGCGATTGAAACACGAATGGAGTTTAAAAGTTAAAGAAGAAATTGTGAAACAATTTCAAGTTGGCATCATCATCATGGTGTCTACATATCAGGAGTGGATATCCAACATTGTTCCGTACCTAAACCGGGAGGAAAGGTGCGAGTCTGCGTGGATTACGGGTTTGAACAAAGCTTGCCTTAAAGATAGCTTTCCGTGCCCTTTATCCACATTCTTATTGACAATCTTTTCGATCGGCATGTACTCCTTTCTTTGATTGCTTTGCGGGGTACCATCAAATTATAATTATTTGAGGAAGATCGTGAAAAAGCTTGCTTTCATCACGCCTTGGGAACCTTTTTACTTTCTGAGACGGTTGTCATTCGGCCTCATCAATGCGGGGGCAACCTATCGGCGAGCTATGATGGCTCTTTTCCACGATTTAATGCACAAAGAGATAGAGATCTCGTGGATGACATCATTGTCAAATCCGAAGGAGGATGACCATTAGACCATCTCACAAAACTTTTCAACGAGTTGCGTAAAAGTACAACTTGAAGTTGAATCCATGAAGTCGCCTTTGGTGTTAAGTCGAGGCAAGTTGCTAGGTTTCTAATCGACCACAAAGGGATTGAGCTGGATCTACCAAAATCCGAGGCCATTAAGAAAATGCCCATTCCTCGAGACGAGAGAAGAAATACGAGGATTTTTGGGAAGAATCAACTTCATTAGCGATTCATTTCTCAACTCACGACAACAACTTTGTGAGCCTATCTTCAAGTTGTTAAGGAAGAACTCCTCCATGAAATGGAGCGATGAGTGTCGAAAAAGCCTTCCTTACCATTAAAAAGCAACTGATTAATGCTCTATTTTGGTACCTCCGGGGATGATGTTCCCCTGTTCATGTACATCCATAAATGACAATGCCATGGGCTGCATCTTTGAGGCGAAAAAAAGATAATAGAGGCGAAGAGCGAGCTATCTATTACCTCGACAAAAGATTGACATCGGTGAACACAAGTACACTCTGATTGAGAAGACTTGTTGTGCTTTAGCATGGGCTTCCATGAGGTTACAACATTACCTTCATGGTCACACAACCCATCTCATATCCGAATGGATCCTCTCAAGTATGTGTTGATGGCCCATCTTGAATTGTCATTTATCCGGATGGCGAGTTGATCCTACAACAATTTGACATCGTCTATGTGATGCAAAAAGTCATCAAAGGTCGAGGAATTGCGGATCAATGGTATGCTTTTTTTGAGGGATTACAAACCCTTGAAACATACTTCCCAGATGAAGGGGTAATGACAATTCAACAACAACATCGATGCGATACATGCAAATGCGTGGAGAATGTATTTTGATGGGCTATTAACACGAAGGCTCTGGGCTGGAGCAATTCTAATATCCGATGCAGGGGAAGCGATATCCGTCGCCATCAAATTATAGTTTATCGGCACCAACAACACGGTGAGTATGAAAAGGTATATCATGGGGCTAAAACTTGCCCGTTCAATGGGCATCGGTGGTTAAGCTGTCTTTGGGGATTCGAATTGGTAATCAAGCAATCCACGAGAATCTATCAAACCAAAAAATTACATTTGCTTTGCCTTACCATCGACAAGTTTCTGAGATGGCTTTGGAGTTGAAGAAATCTCCTTTCTACATATTCCTCGTAATAGAATGATTTTGCGGATGCATTAGCAATGTTGGCCTCCTTGGTTTACATACACGACAAGGAAAACATGCCAAGCATCACGTTTACTCTGCAAAAAGCCCCCGATCTATAGGAATTACGTTGGAGAAGTATCGGATGAGCTACCTCCCATCCACAATCCTTGGTATCGACACATCAAGGAGTATCTGAGAGATGGATCTACACCCATTGAGAGAGCCTAAGCGAGAAGAAGCGGATTCATCGACTTGCTATGAAATTCTACACGGTGGAGATGCACTCTATAAAAAAGAGATGTTGGATTAGGTCTCCTCGGATGTGCGGATAAAGACCAAGCTCGAGAGACTCATGGATGAGATCCATGGTGGAGTATGTGGCCCTCACATGGTGGACCCCTACTTGTCGAAGAAGATCCTTAGAGCGGGGCATTATTGGCTTACACTCGAAAGTGTTGTGATGATCACGTCAAGAGGTGCTATCAATGCCGATTCATGGGAATGCTATCCGCCCCTCGAGGGAACTCCACAATATGAGTTCGCCATGGCCCTTCTCGATGTGGGGAATGGGCGTGATCGGGCCCATCGAGCCCAAAGCCCGATGTGGACATCGATTCATATTCACCATGATCGACTACTTCACCAAATGGGTAGAAAGCGACATCCTTCCCGGGGTTACTAAAGAAGTTATCATTGCTTTCATCGAAAAACAATGTCATTTGTCGATATGGACAACGAGAGGTCATTGTGTCGAGACAATGCTAAGAACCTCAACAACAAAATGATGGAGGAGTTATGCGAGAAAATTCCACATCAAACACCTCAACTCAAAATCATCTACCATCCAAAGATGAATGGTGTTTGTTGAAGCGGCTAATAAAAACATCAAAAAGATCATGCGAAAAATGTCCGCGATCACAAAGGATGGCACGACCTATTGCCTCGACTTTATTAGCCTCTGAACTTCCATGCGAACTTCCTTTGGGGCAACCCCTACTCATTAGTCTATGGGATGGAAGCGGTGCTCCCCCATAGAGGTGGAAATGGAATCCCTCGGTATTGATGGATGCTTTCGTTGGGTGAAGACCAATGGGTACAAAGGCAGTATCACCAATTGTCTCTAATAGGCGAAAGGCGATCCGCGGCTATCTTCCATGGTCGATTATATCGACAAAGGATCGCACGATCCTACAATGAAAAAAAAATCCGACTACGGCAATTCAAACAACATGACTTGGTTTTGAAGAAGATCATTGACAACCAAGATCAATCTAAGGAAAATTCGCTCCCTAAGCGGGAAGGCCCATTTGTTGTCAAGGAAGTATTGACGGGAGGTGCTCTCGGTTACGAGGAAATGGATGGCGATGAATTTCCACGACTTATCAACTTTCGGACACCGTGAAAGCGGTACTATATCTGAAGTTACCATCAAACAAACATCCTGGTTTTGATCATCAAATCACCGGTCATTCGGTTTTGAACCCTTTCCTTTCTACATACTCTTACGCCCCTCGAGAAACATACACTTCAAACCCGGCGACTGGTTTTACCTCATTTCAAACCTTCCATACAATTTCGGTTATCTTGAAGATGGGATTTAACCTTTCACAATTTGGTTATCACGAAGGCGGGATTGAACCTTTCACACTTGCGGTTTATCACGAAGGCGGGATTAAACTTTTCTCGCTGCGATTTATCACGAAGGCGGGATTAAACTTTTCTACGCTTGCGGTTTGTCTGACGAGGGCGGGATCAAACTTTTTACACACTGCGGTTTATCCCCATTATGGGATCAAACTTTCTTCTCCCCATGATATAGCTTTGCACATGGGATTCACGCTTTTTCTTGATGCGATTAATCACGAGGGGCGAACTACGTCGACTGATCTCCTCTTCAATAGGAGTACGTGAGCAACCATATGCTATATGGCTTGGTCGCAACAAAAAAAACAAAAACAAAAAAACATTTACGCCCTTTTCTTACAAAAAAAACAAAAACAACTTCTACTCTATCGCCTTTCACATTCGTTTGAACCTCTTACGCGAGTTTGAACTACATGAGACTTGATCTCCTCTTGAATAGGAGTACGTGGCGACCATTTATGGTTCGATCTAACCCTACCAGAACAAAAATTCTTGTCACGCGATGCTTGGGATCAACCTTGATTCGCCTACATTTCATCGGTTTCGAGATCAAAGGGATGGAATTACCCAACCTCTTCTCACAAATAGAAGATTTGGTGACCATCTAAGTTGCGATCGTGCCTCGAAAAACAATACCAACCCATAAGAGATGGAATTAACTAGGCTTCTCACAAATAGAAATCTTGGCGACCATCGTAGTGCGGTCGATCTCGAGAGAGGAAGAAACCACCCTCCTCTCCACTTTTCCATCTGAGATACAGGTCCCAAGACACCAAAGATGGTAGGGATTTACAAAAATCAATGATCCGTTACGAGAGATCTTGCGGCGTCTCAATGTCCATCTATCGAGGATAAGTTCAGAATGCATCAACATCACAAGGCCACGAAGAAACAGGCAAATATCAAGCAAGTATCAAGGCATAACTAAAAGGGAAGTGAATCAAAATATATTTCCACCCATACCATACATATCTTGTTTGATATATACATATGTGTTGTACATGACAAAATGGCTAAGCTAGTGCATGCGGGAAAATACAAAGCTATCTACGAGATCGTGTGTATGTGGACTATCGGATCTAACATAGCATCCCTCTCTGAAGGCGAGGAGGTAGCACTGCAAGCTCACCGCCCAAGGTATCTACACGAGCTAGCGGCGGATCGGAGGCTAAGCGCATGGTGGCATAATGCTCATCAATGTAAGCACTCATGTCGGCAAGGCCCGCGGTCATCTGGGATCTCAACGAAGTGTTATGCTGCAATGGCCACATCCCTAGCGAGATAAAAAGGCATCATCTCTCATGATCAATGCATCCACAGGTGATCTAGCCTCATCCCTCTCTAACAGAGCGGTATCTCTCTCTCATCGAGAGTACTATCGACATCATGGCCCTAGCACGATCTCTATCATAGGTCATCGGATGTAAGCTCTGCTCCAAATGTTGTGCGAATCTTTGAGTAATGATGGCACTTTCGGGGTGGGAGAATCCATCACAAATCTTGGCGACCAGCCAGATCAAATCATCGATGGGAATAACGGCCTCCTCTATAGGCTCCTCATCGTCGAAATCAACATCACCTTGCTTGGATCTTTGCCATGACCCAATCACGATCTCTGTCTCCATCCATGCGGAATACTCTGCGAGAACAACTGGATGGTGACGAGAAAACTCGGCCGACTCTCGTTGATCCCAATGGGCATACAACTGGATCATCCTCCGTGATAAGCGGTGTGAAGCGAAGCGACGACTCACTTTGCCCCCTCATAAGGATGAAAATCCTAAAAGCGGTCAAACCCGACACATCACGGCCAATGGGTGGTAAGTGATCATGCCCCTCAATCCATCGGGAGGAGATAATCCATGCGGAGCATGAGTAATGAAGTTTGTAGGGTGAACTAAGCCACGAACACGGCAATATAGCAAATGGATCCCTAATCCTGCCGGGAAAAAGTTGACCACGATCGACATCATACACACTCCATGAAATTTGAAAGGAGTATGACATGGCTATCTCATGGGTGAAGCAAAACCCTGCCGTCTAAATGTGCCAATCGGTCTCAAGTGTGACATAAACCACACATCTGACATGGTAGAGCTACTACTGTAAACACTCTGCTGGGATAAGTGCGGCGGTATGTAGTGACCTCGAGTCTCTGCAATGATCATCGGTACAATGGTATGACCCTCCACGAGAGCTCTCATTTTGCCATAATGGCGTAGATATCCAACTCATCCATGTACGCGACATGAAGGCGTATGACAATCGCATAGAAGCGATACATCTACTACAGGTGAGCATGATGGTCCTCGGTGTGGTGAAATCCCGGAATGTCCGTGCATAGCTATCCTCGAGCCAAACACATCAAGCGAAATCTTTTTGGGATATCACGTGGCGGATGTAATCTCGTCTGGACCACTCTACGTCTCAATCCGGTGAGGGTCATGAGCTGTCTGCTCATCATGTCTCCAATAGCCATATACACGCATGAGAATGCATCGGGTGGCGACATCATCAATCGTGCATACTCCTCCAAAGTAGGAGTCGACTCACAGGTCCCAAATCGGAAAACACGCCTCTCCGATACCCGGTGCTCTAGCATGCCCTCTATAAATCTGTGGGAACACAAAACATCAACGGGTCATAGTATCTTTACGACAAATCATCTACGATCACCATATGCGATGGTGATATACTATCATACCATGAGCGCGTACGAGATACCACCAAAATGGTGGGGTATGATCAATCTGACTAAGCTATCGAAGAAGACATCTGTGCGGGCCGTGTCATAAGACCATCCGGGTCGATCTTTGAATATCTCTGGACATACATACATATGCATAACATAATAACATGCATGATATAATAGATGGCAATATGATATAGGGAATGAAAACTGTACATACATTCCTAAGTATATCATCATCTAATACATCTCTGTCTGACTAAAATACGAGGAAATGGGGCAAAGCTACCCAACATCCAATAGAGGCCTATCAAAAGATATAGCGAGAATGGGTGAAGCTACCCGGATGCTAACAGAGGCCTATCGAAAGAAATAGCGAAAATACATCGAGAAAAAAGTCAAGAGTGTCGATGTACTACATCATCGATCTTGTCCACTGATGTAACTCCTCTGAGTCACTTGGATCTCTATCTATAGGGATGTCGGTAGATCTGAGGGAGGATCTGCAAAGCAAAGCCATATGGGTCACTGAGGGGCGGGCGCGAGGCTGGAAGGATCAAAAGTATCTACCTCTGAAGGATCTCTGCTCAAATGCGGAATGAAAAGATTTGTCCGGTCCAGTTGCCGGGTCAATCTGTCAATCTGTGTCACACATGAGTCGGATCTCGACACGGCTAGCCAATCCATCATCATCACGGATCTGGAACCATATCCCCCATAAAGCGTGTGGCGCGGTGCGAGCTCCAATGGTATGAGGATCCACCATCTTGGAACATCTCCACGAGACCGGGGGCCCTCGACAATGTAAAACCGTCGATCCCCATCAATGGGATGTCGATGATGGGTGGCTGCGAAATAGGCCAATAACGCTGGCGGGAGGCAAGATCGGCATCTGGATCTCTCTGTAGTGCTCCTAATATGCACTCTCTAAATAGAGCTCCCATCCTCCATCTGTGAAGAGAGAATCCTGCGGGTGGAAATGGCGTACTCTACTCGATCGGTACCCATCCTCAAAACCAACTCCCAAATGCTCTCTCAGTAGGGAATCCATGTAATGACATCGGTTTGTCAACAACTCCAAGCATGGCGACAATGAGTGAAACCCTCGACAACAGGGACCTCACTTGGGTATGGAATGATGCCATCTCCATCCTCGTGGATAGGTGTCTAAACCTAACACGCTCACGGGGCCTGAAAACAAGGAAGCCTCTCATGGCCCCAAAAACTGCGACAACACAAAGGCAAACATCTGCTGTCAGTCAACACTCTTAACCTATACATGGGAAAAGACAAGAGAAACACTCACCAGCAGAAAATGGGTAGAATCCTAACCACGCCTCGGTCAAGCCCTGCGATCGCATGCGCATTCCCCTGAGGAAGTAGGCAAAGGTGTAGGAACCCCAATCATACTCTCCTATACGGTCCACGTGTCGAGTGGCGCTGATCAAAGCGAAGGACACCGTAGAGGAATTATCTGCTATGAAGCGACCCCAATGATCATCGAGGAACAATCGTGAAAGAATGCGATCCACGACTCTCACATCATCGGTATAGGCTCACTCAATACCGCTTTCATAGCATCTACGCTCGAGGAGGACACATCTGAATAGTCCACGCCCTTGAGCGCCTCATGCCGGAACTCCCAACAAGGATCGTGCGGCGGTGGGGGTGATATCCGTAGTGCAAGGCACCGGCTCCCCTCAAACTCCATACACATGATAAATCGCCAATCCATCGGCGTCATCATCACCTCACGATCCAACAAATGGAGTGGTTGAGTGCAGGTGAAACCACCTTTCGAGACAATGCCACGAGGTAACCCGAGGGGATAGCGACGACGGGGTAGAATGGAAAAGAACATCCCAAATCCCGACCATGGACGATCGCTCTCTGTAGTCATCATGCAAAGCCTGATACATAGAGTGGATGCTAAACCAGTTCCCTCGAGGCTGTGTGAAGCCGGGAACCTACATCAAATGCAGATCAACATCAGAATCCTTGACTCCTCATCAATAGGAAATAAGGAAGATTAAAGATCTAACTTCATACCTCGTTTGCGTGCAGGTATACTGAAGGATGCCTACTCAAGTCACCCAGAAGATCTGGGTTCGCCACTTGAATACCTGGCAATTCCCTACGGGGAACACGTACAGCAGGAGCAGGAACCTCGATCGGTGCATCCTCCTCCTCGTCCTCGACATTCGGCACTTCAACCCGAATAGGGGCGTATCACCGCCTCCACCAAACAGCAAGGTTGTCTAACGAGCAGGCGTTGAGGCTCTTCAAAGCTCTCCTCCGTACACCAGAAGTGGTCCTGCGGGAACTGCTCGGCTGATCCGGATCCATAATATCTGGACAACAAGTCTCCAAATCACCTCAGAAAAGGTGTGGTAATTTCTTACATGGAGCTTTTCAAAATGCATTATTTTAACATACATCTACAGTGAGAGTAAAAATGCATGACTACCCAATACCTACATTTTGGGAAAATTTTGCCATAGCCCCTTTGTAAATGGGACTATCCACATGCACATAGGCATGACTAGGTGGCCATTCAGTAGCACACATATACACAGTCATATACATCCTACATGCATTAATCACATCACGGTAAAAATCCGTAAGTGTAGTCTAATTACGGGATTATTTTACTTTTCTACCTTTACTCATTTGTCCTCGATATAGGATAAGAAATGGCGATAAAAGGTGCCAATTTGACTATTTCAAAAGTCAAATTTTTCACATCATTATATTCGACATGGTTTAATACTAACATTTGCTATGTTGAATATTTTTTATCAAATCATATCAGCATGCATATTCACTACTATGTGTCTAAATGCATTTCATGTGATAAGTCATTTTCAACGGATAGAAATTGGAAAAAAATACATGCATATATTACGGGGATGATGAAAAGCGCTTATGCGGTGGCGAGAATATGCAAAAAGTTGCCCGAACTCGGCGAGATCTGAAGAAGAGCTCTCAGTTTCCTTGTTGCGCAACTTGAAAATGACTTATAAAGCAACCATTCGCTTTATACATAAACACGGTTGGCCATGAGCTCACTGCGGACTCTGCGAGTGTACTGCGGCACTTTTACATGGGTCCCACACCTCGGCTCGCTCCGATTAGAGTTGCAAAGGAGGTCTCACAAGCTGAAAAGGCCAATCGGGAATAAAAATGCTACTGCGATTGGCGGAATAACTTTGAAAATCTGGTTTTCTTGTCGATTGAGTTAAACTCCGTCGTCTCAGCGGTATTCGCTTTGAATGCGGGGTATACTATACCAATGAGCTCGACTTTAACGGATCATGCTCGGCAATACCCCAAAAGGTCCGATCTTGTCATTTGCGAGGTCACAACCCTAAACTTCCCGGTGAGGGTTCTGATATAAAACCACAAAATATCAAACCTCCCCGTGAAAATTTACAACAAAAGTTATCAAACATCTATATATCCCCGGCGAAGTCAGTCACAATGCATACATCTTTCAAACATCCACGTATCCTCGGCGAGGGTCACAACGCACATCTTTCAAGCATCTACGTATCCTGGCGGGGGATTACAACGCAATCTGACCATTGATACACACATCAATGAAAGTCAAGCAGCCTTGACGTCATATCGGCCGATGGCAAGTAAACCCATCGAAGCCATTCATCCACGTATCCCCAGCGAGGGTTACAACACAATACTACCATTAACACATACATCAATGAAGGTCAAGCAACCTTGACAATGCACCCAGCAGGGATCTATCCAGTGATACACACATCAACGAAGGTCGAGGCGACCACGACGATGACAAAGCTGTTGGCGATAACTTTCAAGCGACAGAATGAGGGAATATGTTATACACATCCTCAAATAGACAAAGCTCTATCCCCACAGATCTCTTACACACAAGAGGGTACCTCTATGGAATATAAGCCAGTGTCTAGGATTCAAGACTTTGGTGATAGCCCCAATGTCAACATCTTTGGAGACTTGGATCGCATGTCCAAGCCATCAGCGATTGTCATCCCAACGGGGATTACATGGCAATCATACATCATACATTTGCATCATGTTCTTTGCATATAGCATCATGTTTATCTTGCTTGCATTTCAAGTGTCTAGGATTCTTTATCCTATCCATGCCTTGCATTGCATGAATATGATAAAGAGGGCATCTGTAGACACTCAAAATTTTACTGCATACACATTACTAACATTGCGGGAGGCGATTAAGTCTTTCGGAGATAACCACGGAAGGCGACTTACATCCATTCGGATACTACCGGAAGTTCGATTTCCAACCGGAACACAAACCGGAACATCCGTTCAACCCGAACACAAATCAGAGAATCTTTTCTAAACCTGGAACACACACCGGAATGTCATTTCCATCTCTCGGAGATAACCCCGGGTTTGCGAGATCAAAAAGATAAAAACAACACAGGAGGGCGATTACATCTCGGCGATAACAACCGCGATGACTCTCGGTTCGAGTCCCGAAAACAACACTTTGGAGTAGCGACTCCATCCTTGGTGATAGCCCCGAAGGGATGCTTTTGCGATTCGGCGATAACTCGAAATGCTTGTTTCCAAACACATGCGATCGACTTCAAGCTCGGACCTCTGCCGAGGCACTCATACCTCGGACCGGAGCTAACAATGGCGATAGGTTCTTTCACGAGATGACCTTGCGGTATTCAAACACTTGCGGCGATCCAATCTCGGATGTAACCACGAAGCAGCGTCTTTTCTCTGCTCAAACCGGCGATAACCCGGTGAGGAGTCAAAAGGTCATCTTACCATCTCATCAAGATGATATCGCGGCATACCAACAAGTAGTCAATCTCGGATGTAACCACGAGCAACGTCGTCTACTTTCAACTCAAGCCGGCGATAACCGGGTGAAGAGTCAAACATCATCTTGCCCTTGACACACTCTGCGTCGTCTCGACACTTCATACATACATACATCATCAATGATGTCCCACAAGAACCGAGGAGTAACAATCCAGTGACTATTATTGTGTGTGGCGATACTTTGGATAGAATTTGAAGCTTGAAGACCATGGGCATAGACCCTCTTCGACTTCGTACAACCTCTAATCCATGTCATTGCGTAACTCTCGACACAAGCGGTCAGAAGAAGGTCGGATATACCTCGTTCGGATGCTCGAATTGAAGTTACTGCAAGTTTGAGCGGACATTACAATGCATGAGTGCATGTACTTACGAGATAATGGGACCCATGAGGCTCGGATGCACCACGACCCGATAGTAGGTACAACCACGCAGTTGCCACCAGGCGAGGTGTACTACGACCATCCATCCGTCTATATATAAGCCTTGGGGTTGACCATTTGAAGAGGAGAGGAGAGAAAAAAGCGAGGAAGCCTGTCCATTTTACTCTGTATATACACATCTTTTGAGTGTTTCTCATCTTTAAACACTTGTTAGCTCACATATAGCTATCTTTTATCCGTGGGGGAGGTGAGTGTTTATCCATTTAAAGTCATAGAAATCTACTTTGGCGATTGACATAAGCCTTCTCACATTATATAAAGCCTTCTTCTCATATTAGCACACACTTTATTATACACATTGAGAGTCGTGTTGTGTGTGTTTGCGGGACTTCGATCCATGGTTTTCATTTACATACGTATATATATACTTATATATATATATATATTTTTATATATGGACTAACATTATCGAGTTATGCCTCGATTGAGCCTGAACTTGATGCAGGCGCGTTTATTGCTTTTATATATATATATATATATATATATATATATTGTTGTTTGTTGTCGAGACATATCGATGAGCTTTGGATTTTACATCCGGACATTTACTATTTTATATATATATATATATATATATATATATATATATATAATTGTTGTCGGACATATCAGATGAGCACAGATTCACATCCGATGCGTTTCTTCTGCTTATATATATATATATATATATATATATATATATATATATATATATATATATATATATATATATATTTACATTACATCGAGGCACAGAGTTTACTTACATGGCCTTTTACGACTTTTTTACATTTTAAATCTGCTTGGAGTTTACTTAAGTGGCGTTTGATAAACTTTTACTGACTTTATTTACATTTAAGTCCCACACAGAGTTTACTTACGTGGTGGTTGATCATCCATATATATATATATATATTTTTACCACTTTTATATATTTACATTTAGATCCCCATGGAGTTGTTTACGTGGTGGTTGATCATGTCTGTATATATATATTTACACTTTTATATATATATATATATATACTTACTTTTTCCATACAAATTGCGGTATCATGTGAGCCTAGGAATCATGTGATCACAGATTGATCCTTGAATCTAGATTCGGTTCCATGATGGACATTTTTTAATTTGTAAGTAGCTTGTACATTATTTTACGATTATGCGAATTTCCTTGGATGGTTGTCATGCCCCATGAGGAGTTAACCTTTCTTTGTATATTATTTTCTCGAGAATGTTTAGCATCTCGAAAATAAAAGCAAACAAGCGAACATTTAATAATAAAATGGAAGCATCAAAGGCCTCAATTACTATTGAGCACGAGGTTTGAAAAACCTCTTTTACAAAACATCATTGCTATATCTTGTTTAAAAGCTGAATTTTTCTATAAATTCAAACCCTATGTATATAGAAATGCGAGCAGTCTTTTACTTTACTTCCAAATAATTGCACATTGATCCATACACACACACACACACACACATTCATATAACAATTTCTTTGAAAAGTGGCGGTCACCAAGTAGTAACACGGATGTCGAGGTGCCTAACACCTTCCTCCAGCATAATCAAGCCCCGGACCCAAAATGAATCTCGGTTTCACACAGACTTGATCTAGCGATGTCAAATCATTTGGGTCGATGTGCAAACCTTTTTTGATTTGCGTTGGTGCGACGATTAAATACACCAATGGCGACTCTTAAAATCAAATCGTCGACATTATACATATGGGACCTTTTTCACTTGTTTTTTCAAACAAATCTCACATTAACATGAGAACACCAAAGAACATTAGTAGAATAGCGAAAGGACACTCAAAAGCCAAGCCCACCATTTAATGGGCCCCATAAACGAAAAAAATGGTTGGATGAAGGAAAACGACAAAGTATGAGTTTTTATAAATAACTTGGTAGTAGTTATTACCGATTAACATTTGTTGGAATACCCAATTGGTTAAAAATACAATAATCTGGCGTGGTTGCCGCGGTAGCTTTGCGGTATTGCACAATATTTTTGAATTATTGATCCTTACGTGAAAGGCACTACTCGATAATTATTACGATAATTATTGTTTAATATTTTATTTTATTGATTCAATAATTGTAATACCGATATTTTATATTATTGTTGTTTCAATAATTGTTCTTGCACAAATATTTCTCATTATCATATCAATAATTCATATTATTTGAATAATATTATTAGATAGCATTATTGGCAATGTCTAGAAAGTTCTATCTAAGGAGAGGTTTGGTTACCTAATTGCGCTTGATGAGAGAAATCCTTATTGGAAAGCCCCTCTTTCTGAGGACTTTGGTTGTCATAATTGTGATTCTGTAATATTATTTGTGAATAATTAATTATTGATTTATATGATAAGGAAAATATTCATTTTATGTGGATATAGATGGAAAATTTTTTTAATGTGACAATTGTTGAAATTGATATTTTATCTTTTCTGATAAAATAATTCATTTAAATATATTATTATATTTTAATAATATAATAATGGTGATATTTTTACAATGAATGTGGGCTATATGAATAAATGAGAAGGAAGAGTATTTTTGTTACTAAAAATATTTAAAACATGTTTTTCATGTTTGTGGACCCCATTTCTTGACTGAAATTTGATTATAGCCCTGTAAAAATCGTCTGATATTTATATTTGGTCAATTTCTATTTGGAATTTGGAAAACTTAAACCTAAAAGTTGTAGAGAATTGAATTTCCTATGGAATGGACATAAGATTCAAATTTTCTTCGATAAAAGGACTATTTATTATGAATTATTGAAGTTCCGGTATAATGGGGTCGGAATTGATTTTGGAGTTTTAAATGTTTTTGTTTAGAAAAACATTTTGTTATTTTTGGCACATGTGTGGGCGATATTTTGGCCAAATAAGTGGGCGTAGGAAGTTTAAGAAAATTATATTAATATTATATTAAATTTTCTGCTTTGGTATTCTAAGCATTTTCCTATAAATAGGGTGCTTAGGTTAGAATTGAAAATCACACCAAAAACTAAAGTTTTCTCTCTCTATATTATTGAGCGTATTCTTGTGAGTATTTTGATACTTTGAGTGTTGCTATATGAAGGAAAGTTCCTTGACTATATCCGCTTTCCAATTAGAAGTAATCTTCTTTTTAGAGGTAAGGGATATTTTTTTTAAAAATGATATTATTTCTTTCAATATCATTATGCGAATATTGGTAATATTTTTCTTGTGAAATTCTTGTCTTTTAGTGTATAGGGGTTACTATTCACATATATAATATACTATTCACGATACTTGGATTTATTCACGAATACGACACTATTCACAGAAAAATTAAATTTTTCGTTTTTTGTCCAAAATATCTATTATGGATACTAGCTTTGATTGTATCGATGTTTTGGTCTTCATTCTTGAATTTTTCTCCACTATGGTTATTTATGAAGTATTTTTTGGTGAGATTGTTTAAAAGTACGAATCCTTAATGTTTGTTCTTTTGTTTCACTGGATTCGTTTTCTTTAAAATATTTTTCATCATCCTCAGTCCTAAATGATGATATTACTGAATATCTTTGGCCTATAGTGTAAAGATGAATAATTTTCTGATGAATATCTTTGGCCCGTAGTGAAAAGATGAATAGGTGTTGAGATGAACATGACCAACTGATGAATATCTTTGGCCTGTAGTGCAAAGATGAATATTTGATTCAAGATGTATATTGATTGATGTTACAAGGATAAAATATTAATGATGGAATTTTAAATTCATAGATAATAATAGATTTCATTCTCTACGTAACTCTTCTATGAATTATTATTTTCGCTGTGAATATTGATCTGAAACTTGTTGTCTATTATATTCTATCAGATTTTTCCCTGTTGAAGACTAACGATAATTTGTTCTATATTATCTTAGTCATACTATTCTTTACTGGGCTAGTTGATCTCATCCTTTTCCTTTTTGTTCCATTTTTCTTCTCAGGAGGTGAGAATGTAGCGAGTACTAGTCAGGGTATGGAATGAAGGTTCTAGGAAGTTGTTTTTGAAGTCCTCACTATTTTGTAAAATAGTGTATCAATAATTGTAATGAGGACTTATTTGGGTATGAATATTGTCTAGATGACAATATTTGTATTTAAACTCACAGTTGATGTGTTATCGTATTTTTCACGACAATTGTATTAATAAAGTTGTAGTTGTTTCTGTACCATGTATTTGGCGACTCAGAATGGGTGTTTTATACCTATTTTGGGGTCATCACAATGTTGGTCCTGTGATCACCAAAGTTCCGCCCAGCTTTTCCCCATGTTCATGCTTTTCGCCTCGCTTCTCCTTTTGACAGATCCTTCACCTTATGCTTCTTTTACCCGCATGAAAAAACACCCACTAATTATTCTAGGATTGGGGCAATTGGGAGATATATGGCCCTCCTTCCCTTCACTTGAAACATGCAAATTTACCTTTCGAGCATTCCCCAAATGGTTCTTCCCAATTCCCACATTGCCACACCAAGCTTCTTTGCACCTTCTTGCTTCACCACTGCACACCCCAAAGTTGTTCCCTTCCTCTTTTTACTCCTATTTTCACTGTTTGTTTCCACCTTCCCATCTCCCTCAACCTTACCCTTGTTCCTTCTTTCTTTGTTATAGAGGCTCATGGCCTCACTCCCCTCCTCGGCAATAATCGATTTCTCCATGAGTGCTGCAAATGTAGGGATCTGCAACACTTCCACCTTGTTGTAGAGCCAGGTTTTAATCCCAGCTCAAACCTCCTTGCTTTTCTAGCCTCCGTATCAACTTAATGCGCGACGAACCTAGCCAACTCATTAAATTTTGCGGCATACTCCACAACAGTCATATTTTCCTGCTTCAACTCCAGAAATTTTACCTCCATCCTAGCCTGCATACTAGATAAAAAATAGTTTTTGAAAAATAAAGTTTTGAACCTTATCCCAAGCAACTACACCTTCTCTCGCCTCACTTTGATTTGTTTCCCACCAAAAATTTGCCTCACCCTTCATCATGTAGGTGGCAAAAGCGGACTTTTTCCCCTCAGCTACCCTAGCTATCACAAACGCCTTCTTAATCTCCTTAACCCAAGTTTGCGCTTCTACAGGGTCAGTTGTCCCTTTGAATTCGGGCGGCCCTACAGCCTTGAAGTCCTTGAAGTTCGCCAAGCGGTTGTCCTGTTGGTTCCCTGTGGCTGGCATTCCTTGTTGCATTGCCTGAGCTACCATGTTTGCAAATTGCTACATTGGATCTGGTTGTTGTCCCCCAACGTTATTGACAGATTCTTCTGCCCTTTGATTTCGAGTTTGTCGTCTTGGCGGCATTATCTGATTAAATAAAACATAATTTAACTTACATTCTAAACCTTATCACATAAGTTTAATATATTAAACTTGTTTCATTACTCAAACATAAGTTCATTTTCATTAATTCAAAGTAATTTACATAACATAACCCATTCTCAAACATATTTATTTGATGCAGATATAAATGATGGATTTATTTATTTTATGTGGTTATAATTAAAGGAATTAATGTTGAGGTGTTTTATCAGTATTTTTCTCGGAATGGAGGTATTAAAAATCAAATCAGTATTTTTACGATATATTGTGTGAGTTATAATTTTTAATCCGACCGTTGTATCGTTGTGATTTTTGGATATGTTATACATATATAAGTTGAGTATATGTCCACAAATTTTGAACCGTTAAAATGAGCGTATGATTTGTTATGAATTTTAAGAGGTGGTGATTCGAAATTGTTGAAGTATCCGAATTTATCATTTTGGTGGAAAATTTCTAGAATTGGTGGGCCCCACTTGTGATTGGTGAAAAAATGTCTTTGAATTTTATTTCAAATGTGGTGGGTGTCAATAGTAGCGAGTAAAAGCCATCGGTGGCGAATCAAATCTTCTTGACGTCTTAACATTTTCCTATAAATAGAGGGCTAAGTTAGAATTGAAAATCACACGAGAAACATAAGCTTTATCTATTTCTCTCTCTATATTATCGAGCGTATTTTGTGAGTATTTAGATACTTTGAGAGTTGTTGTTCGATCTGAAGTTTCATTTAGCATCACTTGAGCCTTTCATTCAAGCAATCTTTTTTCTTTAAGGTAAGAGATGTTATTTTCTTCTTAAATGATATTATTTTCTTCGATATAATTATGCCGAAATATGTTTTTGAACTTTTTAATCAAATTTGAAACTTTTTGTGTCGGGGTTACTATTCACGTATACGACACTATTTACATATTTGGCACTATTCACGAATACGATACTATTCACCAAAAAATGAATTTTTTCCTTTTTGTCGAAGATGTCTATTATGGTTACTATCTTTGATTGTATCCATGTTTTGATCTTTATTTTTTGAATTCTGCTTCACAATTGGTTATTATGAAGTATTATTGATCTTGGATAAACTATTATACGAATCCCTAATATTTGTCCTTCTGTCTCACTGGATTCATTTTCTTTAAAATATTTTTCATCGTCCTTAGTCTTAAATGATGATATTATTGAATATCTTTGGCCTGTAATGCAAAGATGAATGATTAACTGATAAATATCTTTGGCCCGCAGTGCAAAGATGAACATGTGTTGAGATGAACATGACTGACTGGTGATATAAATGAATATCTTTGGCCTGTAGTGCAAAGATGAATTTTTGATTAAAGATGTATATTGATTGATGTTACAGGGTTAAAATATTGATGATAGACTTTTAAATCTTAGAAGATAGTAAAATTCATTCTCTACGTGACTCTTCTAATGGATTGTTATTTTCGCTTCATTTGTTGATCTAAAACTTGTTATCTATTATATTCTATTAGATTTTTCCCTGTTGAAGACTAATGATAATTTTTTGTATATTATCTTAGTCATAATATTCTTTACTGGGCTAGTTGAGCTCACCCTTTTCCTTTTTGTTCCATTTTTCTTCTCAGGAGGTGAGAACATAGCAGGATTGAGTCGGGGTATGGAGTGATGGTTCTAGAAAGATGTTTTAGCAGTCCTCACTATTTTTGTAAAATAGTGTATGAATAATTGTAATGAGGACTTATTTGAGTCTTGATATTGTCTAGAAGACAATATTTGTATTTAAACCCACAGTATGTGTTGTCGTATTTTACACGACAATTGTATTATTGAAGTTGTAGTTTGCTTTATGTACCATGTATTTGGCGACTCAGAATAGGTGTTGTATACCTATTTTGGGGGCATCACAGTTGGTATCAAAGCTTAGGGATATGGTCTCCATGAGATGAGAATAGAACTAGGAGGGAGAGATGAGTAAATCCTTCGCTAGTGTGTCCTATCTAAGCTTATTTGTTGGTTGGTCATAATATAGGGATATTATGTGATATGTTAATTTTATTTAATTAACCCTTGTTTTATGGCAGCTGAGAAAGTTAACAATGGAGTGAATGAGATCGTGGAGACACCTCTAATCACCAACTAGGATAATGTGATGTCAGGCGAAGAAGGAATTACAGATATCCATGTTGTGAGTGAAGAATGGATAGTTGCACCCGAGATAGTCGCAGAGGTAGCAGCTGAGAGTGAGGAAGAAGAGGAAGAAGAGGTACATGAGGAGAATTTATTAGAAGAATTTTATGATCGAAATTTAGAATTGCAAAATCGAATTCATGAGTTAGAAGAACAGGCTGAAGAACGGCAGGCAGTCGTGGAGCAAAAGGATGCAACAATTCAAGCTTGTGTTACTCGATATGTGATGCTTGAACAGAAGCACTCTTTGGCAGAGTATAAGACGATAAAACTGGAATCTGAGCTGAAAGAAGAAACAACTAAGCGAGTGAGAATGAGTGATGCATGGAGTAAAAGCCGCCTGTGCGTTGATATTGTGGAAAGAGATGTCCAGATCTAAGAAGGCTAAAATAGATGATATGTATTTCTCTTTTTGGACAAAGAATTGAGAGAACCTAACATCGAGTTTTGAATTACCTGCACATTGCGGTCAACCCCAATTCAATATGGATCGAAGATTAATGATTCGGATCATGAAGCGAGAGTATGATGAAGCGATTGAGGGTGGAATATGCCTATAGAAAATTTAATTTCAAGCGGTGTGATGACACCAAATCTTGCCCAGACAAGTCAAAGCCGGGTAGTTCAAGGGAGAGTGGTTGTCATGACTTCCCAACAAGTAAGGAACCCAAATGAAGTTATCACGGGTTAGTTAATCATAATTTTTTTTGCGAAGTTTATACCTTACTAGATACCGGTTCTATCCATTCTTTTATCTCTCCTGCTTGTGCTCAACGTTTAAACTTGACTCCGTAGAAATTGGAATTTGACTTATCTGTAGAAACTCCATTAGGAGAAACCTTTATCACATCCACTATTTATAAATCTTGCTTAATCCAAGTTGGCACAATGACATTACCTGTTGATCTTATCTCTTTAAAGATACTTGCATTTAACGTGATTTTAGGGATTGATTGGTTAACTACTCATCATGCCAAAATTGATTATTTTTGTAAGGTTGTTAGTTTTCATATTCTAACCAACTTGTTATGTGAATTCAAGCAACCAAACCATTGAAGTCAAACACTTTCATATCAAGCCATAAAGCCATTCGTTTATTGAAAAAGCGGATGTCGAAGCTTTCTTAGCCCATTTCATGGATTTAAACAAAAATACGCCGATTTGAATGATATTTACATTGTTAGTGAATTTCTGACGTATTTCTGAAGAATTTCTTGGCCTACAAAGTGTGATATTGAATTTTTGTATCGACTTTGAACCCAGACAAAACCCATTTCTAAAATCTTTTATCGAATGACTCTATTGAACTTGAGGAGTTAAAACCCAATCTGAGAGTTGGTACTCAAGCCTCTATCTAGTGACTTCCTTTGTGGAATGCACCAAAGACAGACTCTCCGTAGGGAACTCTATATTTGTGTGGTGGTAAAACGAAAGGTGCCATTGTGACGTGCAATCCAAGATTGGGATATGAATCACATATGAGAGCAACTTAAGTCAATAATTGAAATATCTAGCTTTCTAGGCTTAATTGGTTACTATCGGAGATTCGTGGAAGGACTTTCTCGAATCGCTACTCCGTTAACTTAGCTAACTCAGAAAGATAAAAAATTCATATGAAGCGAGGAATGCGAGAAGATTTTCCAAGAGCTCAAGAGGCGACTCATTTCGGCACTTGTTTTGACCATACCATCCTGGAAAAGCAAACGTGGTAGCTGACGCGTTGAGTAGAAGATCGTACACGAGTACGAGTGTGATATTGTTGAACACAAAGACCTATTTTGTATAATTTACAAACGATAAAGATAGAGTTAAAGACTCTAGGGACCCACGTGATGACATACGAGTAGAAATGACTTTAATCGATAAAGTTAAAACCGCTCAAGCTACATATTGGAGCTGATGAATATAAAGAAGAAGGTGCAAGAAGGCGTTATTCTAGAAGCAAGTGTCGATGAAGAGAAGAAAGCTCAAACCTTCAATTTATTTGAAATCCTCGATCGAGTAGGAACTGTGGCCTATAGACTCGCCTTAACGCCAAGTATGTCTCGTGTTCATAACGTGTTTTACATATCCATGTTACATAAATATGTGAAAGATCCGAACCACATTATTGAGTTAGAACCAGACGAGATAGCCGAAGATTTAACGTACGAGGAGGTACCTGTCAAGATCTTGGATAGGAAAGAGCATGTCCTATGAACAAAGGTTATAGCACAAGTTAAGGTTTTGTGGAGGAACCATGCTATTGAAGAAATGACCTGGGAGTTGGAATCAGAAATGAAAGCGAGGTACCCTTACCTGTTCGAAACACCAGGTACGTACGTCAATTTCGAGGATAAAATTTTATAAGGAGGGGAGGTTGTAATACCCCAACTTATTATAAATAAAATTGAATTTTTCCTCTATTCATTATTCTAAATTAATAAGGTGTTAATTTGATATAATGCTTTGGTTATGGGTGAAATATGCAAATTTTGTAAAATAAGCAAGTGATTATAGAATATTCATTTCTGTCGGGGAATATTCGTTTGGTCGTGGAATATTCTTATTGTCGGGGAATATTCGTATTTGTGGTAGCCGACCATTTGTGGGCTCCATAACGAAAAATTGTATGAAGGAAAACAAACAAAGTATGAGTTTTATAAATAACAACGTAGTTATTACTGATTAACAACATTGGAATACCCAAAGGTTAAAATATAGTAATATGCGTGGTTGCACAATAGCTAGCGGTATTATTGCACGATATTTTTGAATTATTGATCCTTACATAAAAGGCACTACTCAATAATCGTTCTGATAATTCTTTATTCAATATTTTATTTTATTGATTCAATAATTGTTTAACGTTGATATTTTATATTATTGTTGTTTCAATAATTGTTCTTTACACAAGATATTTCTCATTATCATATCAATAATTCATATTATTTGAATAATATTATTAGATAGCATTATTGGCAATGTCTAGAAAGTTACATCTAAGGAGAGGTTTGGTTACCTAATTGCTGCTTGATGAGGAGAAATCCTTATTGAAAGCCCCTCTTTCTGAGGAGCTACACGGTTGTCATAATTGTGATTACTGTAATATTATTTGTGAATAATTAATTATTAATTTATATGATAAGAAAATATTTATTTGATGCGGATATAAATGATGGATTTATTTATTTTATGTGGTTATAATTAAAGGAATTAATGTTGAGGTGTTTTATCGATTATTTTTCTCGGAATGGAGGTATTAAAAATCAAATCAGTATTTTTACGATATATTGCATGAGTTATAATTTTTAATCCGATAGTTGGATCGTTGTGATTTTTTTGATATGTTATACATATATAAGTTGAGTATATATCCACAAATTTTGAGCCGTTAAAAATGAACGTATGATTTGTTATGAATTTTAAGAGGTGACTGGTTCAGAAATTGTTGAAGTATCCGAATTTATCTTTTTGGTGTAAAATTCTAGAATTGATGGGCCCCACTTGTGGTTGGTGAAGAAATGTGCTGAATTTTATTTCAAATGTGGTGGGTGGAAATAGTAGCAGGTAAAGCCATTAGGTAGCAGGTCAAGTCTGCTTCGGCATGCTAACATTTTTCTATAAATAGAGGGCTAAGTTAGAATTGAAAATCACACGAGAAACATAAGCTTTCTCTCTTTCTCTCTCTATATTATCGAGCGTATTTTGTGAGTATTTAGATACTTTGAGAGTTGTTGTTCAGTACAAGTTTCATTTAGCATCACTTCCGACCTTTCATTCCGAAGTACTGTTTCTTTAAGGTAAGAGATGTTATTTTCTTCTTAAATGATATTATTTTCTTCGATATCATTATGCCGAAATATGTTTTTGAACTTTTTAATCAAATTTGAAACTTTTTGTGTCGGGGTTACTATTCACGTATCGACACTTTATTCACGATATCTGACCTTTATTCACGAATCACGACACTTATTAACCTAAAATGAAATTTTTCTTTTTTGTCCAAGATGTCTATTATGGTTACTATCTTTGATTGTATCCATGTTTTGATCTTTATTTTTTGAATTACGCTTCACAATTGGTTATTATGAAGTATTATTGATCTTGGATAAACATTATCTGAATCCCTAATATTTGTCCTTCATTTCCTTTGGATTCGTTTTCTTTAAAATATTTTCATCGCCCTTAGTCTTAAATGATGATATTATTGAATATCTTTGGCACGTGTAGTGAAAGATAAATGATTAATCGATGAATATCTTTGGCCCGTGTAGTGCAAAGATGAACAGGTTTGAGATGAACATGACCGACTGGTGATATAAATGAATATCTTTGGCCTGTAGTGCAAAGATGAATTTTTGATTAAAGATGTATATTGATTTATGTTACAGAGATAAAATACTGATGATAGACTTTTAAATCTTAGAAGATAGTAGAATTCATTCTCTACGTGACTCTTTTAATGGATTGTTATTTTCGCTGCATTTGTTGATCTAAAACTTGTTGTCTATTATATTCTATCAGAATTTTCCCTGTTGAAGACTAATGATAATTTGTTGTATATTATCTTAGTCATAATATTCTTTACTGGGCTAGTTGAGCTCACCCTTTTCCTTTTTGTTTCATTTTTCTTCTCAGGAGGTGAGAACATAGCAGGATCGAGTCGGGGTATGGAGTGATTGTTCTAGAAAGATGTTTTAGTAGTCCTCACTATTTCTGTAAAATAGTGTATGAATAATTATAATGAGGACTTATTTGAGTGTTGATATTGTCTAGAAGACAATATTTGTATTTAAACTCATAGTATGTGTTGTCGTATTTTGCACGACAATTGTATTATTGAAGTTGTAGTTTGCTTTATGTACCATGTATTTGGCGACTCAGAATGGGTGTTGTATACCTATTTTGGTGGTGTCACAATATTCCTTGTACATCATTTCTTTTTAAGGACTTTATAAGGTTGTTTTGCTTATGTAGGATCAACCTAACATATTTGATCAATTCATTCTAAGTCCTTGTACATGTGTTTCTATTATCTATCAAAGGACTTTACAGCTTTTCTTTATGCAAGCATACTTGCATATTCATTCATATATATCATAATCAAATCACATGTAAATAGGAATATCATTCACATGCTTATTCCTGACAATCTCCCCCTATTTGATTATGACAAAAATAATAAGTGCATATGCATGTTATGAATGAATCTTATATACAGTGAGCAGCTATATTTCTAAAACCGATAATTATGAATGTCATTTATAATGATGTGGAATTTAATACACTGACATTTTACATCCTGGATCTAGAACATACCTAATTAGTTAGAGATGTACCTCTGTGGTTCTATGTATGCTTCCAGGATGTCTGTTGATCAGTTATTCATCTGTTTGATTTCTTTGCTCCTTCTCCCCCTGGGATGTTGACGTCATTTCTTTTGTCTGCTCCTCTGCAGATGTATGCTCCTCTTCTTCTTCTGGCTCCCCCTCAGCCTCAGGCTCATCATCCTTTGGCTCCCCCTTAAATGATGACTCGGCTACTTCTTGTGATGTCTTCTTCTCTTCTTTCCTTCTGCTCTCCTTGCCCTTTCTTGAGTGCCTCTTACTCTACCTCTTTTTCTCCCCCTTTTTATCATTAATCACTTGGGAGAGCTGCTCCATGTTGGACATAAGTTGCTCCATCAGGTAGGAGGAATTACCAACTTCAATCTTGAGTTCTTGTTGGCTTAGCTCAAGTTGCACGGAGAAAGACTGATTCAGGTTGTCAATCTTGTCAGAGAGGACTTGGAGTTTCTCTTCATTGGCCTTCTGTGCTCGTAGAGCTTCTTCCTTCTGATCATTTATGGCTTTTAGATAGATGTGATCTCTCTCTTTGATTTTGAGAGATACATTAGCCATCGTGGCTTGTAGTCTATCATGAACTGAGTTATCTTCTGTTGCTGTCAACCTCTTTGACTCTTCAGTGATTTGAGATATCTTCTTGATCAGCTCATCAGAATTCTTCAATAGTTCCTGCTCCATAGGAATTTGGTCATTTAGTTGGACAGCCTCTTGTTGAACACCAGATTAGACTCTACGATTTTCATCCTTTGACAGATTTTCAAAAGTAGTGAGAATCTAAAAAATTATTAAATACCAATCATGATTGGAGGATGAAGGAATGCCAGATAGCTATGCTTGGGCAGACGGAGGCTCCTCATTTTGGACTTGAATACCATCATTGGTAGAGTGAACAGACTCTACGATTATCTCCTTGGCCATAATCCTTCTGCCTTCAAAGTCCACTCAACGATCGTAGGGAATATAGTGATTGCCAGTATGTCGGTAAACTTTGTAATGGAGCTGGCCATTGATCATCATTGTGACGCCCCCAAAATAGGTATACAACACCCATTCTGAGTCGCCAAATACATGGTACAGAAACAACTATAACTTTATTAATACAATTATCGTGCAAAATACGACAACACATCAATTGTGAGTTTAAATACAAATATTGTCATCTAGACAATATTCACACCCAAATAAGTCCTCATTACAATTATTGATACACTATTTTACAAAATAGTGAGGACTTCAAAAACAACTTCCTAGAACCTTCATTCCATACCCCGACTAGTACTCGCTACATTCTCGCCTCCTGAGAAGAAAAATGGAACAAAAAGGAAAAGGGTGAGCTCAACTAGCCCATTAAAGAATATTATGACTAAGATAATATAGAACAAATTATCGTTAGTCTTCAACAGGGAAAAATCTGATAGAATATAATAGACAACAAGTTTCAGATCAATATTCGCAGCGGAAATAATAATTCATAGAAGAGTTATGTAGAGAATGAAATCTACTATTATCTATGAATTTTAAAAGTTCATCATCAATATTTTATCCCTGTAACATCAATAAATATACATCTTGAACCAAATATTCATCTTTACACTACAGGCTAAAGATATTCATCAGTTGGTCATGTTCATCTCAACACCTGTTCATCTTTACACTACGGGTCAAAGATATTCATCAAAAATCATTCATCTTTGCACTACAGGCCAAAGATATTCAGTAATATCATCATTTAGGACTGAGGATGATGAAAAGTATTTTAAAGAAAATGAATCCAATGAAACAAAAGAATAAACATTAAGGATTCGTACTTTAAACAATCCCAGTTCAAAAATACTTCATAAATAACCATAGTGGAGTAAAATTCAAGAATGAAGACCAAAACATGGATACAATCAAAGCTAGTATCCATAATAGATATTTTGGACAAAAAAAACGAAAATTTAATTTTTACGTGAATAAGGTCGTGATTCGTGAATAAGATCAGAGTATCGTGAATAGTGCCGTATATCTGAGAATAGTAACCCCGACACTAAAAGACAAGAATTTCACAAGAAAAATATTACCAATATTCCTAAGATAATGATATTGAAAGAAATAATATCATTTTAAAACAAATAATATCCCTTACCTCGAAAAGACGGTGCTTGATCGGAATCTTTGGATATAGTCTTCAAGGAACTTGCACAGATAAAGCAACACTCAAAGTATCAAAATACTCACAAGAATACGCTCGATAATATAGAGAGAAAAACTTTAGTTTCTGGTGTGATTTTCAATTCTAACCTAAGCACCCTATTTATAGAAAAATGCTTAGAACACCAAAGCAGAAAATTTAATATAATATTAATATAATTTTCTTAAACTTCCTACGCCCACTTATTTGGCCAAAAAATCAGCCACACATGTGCCAAAAACAATAAAAACGTTTTTCTAAACAAAAACATTTAAAACTCCAAAAATCAATTCAGACTCATTATACCAGAACTTCAATATTTCATAATAAATAGCCATTTTATCAAAAAAATTCAAATCTTATATCCATTCCATAGGAAATTCAATTCTCTACAACTTTGTAAGTTTAAGTTTTTCCAAATTCCAAACAGAAATTGTCCAAAATCCACATACGGACGATTTTACAGGCTATAATTAAATTTCAGTCAAGAAATGGGGTCCACAAACATGAAAACATGTTTTAAATATTTTTAGTAACAAAAATACTCTTCCTTCTCATTTATTCATATAGTCCACATTCATTGTAAAAATATCACCATTATTATATTATTAAAATATAATAATATATTTAAATGAATTATTTTATCAGAAAAGAAAAAATATCAATTTTCAACAATTGTCACATTAAAATTTTTCTCCATATATATCCACATAAAATGAATATTTTCCTTATCATATAAATCAATAATTAATTATTCACAAATAATATTACAGAATCACAATCTCGATAACCGGTAGTTCCCCTAAGAAAGAGGGCTTTCCAATAAGGATTTCTCCTTACTGGCGCGCAATTAGGTGACCAAACCTCTCCTTAAATAGAACTTTCTAGACATTGCCAATAATGCTATCTAATAATATTATTCAAATAATATGAATTATTGATCTGATAATGGAAAATACTGTGTAATGACAATTATTAAAATAATAATAATATAAAATATCAACGAAGCAATTATTGAATCAATAAAATAAAATATTGAACAGTAATTACTATAACAATTATTGAGTAGTGCCTTCTTACGTAAGAATCAATAATTGGTGCAATACTGCGTCTTCTTCTTGTAAGCAACAACGCGTACATCGTGTGTTTTAACCACCGATATTCCAACAAGATTAATTGGTAATAACTACGTCGCTTATTTATAAACAACTTATATTTGTCGCTTTCTTCATCCAACCGCTTTTAGTTATAGGGCCCATAAAATCGCTACTGTCAGTATTTAATATTCCCCCGACGGTAGAATATTCCACGACCAAACGAATATTTCCCGACAACAATGAATATTTTATAACCACTTGCTTATTTAAAAAATATTTGCGCATTTTACCCATAACTAACCACATTAATCAAATCAACCCTTACTATTTCAAAATAATAAATAGAGGAAATTTAATTTCATTTATAATAAGTTGGGGTCTTACAACCTTCCCTCCTTATGAAATTTCATCCTCGAAATTGACGTACGTACCTGGTGTTTCAAAAAGGTGAAGATACCTTGCTTTCATTTCTGTTTCCAACTCCCAGGTCATTTCCTCAATAGCATGGTTTCTCCAAAAAACTTTGACTTGGGGTATGACCTTTGTGCATAGGACATGTTCCTTCCTATCCAAGATCTTGACAGGTACCTCTTCATACATTAAGTCTTCAGCTATCTCGTCCGGTTCTAACTCAATAACGTGGTTCAGGTCTTTCAAATATTTATGAAGCACAGATATATGAAAAACATTATGAACTCGAGATATACTTGGAGGTAACGCGAGTCTATAGGCTACATTTCTTACTCGGTCAAGAATCTGAAATGGACCAATAAATCGTGGATTGAGCTTTCCTCTCTTCCCGAATCTTGTAACTCCCTTCCATGGGGCAACACGAAACAATACATGATCCCCAATACTAAATTCCACGTCCTTTCGATGAAGATCCGCATAACTCTTTTCTCGATCCTGTGCCGTTTGTATACGTTATCTAATCATTTGGATCTTTTCTGTAGTAATACGTACGAACTCTGGTCCCAACAATGTTGCTTTACCCACCTCATCCAAACATACTGGAGAGTGACACTTTCATCCATACAATGCTTCGAATGGAGCCACACCTATACTTGCCTGATAACTATTATTGTAGGAGAATTTCACCAATGGTAAATACCTATCCCAACTCCCTTTAAAGTCTAGGACATAGAGTCTTAATAGATCTTCAAGAGTTTGAATAGTCCTCTCTGAATGTCCGTCCGTTTGAGGATGATATGCCGAACTGAATCATAAATCTGTGCCCATAGCTTTTTGCAAGCTAACCCAAAATCGTGAAGTGAATCTTGGGTCACGATCCGAAACTATGGATACTGGCATGCCATGCAATCTCACAATCTCATTCACGTACATATGAGCAAGACATTCAGGGGAATAAGTCTCCCGTATAGGCAAGAAATGAGCAGACTTAGTTAATTTATTAACAATAACCCAAATCACATCTATGCCATGAGAAACCTTGGGAAGACCCGTAACAAAATCCATGGTAATGTGTTCCCACTTCCATTTCAGAATCTCAAGTGGTTGCAATGGACCCTTTGGCACTTGATGCTCTGCCTTTACACGTTGACAAGTTAAACACCTCGAGATAAACTTCGCGATCTCTCTCTTCATATTGTTCCACCAAAATATATGTCTAAGATCACGATACATTTTGGTACTTCCAGGATGGATTGCAAATGGTGTATTGTGTGCCTCCATCATGATCTTGTACTTCAAATCAGAGTCGTTAGAAACACAAAGTCTGGAGTGGACTCAAAGTATTCCTTCTTCATCGATTCTTGCTTTTGGGATAACACCTTCTTATACCTTCTTCTTCATACGCATCAGCTCCGGGTCTGTAGCTTAAGCAACTTTAACTTTTTCGATTAAAGTCGGTTCTATGCGTATACTTGACATCATCGCATGGGTTCCCGAAGTCTTGAATTCTATCTTCATCTTTTGTAAATCACACAAAATGGGCCTTTGTGTTGACAACATCGCACTTGTTCCTGCATATGATCTTCTACTTAATGCGTCAGCTACCACGTTCGCTTTACCGGGATGGTATTGAATGGTATGGTCATAGTCTTTCAACAGCTCGAGCCAACGTCATTGTCGCATGTTGAGTTCCTTTTGCGTGAAGAAATATTTGAGACTTTTATGGTCTGAATATATCTCCACTTTCTCCCCATATAGATAGTGCCACCAGATCTTTAGTGCGAAAATGACTGCTGCCAACTCTAGATCATGAGTAGGATAATTCCTCTCATATTCTTTAAGTTGTCGCGAGGCATAGGCTATGACTTTCCCATGTTATATGAGAACACACCCTAGCCCTTTGCCTGAAACATCGTTGTAGATAACAAATAAATCCAAACCAGATGGTATTGTCAGAACAGGTGTCGAAATAAGTCTCATCTTAAGCTCTTGAAAACTCTTCTCGCATTCCTCGCTCCATATGAATTTTGTATCTTTTCGAGTCAGTTGAGTTAACGGAGTAGCGATTCGAGAAAATCCTTCCACGAATCTTCGATAATAACCAAATTAAACCCGAAAGCTACGTTGCTTGGTCCACCGCCTTGATTGCTCCCAACTTTGTATTGCTTCAATCTTCGCCGGGTCAACAGATACTCCATGTTTTGACACCACGTGCCCAAGGAATGCTACTTCCTCAAGCCAGAACTCGCATTTTTTCAACTTAGCATAAAACTTATTTTCACGAAGCCTTTGGAGTACCAGCTTCAAATGGTGCTCATGATCTTCACGACTTTTGGAATATATGAGGATGTCATCAATAAAGACAATAACGAATTGATCTAAATATTCCTTGAATACTCGGTTCATCATATCCATGAAAGCTGCAAGAGAATTAGTCAATCCAAAAGACATGACTAAGAATTCATAATGCCCGTACCGAGTTCTGAAGGCAGTCTTTGGAATATCCTCAGTTCTAATCTTCAGCTGATGATATCCAGAACGAAGATCGATCTTTGAAAAGAATTATGCTCCTTGCAACTGGTCAAACAAGTCATCAATGCGAGGTAGCGGGTACCTAATCTTGATGGTGACATGGTTCAATTCCCGGTAGTCAATACAAAGTCGCATACTCCCGTCTTTCTTTTTTACAAATAAAATAGGAGCACCCCAAGGAGATGTACTAGGATGAATGAAACTGATGTCTAACAACTCCTGTAGTTGGACCTTTAGCTCCGTTATGGGGCCCACAAAGTGTCATACCGTGCGCGAATATTCCCAAGCAAAGAAGAATATTCCACGACCAAACGAATATTTTCCGACAACAATGAATATTTTATAACCACTTGCTTATTTAAAAAATATTTGCGCATTTTACCCATAACTAACCACATTAATCAAATCAACCCTTACTATTTCAAAATAATAAATAGAGGAAATTCAATTTCATTTATAATAAGTTGGGGTCTTATAATCATGGTTGCAAACTTCTTTACCCTTGGGAAGTTTTGTGACACCAGCTCCAGATTTGGAAACTGAGAGTAGCACCAGCTGAAGTAGCTCTCATCTTTATCAGTATGTGCCTTTAACCATGGCATCCACGGGAAGAACCATCTCATCAGAAGATCTTCAGAGTTATACAGTATTGTTGTGCAATCTAACTCCATATTTTTCCAATTATGAAGCACTTCATCTGTAGTCATTCTTACAACTCGAAGTTGTTTATTTCCATGACTTATCCATTTTGCCGTTGGTTCAGCTGGTGGTTCATCAAAAACTTCCACACTATTCTTCTGCTAATTATGACTGGAGAGAGAACATGGTAGTATTCTAGTTCCTCTGATTCCTGATGTACAGAATCAGAATCTTTCTCCATTTTTTCTCTTTTAGAGCCTGAATCATTCTGATCAGATTCATCAGTGAATCCTTCTTATTGGTTTTCATTTTCAGAACCTTCTTCAGCAATATCTTCCTTTGATTCAGATTCATCATCACTTATTTCAATGACTGCAGTAGAGTGATCACTTTTCTTGTTGGAGGCAAATTTAGCCAGTAGTCTGTAGCTCTTCCTTCTCCTTGGAGGTTCAGCTATAGGAGAGTTAGACTCTTCTTTCTCTTCAGATTCTGAGGCCTTTGGATCATCAGACGAACTTCCTTGAGGTTCAACATTGGTAGGGGTAGATATTTCTTCTTCGGACTCATCATCTTTTGAACCATCATGAGGGCTTGTTGGAGCATTTGCATTTGGAGATGCAGATGGGTCATCTTGTAGCTTTTCTTCATCATCAGAGTGAGTACTCTGAGAGTTAGCCATAGAGCTTACATATTCTTCTTCATCAGCAAGGTTTATATTTTCTTCCATGAATCCAATTCCACCTTCATCTCTGGATTTGTTCTTTGGGGACTCATTCTTGTCATCATCAGTTCCCTTTTCTTCTTCTGACTCTACCACCTTAGCTTTCTTCCTTGATGGCCCTTGAAGTAATCTGTTGCTTCTTCTCTTTGTGGTTTCTAGTGTAGTTAAGCTCTTTTCACCTTCATCTTTGTCTTCAGTGGAGAGACTCTTTGGTGGAGCCTCTATTTTCTTCACACTCCTGGATCTCTTCCTTACTGATGTGGTTGCTACTGGTACAGAGTTACCAGACTTAGAGCTTTCCACCTTTTTCACCTTCCTCTTCTTTATAGAGACCTTGCTTCTGCTCCCAATTGTTAGTTTCCTATTTTCCTTTGGGTTCTTCTTCCAGTTCACGAACAGCTGTGGAGACATCACTTTATGAACATTTAGAGGCTCTCCTTCATCATCCTTGATTTTGCCTCCCAGCTTCTTCTTCATCACAATACTCAGCAGTGTTCCATGAAAGACCATAGTTAAGGGTCTATCTGTAGACTTCTTTATCTCAGCCTTTTCTACCCATTTGGAGATCTGATCGAACAAGATATCTCCAAAGTTGATTCTCTTCTTCAGAACTATTACAGACATAATCTTCAATTGCTGATCAAGCACAGTGTCATGTGTAGTATCCTTGCATAAGATACATTTTCCCACTATCTCAGCAAGGAACTCGAATTCCTTAAGGAACTCCTTCTTCTTAATTTCCTTCAGACTAGGGTTTCTTTGGTACCCCATAATCTCCTTTACTTGCTCAGTGTCGATCTCATCAAGGTTTTTCAGTCCTAGGTCAGGAAAACCTAAGCATAGATTGATATCGGATGATTTTAGCTTTAGAGATTGACCTTTAACTTTGGTTGAAAGGGTTCCGGCATTTATGGAAGCATTTGAGTAGAACTCCTTAACCAGTTCAGTATATACTCGAGTGCTTGCCTTCAGCCATTCTGAGAATCCAGCTTTCTTCACAAGTTCAAGAATGTCTCTGAACTTCTTTTCAGATTTCTCAAATGACTTGGTTCCGAGCTGAATGCCAGTGATTACTCGCCAATCTTCCATTTGAATGGTTCGAGGAATATGGGTATTTGATTCAGAAAGATTTATGAGAAATAGCTGATTGTGATTTGGGCTCTGGAGGTTTAATTGATTTTGGCTTCGAAGAGGATTCTAGGGTTTGAAAATGGGAGGGAGAGAGTTTCGATAGTTTCTGATAATTGTTTACAGATTTTGAATTTGTCTTTATGGCAGTTCCCTCTGACTCTGCATAAATAGTTATGTGTCAACCAACCATTGGTTGAACGATTTCCAGTAATGAGCTGTACCTCCCCATAACCTTTTCGGTTTTATATTCCTTTTAAGAGAATAAGCATTACTGATGTGGATTTACCGTTAACCTTTTTGGTTCATAGAGTAGCATGGTAAGGTAGTTGTGGACTCTACATTTTCCTTTGTTGACTCAATGATCATCTTTTGAGAGATGCTATAGTGGATGGTTTTGACATTACTCCTCATAATCTGAATGGTTGAGCAATTGTCCCGTTCTTCCAAGCTCTTCATGAGGTAGAGTATCCTCTTGTAAGACTACGATCGTCGAGTCTGCTTCTACGATCGTTGAGGTTGCTCCACGATCGTTGAGTTTGCTTCTACCTTTAATCTATGATCGTTGACTGTCTTGGTCCTTGAGATGAACTTGACTAAGCAATCCTTTTGGGTTAAGGTAGCTCAGGAAGGGCCAACCTCTTAGAGTGAGCTAAAGGTCAGGTTTGTCCCTGAGGCGCTTTCCAGATGAAATACTTTGGAAGTGATTTGCACCGATATCTCATTTGACCTTTTCTGGTGGTGAGGTCCTCTACCAACTTTAGACAATTGCATTTGCTGTAATCATGGTGTCCTCCTGCTCTTACACTACGATCAGGTGTTTGATCGTAGGCGCTCCACAATTTTGAGTTGGGTGGCTGAAAGGTTATTAGAAGTACGTTTTGAGACGTTCCTACTGACTATGGATCTTCATTTGGTTCATCGACCACAAAGTTTTGGGACTCAGAAGGTGGTATAACGCTTCATAGTATATCTCAAATCTTTGTTGTTTCTTAACAGATCACTGCTTCCCCATGCTTATGTTATCTTCTCAGTGAGGTGTGATTTCCTTTTCTTCATGTGCATTAGGAAGCATCCCTGCATATTTCCTTCTGACTGGAATCACCACTGATAGTCAAATCTGTTTACATCGTAGACATAAATATCTCCAGAACCGATCATTCTACGATCATTTGACATTACTACGAACGTAGTCTTCTTTGTCAGTTTGTGCTCGTGGAGTTCTGCTCTCGAAATGAGTTCCTCATATTTGATGCTTGATGATCTTCTGTGGTGAGCTTCCTTGAGGATTCTTGTTTTATGACATGCTTTGCATGATTGAGCATCTAAGACCCTTTTTTATCTCTGGTTGAATGGCCTGCTCTCATATAAAGATCAGCAGCCATGTGAGCTTTATTCAGATCAGCTCAACAGGTCTTCAAGGATAGGCTTTGACATATAGGATTTTTATCAGAATCATTTCTGAATAGTCTTACGCCTTCTGCTGGTTGAATTTTCTTGACTGAAGTCTTCTGCTTCAGCATTCCTTAGTGTGGCCAGATAGACCAAGTACCTACAGGTTATAAATTTCTATTTTTGGTACCCATGGTTAAATGGGTCCTGCTAGGTTAGTTTTCTAAACCACTGTTCCTCATATATTTGGATAATCATCATATTGATCACCACCAGTCATATTCATGCATGTAACTAATTTAGATAATACATTTTGAGATGCATGATGGTGAGTGTGTGTGAGATTTGCTATTTTAATAAAACACTCTTTTTCTTTGATGGTTTCATCATTTACTAAGTTATGTTCACATGGTTTAAATGTTCACAGAGTGAGAATCAACTCTACGATTTATTAGTATCTGGTTGATTCATGGAGGTGATCAGTTTCTATGAATCTTCAAGATTCTCTTGTAGAACCGATCATACTGCAGTGTTATTAAACACTTAGACCATAGGTTGTGCATACATACTAACCCATCAAAGAAAGATTACTTCACATTAATTTAACTTTGTGATGCTCTTATGACCCATTTTAGATTTCTTTCAAGATGTCATCTTCAACCTAAAGATTGGATAGAGAGAAAGTTTATAGGCATTTGAGTTTCCACCCTCAGTGTACTTTCTCTCTTCACCTTTTTAGGTAGATTATGATTCCTTGAAAGAATATTGTTATAGTTCATAAGGGGGTGCAATCATGATGATATATTAGTGAGAGGAACCTTTTTTTTACCGGTTTTTTAATACCATTTATCTTAGATATACTGAGTTTAGGCATTGATGTGCATGGTTTCTCATTTGCTCCTAACAGCTAGTTGCTCCAGTTGACCTTCAATTAATCAGTCGTGGTCTTAAAGATGCAAGCTAAGAAAATATCAGCATCTTTAGTTCTTTGACATCCTTGAGTTCACAAGGTTTACATCCAGCTGCTGGTTGGCCAGACATTTGTTTGAGAAGTTCTTCTTTCTTCTTTAGATAAGTATTTCTTAGCATCTATGGCCTTTTCATCTTTCTGACTGGTGGATGTTTGACTCTTGAGCTTTCTCGCCTGGTCTTTAGACTTCAAGATTAACTGCAAACAAGGGTTGGTCTTGTTGATATGGCAATCAAGAACATGGACTAATCTAAGCAGCTTCAGGGGTATATACACATTTACATGTACACAATATTTTCAACGTGTGAGCTCATCTGCATATAACACATGACTTACTACTCAACTAAGTTTAGAACAATGTTTGTGCCTAGGATCAGACTCAAAGCGATTAGCTTTTGAATATAGCATGAGAACTCCTTCTGATACCAATTGTTAGGTTCGAAAGAGTACACATAGATCTAGAAGGGGGGTTGAATAGATCCTTTTTATTTTCAAATGTTTTACTGGTTTATTTTGTATTGCTAATAATTTAGCATATGACAAACATAATAATCTTTTCAAGCACAGCGGAATAAGTAAAAGATCTCTTTCATTGATATATTCATAATTATACATACATTGTTCGTAGAGTTAGTTCAGTGGTAAGCAGTTAGAACATACATAGTAGTTATAGCAGTTAATGTACATAATATAAATGACATAAAGTAAAGGACACAAGGGGTTTTAAGTGGTTCAGAGACATAAGCTCCTAATCCACTCTTCTGCTTTCAACTAGCAGGATTTCCACTAAGGAAGGGCAGCACCATGAATCACTAAGATTCCTTCAAGACTAGCAGCCTTGGGACTTCAGTTCACTAAGAACTCTTCAAGGCCAGCAGCCTTGGAACTTCTTTAGTTCCCAAGGAACTCTTCAAGCCCATCAGACTTGGAACTTCGTTTAGTCCCTCTGGACAAGGACCCCTCAGGCCCTGGCTTCTTGTTGTTGTTGGTGTTGTTGGTGCTGAGCTGCTAAGATGTCATTAATCTTGAACATCTTTTGTACTTAGCAGCTAGGTGTGGTCCTCTTTGTATTCTGTTTCAAGTCTGGACCACATATTCTCTGGTGTAGCTGATCTTCACTATTTTCTTCTCATCTTCATCTCATATAAGTTGTGCACCATCACCATCTAGATTTGCTAAGTCTCTGAGCTTTTGGTAGACTTCGTCTGGCACTTAGCAATCCTTGAGCCCTTCTTGAGTGTTTTACAGACATGATTTTGCAACTATTCTTTTTCAGCTTTTGGTTCATGGTGATTTGTAGAGTGGCTCTCTTGATCTTCTTTGTACTCTGCCACTTTTCTAAATGCTATCTTCTTGGCCTTCTCGGCTCTCAGCTTGGCTACCATCTTTAGTGGCATTCTCATCTTTGTTGAGTGAAGCTCTAATTTGTTTAAGTGCTTCTTCAAAGCTGCTTCACTTCCACCTATGTAGTCTCACTGTCACTGAGACTTGTTCTCTTAATCTCTGATGGAACTCATAGAGTCAACAATATCATTCCAACAACTCAACGATTTTGCAACTTAGCAATAATAGCACCTTGATCTTTGAAGCTCATTCTGATTTATACTCCTTATCAATCTTCCCGTTGGAAAGTAGCCATTGAAAGCTATTCAAATTGCTTCACAGATCTCGAGTTGTTTGGTATAGACTGCAGATGTGACATGACATGACTTTCTGACACTGCAGTCTACTGTTTCACCTACCCCGTCAGAGATGTCACTTTGATGTCTTGGGCAGGTCGACAAATTTATTTCTCCCTTCTGATTTCTCGATCAGAGGTTGTCCTTTTGCATCGATGCTCTCAATAATCTCATGTCCGAATACCAACCTTCAGATTGAACCGTTGCCAATGCTTTAATCTTTGAATGATCGAACTCTATGATTCTGATGCATGCATTTCTTGGACCTGATCGTAGTGTCTAGTTGACGGTAGCGACAACACTACGATCTTGAAGAGTGTTCATTGGATTTGCAATGTAGAACACTTCTTCCTTCTCTTGTACAATGCTTTAACACTTTCTGTTTGCTTCGACTGCTCTCAGATACTGATGGCTTGATTCTTTGTTTTGGCCCCTTCTGAATAGCAAGACACTTCAGATTTGTGTCCAGCTCGCTTTCTCCTTGTGATCTCCCGTTCACTTATCATCAATGGACTGACCCAATGCTTAATCACTTTAGCCTTGTTCTTCAGAGGCTGACCATTATCTTAGTGTACACTCCATCAATTCTTTCTTTGTTTGGCAAACACTATGATCCTGGTTGCTTCCAAGATCGATGTCTTCTATTGACTTAACAGCAACTGCACTAGCTGACTTTCCTTAGTCAGTTACTGAAGTCTTCTTATGATCAACTTGTGGAAGACTTCATCTCGAATGGCTTCACAACTCAATCTAGATGCTGATTGAGTTGATGCTTAGATTTTCTGTTAGCTTGCATGCCATTCGTTGAGTGCTCTCTGGTTTCCTTCAGGTGGGATGTATCTTTACAAAGATTCAACCGAGGCTTCATTCCTTTGGATATTCTAGAGTGCTCATTTGTTGAGAATCGATTTGCTCTACGATTACGCGCTTGGCATTGTGAGCACATCGGTTGAAGTCTCGATTCACACACTACGATTCACCTTCTACATGCGCGACACTTCACGACTTCGAGATCGATCTCGACACTCTACGATTTACATCGTTGTGCTTGTTGTCTTCATCCGATCTTGCTCGACTACGATCTCCGCCTTTGATACGATCAATGAGACTTCTCACGACTCACGAGTGTAGTCTCACGATTCTTGACTTAACCCGACATTAGTAGACTCTCTACGACTCGAGTGTGGTCTACGATTCTTGACTTGGCTTGGCAGATGGTCGGTCGGCTCAGAGGCGGTGTCAGTCTCTCACGATTCTCAACATGACTTCCTAAGTAGACTACAGCTCAGATGAAGTGCTACTCGACACACTACGATCTTTCCTCGTCTCTCCTGGCGTCTACCATTTAACTCCCGAGATCTACTATCTTGCAGATTACGATTCTGCCTCGATAGCTCTCGAGTTTTCGTTGACTCTCCGCGGCAGACTCACGATTTATCAAGAAGCTTCGACGATCGATTACAAGCCTATCTATTACATCATAAGATCAACCTAACATGCTTGATCTTTCTATATTTATAGCCATTGTACATTATTTTTTTTAAGGACTTTACAATGCTGTTTTGCTTATGTAGGATCAACCTAACATATTTGATTAATTCATTCTAAGTCCTTGTACATGTGTTTCTATTATCTATCAAAGGACTTTACAGCTTCTCTCAATGCAAGCATACTTGCATATTCATTCATATATATCATAATCAAATCACATGTAAATAGGAATATCATTCACATGCTTATTCCTGACACATTTAAAAATATCAGCTGACGACTCTTACAATCCAATCGTCGACATATGCATGTCGGACCTTTTCACAACTTGTTTTTTCAAACAAATCTCACATAACATGAGAACACCAAAGACAAGAACAGAAAAGGGACAATAAAAATCCCGACGTCGACATTTAAATTTTTCATTAAGAGGCGGCTCTTAATGATTTGGATTTATTTCTTTCTATTACCGATTAAGAGACGATAAGAGACAAATAAAATTTTACCAAACAACTTTACCCTCTTACCGACTCAAATATGGACCTATTAAAAGGTATTAAGAGGTAAGCAAACACCACCTAGGCTTATTAACTGTCAACAATGTTTTTCATTTGAGATGGTTTGATGAAAATTGTCTCTAATATCTAATTATTGGACATTCAAAACTTTTGAACTTTTATTGTGGTTATATGTAAAAATTTGGATATTTTGTTTAGAATGTTAGACTTTGTAAATTATTAATGCAAATGTACAATGGATGATATTTGGATTCTAATTTTCCTATTTTGGTTGAATATGATGGAAAGTGGAAATTTGGTATAAGAAAAAAAGATTTTAAAAATTGGAGAAGATTTTGGGTCTACTAACGGCTTACGTAGCTTATATTTTCCCTCCTAGCTACTTACCGCTTTTTTTTCCAACATGGTTTTAAAACTCAGACCCGTAAAAATCAGAATTGGTCCGCACTCCGGTCTGGTTTAAACAAAAAATTTATTTTTAGTCAAAAACTGGTTAACCCACCGATCGAATCAGTGATTCAACTATTAAAATTAGTTAATTGACCTAGTGACCCGATTTTTAATTTTTTTAAGCATCAATTTTTTTAATATTAAAATTAACCACTTTTAGTATTATTGTAACTCAACTTTATTATGTTTTAGTTCATAAAATATAATAAATATTTTTTTTCCTTTTATGTTTTCTCTTAGAATTGATAGTATTATAATTTAATTTTATAATATATTTGGAAAAAAGGTAAAATGAGAACTAGGAATAGCTAGGGGTATACCATTACTATTTTTCTTTTTATATTTTTTCTGGACTTATAAATATGTTCATGTTTTAAGTTACTCCACACGTTTAAGGATAAAAGTTCTTATTATTATTTTAGGTAGTCCCAAGTTACATATTTACTTATCTTAAATAATCTATTTTTTACAATAATTTGTGTGTAATATCCTTAGTATTAGATGCCATATTTTTATTATCTATAAATATTTATGAAATATCACTAGTCATGTATAGAAAAATATGCAATTAGATGAGAATTTAAATACGAATAATTTTATCATTTGACCTTTTTTTTAATATACGCATAAAATCAATCACCACTTTCATTCTTGAATACCTCTCTACTTCGTCTCCTTCCCTCTTTCTCAAATAGTCTTCACTCTTGTTCAATCAAGTTGTGTCTCGTCAATCGCCTCCTCTCTCATCCCCATTTGCCTATTTCATTCGATGTAAGAATATTGTATATTCTATATTTGTGAATAAAATAAAATTTTATTGCAAATATATGTCTAATAATTATATTATAATTAGATATAATTATAAGTGTGGTATGTGGTAATATTGATGCTATGAATTTTGTGGTGTAAAAATATATATTATAATAATAATAAGATTAAGTGGAAAATAGAAAATTTGTATGGAAAATATTAATTTATATTAGTTAATGGTTTAAATGAAATAACTAAATGAGTTTTTAGTTATTAAGGAAGGAAAAGGGTATTATATGTATATTAATGATAATATGTGTAAATAAATCAAATAATGTAAATTCAGTTATTTATTTGATTTAAATAAATAATATATATTATTAAATAAATTTTGCAAGATCAATTTATTAGATAAGATGAGAAAAAGTAGTTGTAAATTACTTTAAAATTTTGAAAAATTTTGAACAACGTGTTGTTGTATAAACAGTAAAATGATTTACATTATATATTTAAGATAACTAATTTATTCTAAATATGATGTATATAATAAAAAAGTACTTCATATATTAAAAGTATTGTAAATATAATTTGGATAGTTGGAATATTAATATATATTAATTATTGGAGCTATGTAACATGGTTATATATGTAAGTATACGCTGGAGAATTTAAGAGAAAACATAAGCCATATTAATAAGCCTAATAAGGCTGAGTATTATTATTAATATATAACCAAGCAAGAGGTGGCTTGAGTTTGGAGTGACTAAGCTTAAGGCAAGCAGGAGCTGTCATACAGTCATAGCATGGGCTAAGTTTAAATGGATTACTGAGTTGTTTCCCTATATCTCTGTCTTGATAACCAATTGTTCCGTTTCAATTTTCTTTCTAACTACTGAATATGTGTTCATCCTGTTCGGCCGAAGCAATGTCATAGCCCTTTAACGTTCCTTGGTTCGGCTAAATGAGAGAGTGGAGGCATCGAGGAACTGAAACTTTACAGCAAATTGAAGGTATGATTATTTCATTAAGCAATTCATAAAAATTTTAGCTTATTATGTATTAAAGGGCTGCAATTGAACTGTTAGTTGTGGCTGTGAGAACTGATTTAGCAAAAAGGAGTTTAGTTGTTGTTGTGTGGAGCAATAAGGGAGGAAACTATGGCTTGAAGCTTATGCAAAGCTCTATGAACTCTTTTCTAAAAATTAATGCACATTACATGTTTGATGTTTTGCCTCTTAGAACTGTATAGCTTAAAAAGGAAGAATTGAGCAGAGCTATTATTAAGGAAGACCATATATAAGTATAGTGAGGTCAACCTAAATAGAATAGATGAGTCAAATGAAGCTTAAGATCTGTTTTGAAAATAAAAATGTTATATTGGCCGAGTTAAAAAACTGATCGGCAGGTCAGTTTTAAAGCTATAAAAAACTGATCTAGGAAGTTTGTTTTAAGTGTCTAGCATTTTCTAAAAATAGCTTGTCATGTCAAGAATAACATATTAACAATTGGTTTTGATTGGATGTTAGACTTAAAATCCGGAAATTTGCAAAAGTAGCTCAGTTAGTTAGAAAATTGTGTTCATGTTTGGTTTAAAAACTATTTCAGCCAAGTAGTTTGGGAGTTGTGTAGAACTGGTCCATAAGGTCTGAAATAGATGGGTTATATTTTATAAAAATACTATTGCATACCCTCCTCTATATCATGTTTAAGTTTAGTTGCAAGAAGGCAAGTGAGTTGTAATCTGGAAATTGGTGAAGTGGGCTGCTAAGGCTAGGCCAGGGCAGTGTGGGCAGCTGCTGCAGGCGGCAACAGCAGCCGCGTGCTGTGCTGTACTGCAGCGGCTGATCTTGGACGATTTGTCAAAACTACTTAATTTCTTTAATGTCTAACTTATGCCAAGTAACTTATGCCAAGTATAAATAAGTTAGAAAAGTGTATATAATTTCAGATGATAATTATAACCAGTATATTATATGGAAAATAAATTGGATCAATATGATAGATTAAGAAAAGAGTTATTTAAGTATGAAAATACTAGTTTAGTTGCAATTTTTACTTTTGGAAGCAGTTGTGACGCCCCCAAATTCGGGTATCTTCCAACCCGACAAATAGATGGTGCTACACGGTACTCATAACTATACAATCATTCCATTGAAATCACAACATAATGAATGTATTAACTATCTTCTTATTACAATAATAGTGAAATCCTATCCCAGGTTCATAAACCGATTACATTATTTATTGTTCGTAAGTATAATACATACAATCATACTAATCTATTACAAGATGTTTAACTATCCATCTTAGCCTTGCCTTTATCTCTCTTAGAATTCTTAGTACGCTCGGCTTTAACTGCAAACATATAATTCACTCAAGAAGTGAGCATAACTAGCTCAACAAGTTTAACAAAGGATAATATCAATACCACATTCGTGAATTACATGATAATCTTCCATAACTTGAACAAATAGTCATGAAGTATTACGAAACATTGAATAATGCTTAACAATTCATAACATCAATTCCCAAAGTATAATAGTTTAGGAATTCTGAACCGGTCAAAAGATCAGGAACAGTCTCTTTCTGTTTTCATACTTGAAAAGGACATCACATCACTAAGGTTGTACATCCGACATTTCTTACGAGCACTTCTAGATGATCAGCCTATAGTACTCTATGTTGATCAACATTCATCCGTTAAACGTATTTACGTTTAAGATTTGGCAAACTCGCGTACCCATTGAATAAACGATGAAAAATACTTTTGTTTGTTCATAGACAAACTTACCTTAGAATCCGTACCAAATACTTGGCATAGGATATCGTTATCATTTTTATATAGAAAGACATGTATACAAATCAATCTATCTTTTACGAATAGTCTAGTCGAGTTAAAACTGGCATTGACCCTTTCTTTAAAATCATTCATGCAACTCATTACAATGAATCACAGAAAACTCGACTAACACGAAGGTTAGACAAGCGTTAAGAAAACTTGCCTTCAAGCGTCTTCGAATAATTTATTCAACAGTTCTCAGTCTTTACAGTATCTACATGATATATTCACATAACACATTGTAATTAGCTACCAAACAATCAATCATATTGTTTCTACCAACTTCTTTCTCTTCTATGTTTTAATTGACTTTATTTCACTAATACTGTCAATTCAACTTACTACCCTTCATCACGGCTTGTTAACGTTCTTTCGTTATTAACCGAACTCGATCATCATTGGTGAAGTACCAATGTTGAATACCGTTCACGGTTTAATTATTAACACTTCACGTTCTTCGTTTACACACTAACAACTTGTGTTCAATTCTCATCACAATATACACTAGTATATGTAACATAGGAATGGTTTTAGTATGTTTATTAAGTATATAATCTTATACTGGTTATAAAACATTGGAGTTCAAACCAAACTCATCTAACAAATCCCGACGACTTCTACGTGGGCGTATTCCTTTATAAGCAACATCAAGGCCATATGGCCATTCTGATTCACCTAAGCTTCATTCCAATGCTACCGCCACGGATCTTATACAGTGAAATGGCGGCTGAGGCACTCTTCGATAGTCTTTACATCATGCATGTAAATGCATGGCTGCAATACCTTAGACTTCGTAAAAATTTTGCGATACAATTTTTATGAACTTTCCAGCTTCATAACTTCTTCATTATAAACCCGAATTGGTCCGTTCAAAAGCCTACAACTCATAAATTACATACTCTACGCATTCATGTAAGAATTTTACAATTCCGAATCCGTTAACTCAAAATTCACTTCTAAGTTCATTATTAAACATTCGTTTAACGTTCTTGAGCGTTCAATACTCGTTTTCTTTGTTCTAAGTCAGAATTTGACGATTCTTGAGTCCACGACTCTTAAATACCCTATCTCACGTGTTGACATTGAAAACTAACGTTTCCAAGTCACACGACAACTTTCGACTACTAATCCGGAATTTTTACGTTTTTGACGTTTAACGTCTATTTCCGTAAAATTCGCCATAACTTCGTTATTAGTGTTCTATATGCCAAATCAAATGGAACAACTCCATTGATTTCATATCTATATCCTAACCAAGCAAGATGCACATATCCAGCGATGTTTCAATTTGTCCATCAACGACCATATTCATCATTCAATATTTTCTACGGTTTAAACTTACGTAAACGCTTACGATTCCTACTTAAACATGACTTATAAATGTTTTACTCATTACAAGTCATTCTTATTCCTCCATAAGAGGCATGCTCCACTAATCTATGATTCTTTATAATCAAAGAAATCAAATAGGATGGAAACTAATATTAATGGAATATTACATTTCCGTTCTTTACGTTCTTGCTAAAACTTCTAATGAATTGCTTCAAAGTAGGATAATTACTTGTTTCTAGCTCTTTCTCTCTCTTAATATAAGTTGGACAATCTTGGTAAAACCACAAATGACCAACATAAGCCTTCTATTTATAGCCAACTCAAATGGAGGGTATTTTGGTCTTTCTCTCCACCTCCTTACTATTCACTTCTTCCTCACCAAGTAATTTACTTGGTCATCAAGTAGATTACTTTACTTGACCACCAAGTGGCCGGCCCACATGCTCCATGGATCATCCCCATGGGTTGCCTCATGGGTTTTACCCATTCGGTGACACATCGGTTCGATCCGCGGTTCTGTTTCTTAGATCGGGGCTTAATTTAACCTAACATTGGGCCTTGACTTGACTTAAATACATAATTCATTGGGCTTGATTACTCAATTACTTTGGTTTGATATAATTCAAATCCAATTGGATCATATTAAGTCCTTAAACTCTAAATCCAATAACACCAATCGTATTCTACACGTATAATTCACGTATTCTCTTCGTATATTACTCGTACAATATTCGTATTATACGTCGTATTAAATTCTCATACTATACTCGTATACTAATTAGTATCATATTCGTATATCGTACGCATAATCATTGTAATTCATTATACGTATCTCATTTCCTTTTCGGAATTCATTTTTCCTAACCCTTGGGTTTTAAGTCCGCAGGCGAAAATTTCGATTGCCATAAATGAAATATTATTAGATATTCCATCTCGTCTTCATATTCTATCATTACGCGTTTCTCGGAATTTCAAACTAAATTTCCGAGCAGAAACGGATGAATAGTGTTTTTACGGAAATTTCTCGGAAAACTTTTATTTTCGTCTTGGAAATTCAAAACAATTAATTCTAGCACATAGCCAGAATACTAACCACATCCGCACATTCTAGGTCATAGAATGACCTTCACATAGCTTACTCACATAAATAATTAATTAAATTCATTTAATTCACATAATCAAATAAAAATTTAATTCTCATATAAATCAGATTTTCTCGGGCGTTACAACAGTAACCTAAATAGTAAACTTTATAAATAGAGTATGTAGTAGATAAGACAAGTTAAGTGCAATAAATGTAAGGGATATTTGTAAGAAGTATGTACCAAGCTATCGAAGTAATAAAAATCGATAGAAGATATATACAATAAAATCATGAATAATACTCAAATGGGATCGGTAAGCTTGAAAAATTCAAGATTACATAAAATTTATAGAGTGCTAATATTAAGTGTGGTAATGACTTTGTGTTGCATAGGTGCTTTGCAGGAGCATAACAATTTGAGTGTGTGTAATCGTATAGAATAAATATCTTCGCAACAAGAAGGCAAGTATTGTTGGGTAAAATCTATATACGCACAACACGCAAGTATTCGTGGTCAACAAGTAATAGAGTGATGAGTAGAGTATCGTTCCCACAGAGACTAACTAGTAACAACCTTAACTTACAATTACCAATTTCCTATTAACCCTAATTTTATTATTCAAATCAACTCAATATTTGAAATCAAAGAATCTAAATTTAAAAATAGTTAAACTAAAACAGAACAAACACAAATATCAAAATCTGGAATTTCAAACAAGTAATGGAGAATTAGACTTATGATTTCACCCTAAGCTTCACTCTGATTTTAACACCTTTATTCCAATTCAATGCACTATCCCAGTTTATTAATCAATAACACGAACGTAGTATTAACCACCTCTCGATGCACTAATACCATATTAACGTCAATCCACAATTAAGATAGAAATCCGTTAAACACCTTAATCAACTAACCCACTATATCTCTATGTGAATTACAATCGAAGAAGGTTTAAGAATAAGTTCTCTATCCGATTACATGCGATGTCAAGCATATCTCTACCTTAACATTCATCAAGATTAAGCTATTCACAAAATCATGAACACATGCTATATCAACGAGGTCTAGATTTGAATATCCTCCCTCGATTCCATCCAATTCCACAAAGAATTGTTGATCAGGCAATTCATAGATTCAAGCTCAAATCAATATAGATAAACTGGAAATAGCTTATTAAATTGAAAATCAAAGTTTACAAAATTAGTGATTCACCCAAGGATCCATCACAAGCTTAAAAAGTGAATTAGTTCATATCCAACGAAATAAACACTGAATAAAATCATTCTTAAATTACAAATAATAGTCTAAGACGAAGAATATTGAAAAACACCCTTCACGTAGCCTAGAATTGCAATCCTCTCGAAAATCCCTTCGAAATACTCCTCCACGCTTGCTATCAAAAACTGAGCTTAGATCTCCGTAATTTGTCTTGTCTGTTGTTGAAGTTGTTATTCCTTGAGTATATCATGTCTAACACATAAGTCTCAGCCAAAATTCTATTTAGAGTTACAATACCATGCAAATAGCTAAAATTTGTGCCCAAAAAGAATTACAAACATAACAGGACACTTCAGCAATAACACCCCCCCCCCGGCGGGGGTTCATGTATTATATAGGCCCACCCCGGCGGGCATCCTTTATGTCAAACTCGAATGAAGACACCCCGCCCCGGCGGGGGTGTATAGTGTAAATTGGCCCTCCCCGGCGGGCTACCTTCCTGCTAACTGAAGATTGAGACCCATTTTGGCCGGGTATAAAGTAATAACACCCACCCCCTGAACTTGTCTTTTCCAAATCGACTTTGTTGAATCGCTAACTTTCTTCCAATTATGCTACAATTGACTTCAAATCACACCGAATAGCTCCAAATGTACGTTGAATGCTACAACCACCATTCTACACATGAAATAACATAAAACAAGTAAAAATGAACATGATCACAAGGATTTAGCTACAAATAAGCATGGAACGGACATTGAATCGCGTATATAAAATCCACTTATCAAGTATACCAACCTTTCTTCTTTAATTAACTTTTATTCCAAGTTCTTACAATAGTTTTTGAATGTGATATTGAAATTTGCCAATATGTGTTAGATAATGGAATTCAATTCTATGTGTGAAATTGGTGATATGTTTATATGGAATTCATGTATTAAATGTTTAAGAAGAAAATTAAATGCAATGAATGTAATCTGAGAAATGTGTACTTAGCTTGATGCACAACATGAAATATAGAATTGCATATTTATATAAATGCATTACATGAGCTTTATGTTGCATTTATGAAATGCATAAAATGAAATGAATGTCATTGAATAGATTACAAAACATAATTGATATGTGAAACATGAAATGTATAAACTGTTGGGACTTGTTGAGCCGTCGCGCTCGTACTTGCAAATAATTGTATTTACAGATTAAAGATGAATTGCTCTAGTAAAGATGGCGATAAAGACTTCAAGCATGATACGAAGCATATTTATTATTATTATTATTTTCATTGGTTAGATATACATAAGAAAAAAATGATTCTTGTAATGTACCTAAGCAAAGATGTATAACGTTTGAGTTGAAAAAAAATGAATATTTGTCTTGGAATATGATATAAAGTTGTGTAGTTACTTGGAAACTAATTTAATGACAGCAATGTAAAAGAAACACTATATATGAAATATATGATTTGTTAAATTTTAGTTACAAAGGTATAAAAGAATGGTGTACATATTTAAGGTCGAATTTTTTTAAATACTTCTTTAATGTATGAAAGATAAAGCATAGTATATATTTGATTTTGAAATAAGTTAAATTGTAAAGGTTACAATTCATGTAATAAGAAAGAAAATCATAAGAATTTTAAATTTATCCTCATTTTATCAATTATAATATTGATTAATGATGTAAAGCTAGAATGAGATTATATTATAACGCACAAGATCAGGAGCGGGAATTGTTCTGATTTTAGGGTCGTTACATTCGCCATTTCAGAGGACCTCGCGATCTCATTATCAGGTAATTTTCCCTCTTATATGTGTGTATGTGTTTTAACCATATCTATATCTCTATAATTTGTGAGAACTAGTGGGTAGATATGAAATTGCACCTCCAATGAACTCAATTTTTTTTATTATGCTTCCTCTCTTAAATTGTTCATTATGTCTCTTCTTTTTCCTGTCTATTTAAATGTAACATATTGTATGGGTTATTTTTTTGAGAAGGTAGACTTAGGATGATAAAAAAGAATAAATGAGTCTTTTTCTAATGAGCCCGATTTGCTAAATGTTGTATGTAATGTACGTGCCATTAATGTTGGCTGGTTGTTTCAGTACTGGAGTAGTAATTACAAAAACACCATACAATATTTTGAATAATTGTATGAGAAAAAGGAGGAGGAGGAGCTATGGGACACTGACTTTGATTTCCTAAATGGTAGTAATTTTGTCCCTGGCACATTGTCAAAAAGTTTATCAATACATTTATTATTTTGTTTTAAACTAGATGATATTGTCTTCTTTGCGTGCGAAGAATAATTGACAATTAGTTGTAATATGTACCATACCTAGAAATGCCTTTTAATTTTATTAATGTGTACAATAATTTCTTAGAAACTTTGTCGTTGATTATGAAATTGTCCCATACTTTTTTGCAGACCAGGATACCTTCAAGGACATCGCAAGGAGCTCTACGCACACCATTTTAGCTGCAAATGGGCGTGAGCACAGGGAGAACAAAGTTTACCATGTGCAACGACCCTTAACCTTTAACCATATAGAAAGACTCTCAGGTACGCAAATGAGTTTTAAGTGAAGGTTGTTGCTCGCCTTGTTTTGTTGCTAGCTGGGCTATTTGTGGTTGGTTCTGCAGGTGGTTTGGCTGTGTTGGGCAGTTACTGCAGTTCTGCAGATGGTTTCAATGTGCTACTGCTGCCTCACTGTGCTGCGTTTGTTTGGGTAGTCCTTATACAACTGCTGCAGTGTTATTACTGCGTTTGTTTGTTGTTCTGCTGCTGGTCTATTTTTTCTGCAGCTGTCTTCTGCTGTTGCTGTTCTCTAGTTTGATTTGGTTATGGTCTGGGGTTGGGGGTTTGTTTTTTCTCTGACCTTTTCTTTTGTTCTGG